>OY754990.1:7095484-7382984 GCA_963576475.1 Molanna angustata
AAGTGTGCTATTATGTTGGGACCGTAAGTAAGTATAAGTAGAGGTGTGGTGTATTGGTATTGTATGTAAGTGTGCTATTATGTTGGGACCGTAAGTAAGTATAAGTAGAGGTGTGGTGTATTGGTATTGTATGTAAGTGTGCTATTATGTTGGGACCGTAAGTAAGTATAAGTAGAGGTGTGGTGTATTGGTATTGTATGTAAGTGTGCTATTATGTTGGGACCGTAAGTAAGTATAAGTAGAGGTGTGGTGTATTGGTATTGTATGTAAGTGTGCTATTATGTTGGGACCGTAAGTAAGTATAAGTAGAGGTGTGGTGTATTGGTATTGTATGTAAGTGTGCTATTATGTTGGGACCGTAAGTAAGTATAAGTAGAGGTGTGGTGTATTGGTATTGTATGTAAGTGTGCTATTATGTTGGGACCGTAAGTAAGTATAAGTAGAGGTGTGGTGTATTGGTATTGTATGTAAGTGTGCTATTATGTTGGGACCGTAAGTAAGTATAAGTAGAGGTGTGGTGTATTGGTATTGTAAGTGTGCTATTATGTTGGGACCGTAAGTAAGTATAAGTAGAGGTGTGGTGTATTGGTATTGTATGTAAGTGTGCTATTATGTTGGGACTGTAAGTTAAGGCCATATGAGGATAAGTGGGCAAGTGGAAAATATAATATATGCTGTAGAGGTGGGGGCGAGAGGCCTGCCCACAAAATCTTTATATTCCTACTTTAAAGACCTAGGTCTCCCTAGAGGTAAAATAAAAGAACTTTTGGATAGGGTGGTAAAAGCAGCATTATCCGCATCCTAATGGATTTGGTTGCGCAGGGGAGTGGAGTATCAGTCGGAGATTGGTGGGTGAGTGGTGAGCGTGACTTGAGTCATAAAGGGGCCGCTTAATCCCGTATACATGGTCGCAAACCCATGTGGCTCGCCTGTTCTGGCTGGTACTCTGGTCGCCTGTGCTGGTGGGCCTGGATTCATGAATCCAGTGAAACCACGATTGCCTTTCTCTTTTGTATCTTATCTGCGACTGCTTTATGTTGACAAATTTGGTCAACATTTTGCTACGAGCATTCAGTAATCATTTGGCAGTCTGCATGATACGTTCTCCAAATAGGGAACTTTTTAACTGGTTGCAAAATTATTTACGCAGTCATAACGAGTAGTACTATAGGAACAATGTCTACCAGCAGAATCATACATACATATATTGACACGAGCCGGCCAATAAAACTGCTTCACTTTTTCAGCGAGGTATTGTATGGGAGCGAGTATTCTATAGTTTTACTATTATTCTATGCTTATCTGTTAAAAACTAAAGTAAACGGAAATTCTTAAGATTATTGGTTGGGTTTTAGTTATGGTAAATGGCTCAATTCTACTTTCATGCGCCTTCTTCCGTGGACAACAGACTGAGGAAAACTGATTCAGTAAATAAATAACCTGGTTTTTTCTTTATCTTTGAAGATCCAGCAGCTGGATTAGCTTCAGCCTTGGAGGCTGCCCTCTTTACTCCTCTGGCAGCTGGCATTTTATGATCTGAAACATAAAATCATGATCATGTTTAATGTACGCGAGAATACTTCATCCTATCTGTCCCCTGGTTACTGGAATATTTTGCTCATAAATGTTAGGTGCCCTGAATAAATAGACATAAGGATACAAAGTAGGTACCTATTGCAGCTCGTGGGCATATTTATAAAAGGAGTGGGTTGTGGCCAACACTAAATTCCTCACTAACAAGTCATTCTATAAAATATTCAAATTTTGTATGGAAAATATACAGCATTTACATGAAATGAGTGTTAAATTATTTTATTATTTAAATATTTTATTATGAAAACTTGATAACTTTTCAATGCCATTTTATGAAAGTGATGTGCCTTTTTACAAATTTGAAAATAAAAAATTCAAATTTTATGTTTCCTGAGCTTGGGGTCACTTTGAAATATTTGACAGTTAAAAAAATAGAGAAGCACTATTCAGATATCCTTCAAAATCTAATGGGATCTAAGTGAATATCAGATATATAAATTTGCAAAATTTGAAGAGAATCGAATGAGTACTTTAGTCTATAGTTGATAAAGTAAAATGAACACGCTGTACATAGCACACAGCACACGGATACATTGTGATGAAACTTTCAGAATACAATCTCAGCATGATACTAGTTGATAATCCACAATAAAAAAATAGCCTTGAAAATTGCGAAATCATATTTCCCCACTATATCCTCATGGGTTAGTGAGGAGTAAATATCTGATAGGTACATTTTTCGTCACTAAACATGAAGGTATCTACTGTCTTCATCAATACTCTTCACTTGACAATCTTTATTGAAAAACGAGTGGGTTGTGGCCAACGCTAAACTCTCCACTACACAATGAAGCTTCCCTGCTAATATTACACTCTAATATCAATATGAAATCAAATAACTTAGCATTTGCCAGACATAAAAAAATTCTCGTGTTATATATATTTTTCATACAAAAATCTATTATTATGAACATAATTTTTCAAACAATTGTATGTTTTTCTTTTAACGTTGACCAACTTTGAATGCAGTTTTATGAAGATGATTGATATTGTATAAACAGTTTAAACAAAATTAAAATATATCAAATTTCCAGGTCGTCAGAGCACTTTTTCAGTTTTAACAGATGAAATCATAGAGAAACATTGAGAAAAAATTAACCGTTGTCTATGGAAAACTAATCAGCTCTAAGTTTATGTACTTCACACGTATGGTACCAATATTAAGTTCATCGGCCTTTTAGTTTGATCTGTACAGAAGACACAAATTTTCATATTTGTGTACGGCATACACACAAAAAGTCACAACAAAACTCAAAGTATGCACTCTCTACATGATACCCATTGAGAGATTGATGTAAAAAATAATCTTAAAAATTGTGAAATCATGACTCCACTATTCCATAGTAGTGGACAGTAAAAAACATTCGAATGGGGGATATGAAGATATAAGCATTTTTCCTACAGTTGCATATCAAATATATAAATCCGAAAATATTGCTTAAAAAGCCACAACAAAAATGCACAATAATTTTAACAATTACTATACATTGTTGACTGAATACGAATAATTTTCAACTAAACGCGTCCAAAGAACATTATAAGAAAAATTTCAAACACATACTTTACAATTTTATATATCGAACCAAGAATCCCGCCTTTCAATAATGTACGTAACTCTATGCCCAAAGAACAGTTACTAATCAAATTAATGAATTCGATAGACGGCTATTATGATAAACTATGGATGCAGAATACTTGTAAGGTTTTAAAATCGCATTTGTTGCACTTTTTCAATGCCAAAACATCGCGAAATGAGGTTATGTTGTTGAAAAACTGACAAGATGCCATTTTATCTATGAGGCGCCGTCGGCGGCAGTTTTCTGGACCGCCAAAACAATATAAAAACGCGTCCGAACATTAAGTAACAATATAAAATCGCTTACCTGGTGATTTAATCGTAGTTTGATCAAGTTTTCAAAGTAATTTGCTAATTTATTAAGCAACCAAAACAGTAAAACGATCCCTCGCGCCAAAGATCGACGGCGTAACAAACTGTGAGGCAACGTATATAAACGCAACTTTTCGAGTTTTTTCTAAGCAATATTGAAGAGTGCAATTTATGAACACCCATAGACTTACAATCTACTACAAATTCAAAGATAAATTATTAAAGAATGCGTAAAAAAGAAACAATCATTTTTATGCATGTATATCAAAGTTTACTAAACGAAATAATTCCTTGCATAAAGTAGTACTTTTATATTTATTAGATAGGTACCTACTTAACTGAATAATTTTGTTATTAATAAGCCGGATTTATACGTTGGTATAGGCGCGGCGAACGTCTCGGCGAGCGTGTTTAGTAAACGGCTTAAAAGTCGACAGCTCGGACACTATTTACATGCTCGCGAGCCCGTCAGTATCACCGTCTGGAAACTCAGTACATTGGAAAAAAGTTGATATTTCCATAGGTATTGTGATCGATATATTTCCATGCATTATGATATCAAGGAAACCCAAAAACCATTATTTTACTTCGGCCTAATGTATTTCTTCTATTAATTCTAGGAACGGATTATAGCGGCCCCCCAGGCCTTGTTCATATATTTGAGTATTGTCTTTTCTATTGAAAATAAATGTAAAATGCATCAAGCAGATTCCTGGAATCTTGGTTGGCACCCGGCGGTACGGATTGATTCTTCAGTTTAACCGACCCCCCCCCCTCCCCTACTCCATGTTTCACGGGCGCTGGGTCGCCCTGCTGTAGTCGATCAGTTGTCATTCGGTAGTTGTGAGTGTGAGTTGTCATTCGGTAGACGTCAGTGGTTGGTCGGAGAGACCCGCGTGCGAGAGTGCGAGTTTGCTAGGCTATCGGACGGCCTTAGCATTTTTTTTTTTTTTTTAATTGTATAAAGTAGTGATTAAGTTCTTTTCAGGTTCTCTACCTATCATCGGGGGTGAATTTAAGATAGTTTAAGTTACTATTAAAAATAACTTGTAGAATAAAAATAATCGCATAATAGTGAATAAGTGTGTTTCAGGTCCATATAACCAACGAGGGGTGAATTTAAGCTAGTTTTAAGTTATTTTTAATTACTAAAAAGTGATATGTAGTGTAAGTGTTTGCTCTACAGTCCTGTTACGATAGCAGCAGTTTGGTAAGATCTTTCCAGTTATGTATATATTATTTTACCATGCCTGTGTTTGTATGTATTTGTCTTTTCAGGCACATCGCAGCCGATTATGTTTTATTAGATTTTTATTTTCAGGGGTAGAGTTAAATGTTTATTTTTATTTTTTTTTTCAGCCTCTTTAGTTATCAATTTCGTGTCCCAACATGGGACTAATATATTTCTTCCCAGCCTCCTTATATCAATCTCGCGTCCCAACGTGGGACTAGTATTTTTCTCCGCCTTCTCTAGATATCAATTTCGCGTCCCAACGTGGGACGAGTATATTCTCCTCCTTCTCTCTTGATATCAATTTGGCTCCCAACGTGGGACAAGTATATTCTCCTCTTTCTCTTCAGATGTCAATTCGCGTCCCAACGTGGGACGAGTATATTCTCCTCCTTCTCTTCATTTGTCAATTGGCCCCCAAAACGTGGGACATTTTTAAAACAGTAGTTTTTAACGAACCGCCCTGAGATTTAAGTTTTGTTTGTAGATAGCTGTGTTTTTTAAGCGTTTTATTTTTAAGAATGATTTTTTATTAATTTTACTGATATTGAAATATTTATTTGTCGGGATACTTGAGCGTGTTTTAATAATGGTTGTTTTCACAGACCACGTGGAGATTTTCAGTTGTAGAAATTTATTATCGTTTTGATAGTTATGTTTTTTTTATTTTTGAGGTGGATTTTCTTTATATATTTTCGGTCGTTATATATGTATACAATTATTGGATAGTAGAACGTGATGACGAAATTTGTGGTATACTTATAAAAATATGAGACTAGGTTTGTAGCGAATAATATAAATGATAATATGAGCCGCGGTAATATAGAATTGCTGTTATTTGTTAGCCCAGGAGTTAGATATTTATTTTATTTTTAAATATGTTAAATTAAAAGAATATTTAGTACAATTTTACGACGTCGGATAGCAGAGGATATGATAGCGTTTTTTTATCGAATGAGATTTTTTATTGCAAATGGTCTAACGAGTATCTGAATAAATTGAACTTGTGTTCCACCAGGTCTATACACGTGGAACTGGCGCCCTAATAATAATAATATAACGATTGTTTGAAGATATCGTGACCTCACAGGAGGCTGTAATTATTATTGAATTTGTAGGTGAAGTTTTAGAAAAATAACTCTGTATATGAATATTGATGAATAATAACTCTGTAGGTGACGAATTTATTATAGCTCTGACGAAGTATCGTGGATTATAATTCTGTAGGCAAAGCATAATTCTGTAGGTGAAGAATTTAAAATAACTCTGACGATGGAGGTGGAGAATAAATCTGTAGCTGATGAAGTTATTGTGGTTTATAACTCTGACGATGAAGATGAATTATAAATCTGTAGATCATGATGTTATGGTGGTTTATAGCTCTGACGATGGAGGATGATAATAAATCTGTAGTTGATGAAGCATGGTGGTTTATATCTCTGACGATGAAGGTGGATAATAAATCTGTAGATGATGAAGTTATGGTGGTTTATAACTCTGACGATGAAGGTGATTAATAAATCTGTAGATGGTTTTGATGAGCAATAAAAATTCTGTGGATGAAGAATGAAGTTGTTTGGAGAATAATGATGATCCCAATTCTGTTGATTTTGCTGTAGTGGTTGTGGAGACTGTATGTGCATAGAGAGGATGATGACGATGTAAAGACCGTGGAGGCTAATAGCGAGAAGATACGCATAATAAGAAGTAGTTCAGAATTCGCGTCGGAAGTAGAACTGGTAGTCGCGCCAGATACGTCGAGCAGTAGGAAGCTGATAGTTGAGGAGATACGTCGGATGAAAGGAAGCAATCAGATACGACGATAGGTAGCAAGATGATGATGAAGATACGTCGGATGAAAGGAAGCAAGTAGAAACGTCGAGAGGTAGCAAAATGATGATGATGTTACGTCGGATGATGAGAAGCTCCTGAGAAATTCGAAAAGACCGGTAGTCGCGCCGGATCATGAGTTAGGTACGCCAGTAGTTGCGCTGAGTAGTAATCAGATGAATAGGTACGAAGAGGAGTAGAATGACGGAATTACGAATAAGAATACAATATAGACGATCTATGTGTTATTGGTAGGATTAGCCTCCCCGCAGATAAACTAGACGATTGATGATTCTCTCTATGTAGCATTGATAGACTCTACAGCCACTCGCAGTTTAATTCGCGCAGATTTGGATGGACATTTGACCCAAAGATATAACGATTTGTAACGAAAGCAGAATTAGACTACTCGAAATCGAACGTTTAGATGAAAGGAATAAGTTTTAGTAGTAGCCGGTTAACGAAATGTAATAAGATGAAATAATGACGCAATGAGATGAGATCTTGACGAAGTAAGATAAGCTAACTATATAATAAGTCGAGATAATGACGCAATATGATGAGATAATGACGTAAAAGGATGAGATAATGACGTAATCGGATGAGATAATGATTTAAAAAGATGAGAAAAAGACGTGATAATTGATAGGTAAATAGCAGAATACAGCGTGATGGATTTTTAGTGTGTTATATGCCTTTGGGAAAAAGTGCGATATTTTTATTATTTAATTGAGAGGACAACGTTGAGTAAATCACAGAGGAAAATGAGATAACGGATGGACACGAATGAATCAGCCGACGAAGTAGAGGTATTAGATAAAGGCACTTGCGAAAGATGTTGTATTGCGATTGAAGATAGATACGAGCGTAAAACTATGTAAATGCGTTATGACGTTGAGTTATCGGAAATCGAATTGTATTATGGATAGTTGTTATACGGTTTTGTTTGTTCGATGGTTGGAAGCGATTGCGGTATGGTATTGGCCCCATTATAATTAAGGTGAAGCTTCTTCGCGATGCGGTTTTCTGGAAGCGATATTAAGCGTTACATATACGTTTATCGAAAAAGAAAATGTTATTATGTAGAACATTGCGGTGGAAAGAAGAATCGTGTTTAGTCGTATATACGTTCTTGCTCTGGTAATGCGTTTACTTTTGTCTGATTATACGATATTTGGTTTCTTTTGTCATTGCATGGATTATCTCGATCATAAAAGGAGAGGCGATTGATATTTCCATAGGTATTGTGATCGATATATTTCCATGCATTATGATGTCAAGGAAACCCAAAAACCATTATTTTACTTCGGCCTAATGTATTTCTTCTATTAATTCTAGGAACGGATTATAGCGGCCCCCCAGGCCTTGTTCATATATTTGAGTATTGTCTTTTCTATTGAAAATAAATGTAAAATGCATCAAGCAGATTCCTGGAATCTTGGTTGGCACCCGGCGGTACGGATTGATTCTTCAGTTTAACCGACCCCCCCCCCCTCCCCTACTCCATGTTTCACGGGCGCTGGGTCGCCCTGCTGTAGTCGATCAGTTGTCATTCGGTAGTTGTGAGTGTGAGTTGTCATTCGGTAGACGTCAGTGGTTGGTCGGAGAGACCCGCGTGCGAGAGTGCGAGTTTGCTAGGCTATCGGACGGCCTTAGCATTTTTTTTTTTTTAATTGTATAAAGTAGTGATTAAGTTCTTTTCAGGTTCTCTACCTATCATCGGGGGTGAATTTAAGATAGTTTAAGTTACTATTAAAAATAACTTGTAGAATAAAAATAATCGCATAATAGTGAATAAGTGTGTTTCAGGTCCATATAACCAACGAGGGGTGAATTTAAGCTAGTTTTAAGTTATTTTTAATTACTAAAAAGTGATATGTAGTGTAAGTGTTTGCTCTACAGTCCTGTTACGATAGCAGCAGTTTGGTAAGATCTTTCCAGTTATGTATATATTATTTTACCATGCCTGTGTTTGTATGTATTTGTCTTTTCAGGCACATCGCAGCCGATTATGTTTTATTAGATTTTTATTTTCAGGGGTAGAGTTAAATGTTTATTTTTATTTTTTTTTTCAGCCTCTTTAGTTATCAATTTCGTGTCCCAACATGGGACTAATATATTTCTTCCCAGCCTCCTTATATCAATCTCGCGTCCCAACGTGGGACTAGTATTTTTCTCCGCCTTCTCTAGATATCAATTTCGCGTCCCAACGTGGGACGAGTATATTCTCCTCCTTCTCTCTTGATATCAATTTGGCTCCCAACGTGGGACAAGTATATTCTCCTCTTTCTCTTCAGATGTCAATTCGCGTCCCAACGTGGGACGAGTATATTCTCCTCCTTCTCTTCATTTGTCAAAGTATTAAATTACCTTCGGGGACTTTGTATAGATGGCAGTAGTGTCAATTATGGCAGGTTTACTATTCAGTTACCTACCAGTTTTTTTACTAACCGATTAAAATAAAAAACGAGTAGGTAGGTTCCTACATTTGTTTATGGTACAAATATTATTTTGTCTATGCTTGTTTTAGTTATTCAACCAATTAGAAGCACCTATTTCAAATCTAAAAAGTGGTGTGAGGTCAACCAACAACCAACAGTTTTAATGGAAAGTTTGATAACATCGATGTTTATATTTTAAAATTTACGAATTTTCAAATTTATCTTAAATCGATTGGTGCTAGTGTTCCAGTTTTGCACTTATATTATCGAAAATGCATATGAAGTATTTTGTTTTACCAAACAAAGGCAATTATACACTGTGATACATTATGTTCCAACGGATATTTTTTTGTGTGAGTGAAAAAATACAAAATATGTAGTATATTTTGAGAAAGTCATCTATTATAGATGGAAATTAAGAAAAACAAAGAGGAATAAATAAGATGCATTCAATATTTGCCCCAGGTAAAATAATATTATTACCGTTTTTGTTTAGAGGTTATGTTGTATGTCACTTTGAAATTTATTCGATGTATCAATTTTAATGAAACAACTTATTTTATCGATAATCCAATATTTTTGTTAGTAACAAATTGATCCGATATCTATAAATGATAGTACTAGCAATATTTTTAAAACAATTGCATGTAGTGGTGATATTTTACTCTGGTTAGAAATTTGGCAAAAACTTTATAAATATAGTTATTTTATCAATTCCAAGTTGACAACATTATTAATACTAGAAAACTAATAGTTCAATGCGCTTATGTATGTAATATAATGGTGTTTTGTTTTTCAGAATTGACTTTGAGCAGACTCGGCAGACTGAGCGATATTCCATGAAAATTTATACAGTTCAACCCATGAATCCACGAAGTCCATAGTATTTTTGTCTACTACATAATATTAAGATTTAATTATATTGTTTAATGAATACAAACATTGTAGGTATGATATAGTTTACAATATATAATAACTTTGTTTTAAATATTCTTTTATTTTCATAACTCAATTAGAGAGAAAAAGAATACTTACCTATCTTTCTAACTTTCTAGAAAAACAATTTGCTATCTCTGCTGTTCAAGATTAAAACACTGATTCTTTGATTTTTTGGGAAAAATGTCTTTTTTTGCATTATCGTAAAAATATTTTTTTATAATTTTTCTTTATAAAAAGTGATTTATACCTAGAATTTTTTGGTAATGAAATTCTCCCAAAAAACAAAATTCAGTGTTTTAATCTTAAACACTGGGGAAGGTCAGTAATATTATTATTATTATTACTGGATTCCAGTAACACTTTCGGGGACCAAACAGAGATGGCGCTAAAAGCGCGGCATTAAAGAAAAAGTCAAAGTTTCCCTTCTACAAACAGAGATGGCGCTAAAAGCGCGGGATCAAAAAAAAGTCGAAGTTTCCCTTCTAAATAAGTTCTCTTTTCTATGCCCCTAACTTTATTACAGATGCTTATTTTGTTTGACATGTTCTCTAACATAGTTTTCTGGAGTCTTTAAAGTTCTGGTCGCGATGCCATATTGGTATCAGTTTTTCTATTAATTGTACTTATTTTATAACACATTTTTTCTCATCTTCACAAAGTTTCCCTTCTACAAACAGAGATGGCGCTAAAAGCGCGGGATCAAAAAAAAGTCGAAGTTTCCCTTCTAAATAAGTTCTCTTTTCTATGGTCAGTATACTCAGTATGCTTTGAAGCGGCAAACATGACGGACGTTGAGATTATGTCGGCCATAACTTTTGCCCTTTCGTATTTTTATTATAATATAGGATTTTTTCAAATATCTCAACATGTACATGTTCTTAATCAAACAATAGACATTTTTCAATAAATATTATTGAAAAATTCTAAAAGAAATGCATATCAAAATATAAAAAAAATATTTTAATCAATATTTATTTTATTTACTTTTCATTTTTAGGGCTGGGTTGTTCGAATTGTATGCCAATACCTATACTAATTTGGCAAACCTATACAAACATGCATACATACATACATGTATGCATGCATACATACATACATTCATACATACAATTAGTATGTATATACTATTTTATTTAATTTTTCAATAAATCTATTATTTGATATTAATTTTATGCATATGGTGTATTAATAAATAAATAAAATAACATACTTAAATAAATGTATTTTATTATAAAACATATAAATAAATATAAAAATATTTAAAGGAATGTTTTCACATCATTATATATTTAATTCTAAATAATTCATAATCAGATAAACTATAATCATAATTTTTTTTTATTATTACTATTGGAACCAAACAAAATATAACAATATACAAACAATAAAAATATTACAAAAAATTACAATTTAAATAAGTTATATGAAACATTTTTTTATAGTATTATTTGGTATACACCACCTCACTAGGCTGAGCCTGTACCGAGGTGGCAGAATTTTTTTTTTGCGTTATATCTGACAGAAAAATATTAAACTTGTATTTAACTAAAACTTGTTATAAAATATACCTATTATAAAAATAAAAATATAAAATATTGTAGCTTGATCATGTTTCCGCAGTATATAATGCCCTTGTTTCTAATCCATGTTTCTATTGTTTTCTTGTATTTCAAATTATTCATCAACTGTATGTCCGTTATTTCACTTTTTATCTTGTTAAAAATTTTTGGAGCTAAATAATAGTAATGTCTTTGTCCGAATGTCGTGTTTGTCTTTGGAGTCATGAGAAAATTCCTGCGTGTCGTCTCGTAATTGTGTTGCGGTGTAATGTGAATTGTTTTATCTTTATGAAAATGTATAGAAATAATTTTGGTATATAACTGTGGAATGTTGAAAACTGGAAAATCATTAAATAATTGAACTGTTGGATATGTAAATGTTTTTTTTTACTATAACCTTAATCAAAGCTTTTTGTGCTTTAATAAGAGGATCCATATTAATTTTAGCAGCGCCACCCCAACCAATCATTCCGTGTGTTATAATCGATTGAGCTAACGCGTAATATATTGTTTTTAAGTCTTTTTTAGTCATTATGTTGCGAATGCTCTTAAAAATATAAATAAGTCTTCTTATTTTACCTGCAACTGTGTTTATTTGTTCTGTCCATCTTAAGTTGTGATCAATGTAGATACCCAAATATTTATACAATGGAGTCCTTGTCAGTGGTTTGCAAAAGCAACTTTGCTCGTGAGTAGAGTCATGTATGATTAAATTTTTGTCTTGGCTAGGTTGCCGTCTAGAATCTATACTGAATGTCATGTATTGCGTTTTGTCAATATTTAATATAACTTTGAATATTCAAATTACAGATGTAAAATACGAAGTAATCGTTGATATTCTAATTTTAGATAAGAATTCTGATACATCTTTCCAGCGCCAGAGCTCAAACGATACTAATGTCAGGGCCAACGTGTAAATGACTCGCAAACGTCTGCCGCAAATTCCCTTTGACTCGTGCCAAAATACCGACAGTCGATCGGATCGGGCGTGAGTCCGGTCGAGACCGCGCGAGCCAATCCGAACACCCTATTTACACGTTGGAGCTCGGGATGTCTCGCCGAGCCAAGGCGAGCGTTTAAACGGCCTATTATGGTTTCGTGACTCTTCCTTCTTGGAGAAAGAATATTTATTTCAAAAAGAGTGTTAAAGAAGAAATAAAAATAGTTTATATTGTTTTATTGCTTTTCTTTAAAATAAATGACAACAAATCGTATAAAACATATAACTGAATATAATGATGAACAATACAAAATCGCTCATGGTTTTTTCTCTTATGAGTAATGGCAAGAGTCCTGCGCCTGCTGTGACGCCTTCTGTTCCGAGATAGCGTCATATTATGTAGTTGTGTGATATGCACATAGCAGATAATCTATCTCTGTTAATTATCGATGAAGTTTTTATTTGGTAGAATTCCATTATAAGTTATATCTATAATTAAAAGTAAAGACTTTTTGATTCTACATTAATTTAATTGAGCGCGATAGGCCTATTTCGCCTTGTTAGGCAATAAGGTAGTCAATGCCCTAACAAGGCGAAATAGGCCTATCGCGCTCAATTAAATTAATGTAGAATCAAAAAGTCTTTACTTTTAATTATAGATATAACTATCTCTGTTATTTATTTAGCGTTTGGCGGCAAAATAATAAAAATAAATACTTCCTTGCACCCTGCGCAAGTGGCGAGTTTATTGCCGTATGGCAATTTCTTCCAACTAACCAGTGTTTCCAGCCCAGAGAAGCAATATTTGCTTAAGAAATGAATTTAAATAAATTTCTCCTCTGCTGGGAATTGAACCCAGGACGCCCGCACAGAAACCATACTGCTTACCAACTGTGCCACGGCGGTCTGCATACCAACTATTTGGTAGTCCATGTGAGGTAGTTTTGCCATTTTTCTAGGCGCATATTGAAATCATATGAATTATTAATGTTTTTTTATAGATTTTAATAATAATGATACCGGCCGGTCAGTCGTCACAAGTGACGTGAGCGAGAGAAATCCGACGCCCCTATATGACGTGCGGGTATTTTCGGGTACCTACCCAAAATACCGCGGGAACCACCATTAATTTTTGGGGAAATAATGATAATGATTTTATTACTTGGGATAATTTTTTTTATGAAATGGCATTTCGTTTTGTCAGCTGGAGATAAGTAACGAAGAAAAAAGGCGCGCTGAGTTTTTTTTGCCGCGTGTGGGAATATTCGATTTTTAAAAAAAGAGGAACGATTCTTTTAGCATCAATTTTATTTTTTTCTAAAAGGGAAAATTTTTAAAAGTCTGGCCGTGCCGCCAGCCGTCGATTTTCAAGTCCGGTGCCCCAGGGCCGGCAGTAATTTTTATTGTTTTTTTTTCTCTCTACAGCGGCCTTGCCCCCTGAGTCTCCGGACAGCGTGAAGCGAAGGAGTGTCAATAAGATACTTATTATTTAGAACTTCAAAGTTACCATATTTTTTTCTAGGTTTTTAATTTCATAATGGGTAAAGATATGATATACATAACACCAAAAAAAATCTCCTTTCAAGACACTTTTGAACGAAAGGGTGTACTCGAAGTCAGAAATATCTTATAAATTTGTAATGTCTCAAAAAACCAGTCTGTATTAAAACTGTAGAATTAGAAATTATGGCCGCAAGAGAAAAATTACTTCCAGCAGGGTGATTTTGTATGAAACACCAAGAGTTGTCTTAACTCTTGTCTTAACTCCCGAGAAATCTCGGAATTTGGTATTTTGTATGGAGTTTTCCGGTGTTAACTCCGTGAGAAAACTGAAGGGGGCGTGACCCAAACATTAGTACAAATTTGCCATATGTAAATAAAATTTCTATGTCCAGTTTAATTTACATATGGCAATCTCGTACATTTACCCGCATTTATCAGATTTTGACAGCTAATCGTGTGTTTTTTGTTTATTTTATTAATATTTAGCAAGGTATATACTCTATTTTCATTCATTGTTTTGTATTTCATAGCTTATTTACTCGATGCTTTTTATAAATAACATGTTTTAAATAAAATTTTAATTGAAATGGTGTTACGTCAAACGACTCAACTTTGAACAATTTTCTATTACCGATTCGATTTGTTTGTTATACAAGGGATTATTCTAATAAAATTGACACGCAAACATGTTTGTTTGGGTAATATCATGGGTTAACGTTTTTTTATAAATAATTTCTTGTTTAGAATGGACAAAAAAAGAGCATAATAATTTTTTCATGAAATTTTGAGTCTTCCTTTTATTATTTTTATAATTAAATATCATACATAGTAGTAAAATTGATTTTTCTTTATTGCAGATATTATATATATAGTATATGATCTTCAGTATCAGCTCAACTCTGTCTGGCTCAAGAATTCCTGCAGCAGTTTACTTAATTACATAATATGGCTTCCAAACATGTGCGACACACTGATGATTGCAAGATTTCAATTACATATCTGTAAAAATAATAAACAAGGTTAATAAAATAATTTACTTTGACCACTATGATGATCGTGGTTCAAAAATTTTCATGCTTGTGTTTTCTTTATATGCTATTTTTTTCAACAAAATATATAGTTTCAGAATTATCTGCTCTTAACATGTGAGTGAATTATCAAACGCACTACATAAATACCATGCATATTAATATGAAGCAGTATAAAAAGGTAAAACTAGTACTTTTATGTATATATGTTGTTTAGTTATCTTCATATTATAGTACAATGTGCTTTTAAATACTATTTATTGATTTAAATCTACTTTCAAAACCAACTCCAATATTTTTTTCATTTATTTAAATTTAAACATTTCATTATATACATTATAACAAAGTAATGTGTTATTGAGTCATGAATTAACTGAAGTTAAAACAAACTACCACTATGCCACATGGATCAGCATTAGTCGCTATGCAAAAACAATTGATTGGAGCAGAATATTAATATAATCTAAAAAAATGTAAATAGATGTTCTCTCTGCCCTATGATAAATATAATATGATATATAATAAATAGAATTTACAAAGCGCCGTTTAATGATACAAGATCACTCCAAGGGCGCTGTAGTTTATTTGTTGGCTCTACGAAACAAGGCAGTCTTAAGAAGTCTTTTGGCATGTCCAACGGACCATCGTCTTTTTATCGCTTTTCATCGTCTTTTAACGCTCGCAAAAATAAGTATGACATGCTGCAAATAAACAAAACGTGATTAGTTTCCTCATTTTATATTATTATACTCAAAGAAAAACGTCATGTTTCATTGTTTGAAACGTCAAATTCATGAAATATTAAGCCTCCAAAGACCTAAGTCGAAATATTAACAACGAATGTATAAACAAGTCAAATACTAAAATAAATAATAAATTTGGTCAATAATATGTATGAATATTGTACAAGATAAATAATACACAGTTTGTAATTATGGATGAATTAATTAGTCAATTTTACAATATCAAACTCGCGTGCATAGAAAATATAAAAGTAAATTCGTCGCGTGATTTGACAGGAGATAACTCTTATTCTACAAATAAATAAATAATTTTAACTCCGAGTATTTTATTGGGGTTAAGACAACGAAAGAAAATTCGCTTACAAAATACCAAAAATATACATACATTGGTGTTAACGAGCTAAATCCACAGATAAAATAGTACTTAACTCCTTTCTTCTCCTCTGGTGTTTATACAAAATCAGCCTGCAGGTCTCAAAGTCAAAGTAAAAATGGCACTAAACAATCGTAGGGATACGTCTAAAGTCCAATGTCATCAATTAACTTTCAATGTGACTAAGGGGACTTCTGCCAAGAAGAAAACAAACTATAACACCTTTGATGACAAAAAGGTACCGGAATGGACTAAAAACCTTGAAAATATCCAGTGAAGAATGGATTAGGGTAAGACACATGTAAAATTGATTTAATATAACAAACTGCAACTGTATAAGTAATTTTAGTACTCCAATACCATGCTTTTATCTTAAGCCATTTTTTAGTAAAATATATTTTCTTGAATCGTAATCGTAATATTCTGTGATGTCCATCGTAGATGGTATTTTGAATCATAATATACAATATGTAAAAATCATGCAAGAGAGTTTAATTTCTCAAATTGGCTCGTAATATCCAGAAAGAAATGGAATTTTCATGTACGATAGGGCTCCATTAGAAAATTCCTACAGCAGAAAGGGATTCAAACATTTGCGTGCCTTAGAAATATTCCTGACTAGCTTTTATGTCCCGCCGTTGGCCAAGAATGTAAATTAGTGAAGGAATAAGCAATCGTTTATATAATATTGTCACAAAAAATGTTTGCTAATTCGTAGTATGAAAAGTAGTTTGAAATTTAATTGAGTTTAAGCGATGTAAAATGTTCAAGTAATGGCCACAACCCATTTGTTTTTATATATAAGTAGGTACATACAATTTCTGCACGCATGGACTATGTTAAATGGTTTTAAATATGACTGATTATAAAGAGACAACGTTGTAAAGAGTTTGGATTCAGCCACAACCACTATTTTTATATATTGTCATCGAACGCAAATGTGTTTTAAATATTTAGTAATTTTGGATGATGGGAAATGGCTTAAAAATTAAATACTGAAAAGATTCAAACAAAAGTACTGAAAAGATTCTAGTGTTGGTCACATCCCATTCGTTTTTATATTTTTCGTCAAGTGTGCATACCTATAGATTATTATATTTTTGCACAATAAAACTGATCTACATTACAGAAGAAGACTTAAATAGTTTTTAATTTGAATATAAACGTTGTGAAGAGTCCAGTAATGGCCACAACCCCAATTTTTTATTATATTGTCATCAAAATCAAATATGTAGTTATTGAAAATTAAGCAATATATGATGATATAATAAATGGTGTAAATTTCGATTGAAAAAAAGTATTGAGAAGATTCTAGTGATGGTCACATCCCATTCGTTTTATGTATTTTCGTCAAGTGTGCATGTTGTTTATAATATTTCTATACAATAGACTATAAGACTTAAAACTAACCCAAAAGACTAAATGAAAAAAAAATAAGTATAAGACTATAACAAATAGTTTGTAATAAAAACTGACCCAATGGTCTACATAAAAGATGCAATAGAAGAATTACACAATAGTAAATGTATTATATAAAAAAACTGACCAAATGGTCTTCATAAAAGAAGAAGAAGATGAATCGAACTATAGGAAATATTTTATATAAAATTCACCCAACGTCTACATTAAATAGTTTGTATAAAAACTAACCAAAAATCTACAAAAAATAAGAAAAAGAAGAATTAGACTATAGAAAGTAGTTAGTATAAAAACTGACCCAAAGGTCTACATATTAGAAGAATAATTATACGTCAGGAAATAGATTGTATAAAAACTAACGCAAAGGTCAACATAAAAGAAGACGAAGAAGAATTAGACTAAAGGAAAAGTTTGCATGAAAACTCTCCCTTGCTCTACGTAAAAGAGGAAAAATTAGACTATATGAAGTTAGTTTATACAAAATTCAACAAAGGTCTACATAAAATTAGAAAAAGAAGAAATACGTTAAAAGAAATAGTTGGTATCAAAACTGGCCCAGAGGTCTACATAAAATAAGAAGAAAAAGAATTAGATAATAGGAATAAGTTTGTATAAAAACTCACCCAAAGGGCTACATAAAAGAAGAGGAAGAAGATGAATTAGACTATAGGAAATAGTTTGTATAAAAACTCACCCAAGGTCTACATAAATTAAGAAAAAGAAAAATTAGACTATAGGAAATAGTTTATTTATGAACTGTCCCAAATGACTTCACAAAAGAAGAGGAAGAAGAATTAAACTCCAAGAAATAGCTTGTTTAAAAAATCACCCAAAGGTCTACTTAAATAAAAGAAGAATTTCAGTATAGGAAATAGTTTTTAGATTGAATAACATGTGTATTGTAGTTAACCATAGATAGTTTAATAATTTTCCTATACGAAATTAGTATATTGTTGGTTTTTAAGTAGTATTAGGTATGTAGGTACCTACCTACAATGATGTTCTAAATTAATTCGAATTCGATTTATAACAAATTTTATTTGAATATCAGAATGTGTCCGTAACTATAGAACATGTAAAAAATATCAAATGGTTTGTAGACATTTTTTGAATAATATGTAGGTACCTACATTGGTTTGTTTTTTTTTTTTTTTTTTAATTAATTTCTGGCGTTCCACCCGATATCGAGTGATATAGCCACTAATCCCTAGAAGGACGAACATTGTAGTAGGTGACAAACATTGAAAACACACCCACCGCAATGCTCGTCCCACTCTTGGTAATATTACATATCTATAAAATCAAACAAAAATAAACGTAAAAATGTGCAAATAATAATTTCTTGGTCAAAAAAGGCGAAATAATAAAAACGGTCGGCATAATTCGAAAACATACGGAATACCCACATAAACTATATACACACAAACTATATACAAATTCCAAGACCTGGGGACAGTTTTTTCAAAGGAGTTTATTGTTTATTTTCAAAAAATTTGTTATACTTTTATTAATATTTACATCATTCAATGACAAAAGGAATTTAGAGTTAACAGGATATGAAGTGCATGATTTTATTATCTCTGACATAAATTCTTCTCTATTTAATAATTTACATTCAAAGAAAATATGGTCACTATTCTCTTCCTGTTCACCGCATTCACATATTGGGGATTGAACAACCTGAATCCTAAATAAATGAGATGCCAAGGAGCAATGGCCAATTCTTAAGCGACAAAGTAGGGAGATGTCAATTTTAGGGAGTTTTTGACCATAAAACCATGGAATTCTTGAAATATGATCTTGCAAGGTTTTATAATGGGCTCCTTTAGTAGAGGATTGCCATTCTTCCAGCCATTTTTCTCTCACTTTTTTGTCAAGGTGTACCATCCTCTCAAGTAGGGTGTGAAGAAAACACTGGGGAGTTAATCCTAATGAACACGCTTCTCTAGCCAGCTGATCTGCCCGTTCATTACCTGGAATACCCACGTGAGATGGTATCCATCCTATTTCCAACTGATATCCATATTCTGAGGATTCAAAGAGTAAACACTTAATTGTCCAAAATAAATCATCATGGGGGTCACTGATATTGTTTTTAATGAGTTTTTGTACGAGACTGAGAGAATCCGTGAAGATTACAGCTTTCTGAATAGACATCGACAGAATTCTTGATAAAGCCTCTCTCATAGCTACGCATTCCGCTGTATATATGGAAGTGTTTTTGGGAAGTTTAAACTTTTCCTCGATATTTAAACTAGGAATACAGAAGGCTGCACCACAATCTCCGTTAGGAGATTTTGAGCCATCTGTGTATATTGAAATATGGTCCTTCCACCTGTCATCAATCACTGAATTAAAGAATCCGAAAATTCTCGAGAGGTTCCAATACGCTGCAGAGCGATCTATGCCAATAGACATGTGCACTTTAGGGCGAAAAACAATTGCCCTGTATGGGATTGAGAATATAGGGGTTGTATTTGAGGGGTTGTATCAGTCAGTCGCCGTCAGTCGCCGCGCGCGCACGCGTTTGCGCGCCGCTCCGTAAATGTTTGGTTGCTAGTGCCGTAAAGTAGTTTTTAGTGTTTAATTATACCTAACTTTAGACTTACCTATTGACCACGTGTTCTCTAGTGTGTCACCCAAGTGTATATATCCGTGCATATTGTGCTCCTAGAAGCGCCGTAAAGTAGACTTTTACAAAAGGGTATAATTCTACCTACTCTTTGACCACGTATTCTATAGTGTGTCACCCACGTGTTGTTAGGCGTGCATGCTGTGCTCCTAGAAACGTGCCTTATAATGTAGCCATATAGTTGCTCTGGACGTGCTGGACGTGGGATCATCGTTCGCCGCACTATACACAGTGGAGACCGTCATCCTTGTACGATCCTTTGACCGACATTCTTCTCTTCTCTTCTCGCACTGTACACAGTCGTCGAGACCGTCATCCTGTACGACTCTTGGCCCACACACTTCATCTACTCCGTCATTTGAGCAATTCTGTGATGCGGCACATCGTACGCGTAAGCGACCGTTTTTGTGAACTACAACTAGGACGACATCCGCCACAGCAAATTCGTCTCCATCGTGGCTCAGGATATTTGTAGAAATGCTTGTAGACAAAAAGGACATTCTTGTTAATTTTAAGTATCTTTTTTTTAGTGTTTTAGTGTAATGTATACTTAGTATATAAGCAACAAAACCCCCTGGATTCCTTCGGGATACATCGATGCAGCCTGCCACTCGTCATGTAACGGTCCAGGGGGTAGGCAAAAAGAGGAGAACAGAATGCAGAATAGGAGTGTGGAATATTAGAGGTGGAATGGATAGAAAGATGTACGAAATGTGTGACGTGATGAAAGAGAAAGAGATTGATATTATGTGTGTAAGTGAAACAAAAAAGAAAGGTAAAGGGATGAACGTAAGAAACGATGGTATGATAGAGCTTTGGTCGGGTGTGAAGAGTGACGATTTTGCATGCAAGGGAGTCGGGCTGATTCTAGCGAAACGAATGGGGACATGTATGAAAGAGTACAAGCTTGAATGGTCTAGACTGATGTGGGTAAGGCTGAAGATTGGAATTACAAGCGTGTTTCTAATTATAGGATACGCACCTGTGAACTCCGATAGCGAAAGTGAAAAGGATGAATTCTGGAACACGCTGACTGAAATAATGAACATGAAAAAAGATAATGAAAGAGTGATTCTGGCTGGAGATCTTAATGGGTGGGTGGGCGTCCGTCGGAAAGATTTTGAGTCTGTCCTTGGTCCCCACGGTGATAGTAGAGTGAATGAAAATGGTAAGAGACTTCTGGAAGTCTGTACGGAAGGAAATCTATTTGTGGCGAATACTGTATTCAGCCACAAAAGAGTTCACCAGTATACATGGCAAAGAGGGAACGAAAGGTCGATAATTGATTATGTATGTGTGGACGCCGCACTGAGGAAAGCGACAGTGGATACTAGGGTGTATAGGGGCGCGGAGCTGGAAACAGACCATTACTTGGTGATATCCAAAATTGATCTGTTCACCGGTTGGCGCTCAAAAACCCACCGTAGTGATCCACCGAAGCGAACCAAAGTGGAAAGGCTGCAAGATGAGAATGTAAGAAAACAATATGTGAAAGATATCGGAAGCAAACTTCTTTTAGCTATAGACAGTAAAGGAATCATCGAAGAAGCATGGACGACCTTGAAAGAGACCGTATGTAAGACAGCAGAGAGAGTTTGTGGTGTTGCTAAAAGAGGCGGAAAGAAAGGCGACGCATGGTGGAATGAGAGAGTAAAGTTTGTTGTGGGTGAGAAGAAAAAAGCATGGATGGCATTAATAGCAGCGAAAGGATCTAACAGTGAAGAAAGAGCAAAAGAGAAGTATAAAGAATGTAAAAAAATGGTAAAAGATATTGTAAAAAGAGAAAAAGATTTTCTGAAAGAGAAAGAAAGCCTGAAAATAGCCAATGACTTTCCTGGTAACATGAAAATGTTCTGGAAAGGCGTGGCGAAAAGAAAAAATGGAAGTGTCAAAGTATCGCAAGGTATAAATGATAAAGATGGAAAATTAATTATGGATGAAGATGGCGTAAAAGAACGATGGAAAGAATACTTCAAGGAGCTGTATGATTGCGGTTTGAGTGGTGGCATGAATCAGAGAGCATGGCAAGTATACGAAGATGAAAAAGATGAAATTACGAAAGACGAAGTGTTTGAAGCAGTTAAACACGCGAAAGCGGGAAAAGCTGCTGGGTATGACAGTGTATCAGCTGAACTTATAAAGTATGGCGGCGATCAGATGTTGGAGTGGTGTCACTCTCTTTTCAACAAATGTTGGGAAGCAGGACGCACTCCTTCAGACTGGAGAAATGCAGTCGTGGTCCCCTTGTACAAAGGTAAAGGATCGAAGCTTGACTGCAAAAACTATAGAGCCATAAGTTTGCTAAGCTCAGTTGGTAAGATGTATGCAAGAATTTTGGATCAAAGAGTACGAAAGGTTACAGAAAGCAAGATATGGGATGTCCAAGGAGCGTTTGTGGGCGGCAGAGGATGTATAGACCAAATTTTTTCTCTGCGTATGGTTACAGAAAAGGTCCTGGATAAAAACCAGAAGCTTTTTTGTGCTTTTATAGACCTTGAAAAGGCCTATGATAAAGTCAACAGAGAAAAACTATGGGATATATTGTCAGTGTACGGAGTGAAGAGCAAGCTGATACGCGCAATCGCGTCATTGTATGAGAATAGCGAGGCATGTGTTCGTGTCAACGACACAGTAACGTCGTGGTTCTCTATAAATAGTGGCGTAAGACAGGGGTGCGTGTTGTCACCATGGCTCTTCAATCTGTACATTGATTTCTGCATAAGAGCCCTAAGGGATGAAAATAAGGGTCTGAAACTGAGTACTGTAACAGTGCGTGATTTGATGTATGCAGACGATAAAGTCCTGTTAGCAGAAAGCGTGGAAGAGTTACAGTATCTAGTAAGCATGGTATATGAAGGATGCATAGAGTACGGACTGAGGATGAATGCTAGCAAATCAAAGGTAATGGTCTTTGAAAAGTGTGAAAGCAGAACATCGTGTCAAATAAAAGTAGAGAATGAATGGCTTGAACAAGTCGACGAATATGTTTATCTGGGAAGCATGTTCTAACGGAATGGACGGCCTGATAAGGATATTGAAAGAAGAGTTATGGCAGGAAACAGAGTGAATGGAGCACTTAAACCAGTTATGAATGATCGTAACGTATCAAAGGAAGCTAAAGTTGCCATTCATAACGCAATTGTAGTGCCAACCTTGATGTATGCAAGTGAAACCTGGACATGGCAGAAGTCGCATGAAAGTAGAATAAATGCAGTGGAAATGAGATCGTTAAGAAGAATTTGTAATAGAACGATGTATGATAGAGTTAGAAATGAGGTCACTAGGAAAGAATGTAAGATGAAGAAAGATGTAGTAACTAGAATGAAAGTTAACACACTTAGATGGTTTGGTCACGTGGAAAGAATGAATGAAGAACGCTTGACGAAAAAAATATATAAGGCTGACAGGAATGGAAAAAGAGGTCGGGGGCGCCCAAGAAAAGGATGGCACGACCATGTGAATGATATTCTGAAAGAAGGAAATGTTAGAAGTCTGAACAATAGAAGAACATGCATGAGACGTAGCATGAATGTTGACGAGGCGGTAAATGTATGTCAAGATAGAATAGTGTGGCGTTCTGTTCTCTCTGCCTACCCCGCGAGGGACATGGCGTGATGGTATGTATGTATATGTATGTATGTATTTGAGACCTGTGGAGATTCAATAGATTTCAGTAACAGACTAGACTTAAATAGATTAAACATATTTTTTTTGGAAAATTCGTACTGAGAGATTCTATTGAGTTTATCAACCAGTAGATGAGAAACATCGGGATATCTCCTAAGTAAGAACTTATGGGATAGCAATTCTCTGCGAAGATGTAAAGGCATCTCTGAACATTCAATTTGTAAAGCGTTTATAGGAGAGGACTTCATAGCTCCCAAGATTAGTCTTAGGCATTTGGATTGTATTTTTTGCAACTTTAAGCTAAGGTATTCTGGGAGAGGGTCTATTAGTTGACACCCGTAATCTAAGTGGCTGCGCACCAACGCATTATAAAGTAACTTCATTGTTGTAGGGTGTGATCCCCACCACACTCTTGAAATGGCTCGCAGGATGTTTATTCTCTTTTCACATTTCGTAACTATTGATTCGACGTGCAGGTTCCATGATAGTTTTCTGTGTAGAATTATTCCCAAAAACTTTACACAATCACTTACAGAAATCGGTGATCCTTCCAGCTGTATAGATATGTTTGGAATTTTATGTTTCCTACTGAATATCACTACATTACTTTTTGTGGGAGATAAGGACATACCATTATCATTTAGCCATCTATTAAATGAAATCAAAGTGTACTGTAATTTAGATGCAGCAACATTAATATCCTTGTCTTGACAATAAATCACAAAATCATCCGCAAACTGGAGGATCTTACAGGATTGAGAAATGGACGAATCAACATCAGATGTATAGACATTAAAAAGTAGCGGGCTCAAAACCGAGCCTTGTGGCAGTCCCTTATGGATATCTCTTTGAATTTTGCCTTGAGGAGAGTCAATAACAATGCGGCGTTGTGACATTATATTAAAAATAAGTTGAGCCAGGGAAGAAGGGATACCAATTTTTACAAGTTTTGTTTGGAGTATGGGAAGTATTACATTGTCATATGCACTGTTTAAATCGAGGAATGCAGCTACAACATTATTTTTTTTATTAAAAGCAATGCGGATGTCTGATATTATAATAGCCAAATTGTCCATACATGATTTGCCCTTTCTGAACCCAAACTGCCAAGGGGGCAAAAGAGATTTTCCTTCGAGAAACCACTCTAGCCGTCCCTTTAATATACGCTTCAGTATCTTTAAAAAACAACAAGATAGTGCAATAGGTCTGTATGAAGAAGCCAATTCAGGGTTTTTACCCACCTTAGGAATTGGGATCACAATTTGTTTTTTCCAGTTACTTGGGATTGTTCCCGAAAGCAAAATTGAATTATACAGTTGAAGTAAATGAGATAAGGCATCATCTGGAAAATTACGAAAAAATGAATATGGAATCAGATCATGGCCCGGGGCAGAGTCAGAAGTAGTGTTTATAGCTGAATTAAGTTCATCAAGTGAGAATGGGACAGTTAAGTCAGAAACCCCATTTGTACCTTGAAAATAAAATGATGGAAGTTCCGAAAAAGACGGGACATAGGGAGGAGCAAGTTTTTGAGAAAATTCCTCAATGCATCTCTCTAAGTTAACAGTAGAAGGAGATACAAATGAGCCCCTGAACTTTTTAATCGAATTCCAAACCTCTGATATAGGAGTATTTGGAGACAAGTTAGAGCAAAAATTACGCCATACCTGCCTTTTTTCCTTTTGAGTAGTCTTTTCGCAGCTGCTTGGGCATTTTTTGCTTTGATAAAATTATCAATACTCATATCTTTTTTAAAGCTACGCATAGCCACTTTTCTTTTCTGGACCGCCAATAAACATTCATCGTCCCACCAAGGGGGACTAGAATTATTTCTACCAATAGGTTTGATATTGGGAATTGTGTTGTCAGCCGCCGAAATGACAATTCTTCTAATCGACTCTGCAGTTTCATCAATAGAAGAATCTTCGAGTGAGGTAGAGAAATTTTCAATTTGAGAGCTTAGAAGAGTTTTAAATTCATTCCATTTAGCTTTTCGAAAAGCGTACCCATGGTATGATCGAACGTTTGTTTGATATTTACTTTTTTTAGTTATATTTAAAATGATTGGGTAATGGTCACTCGAGTGGGGATCGTCCATAATATTCCACTCCAACAAAGAAGCCAGATCAGAAGTACATATGGAGATATCCACCGCACTCGGACGATAATATGGAGATGCCACTCTGGTTGGTTCTCCGTTGTTAAGAATACATAAGGAGTGCGCATCTATGTATTCTAATATATTCTTACCCGATGAGTCGTTATATGAGCAACCCCAAGACGTAGAGTGAGCATTACTATCACCCAATATGACAAATGAATCCGTCAATAATGGGGTAATATTATTCCAAAATGTCAAATCAAATGAGGTTTTAGGAGGAATATACAAAGAGACAAAGGAAACGCCGTAGATTTTAGCTGCAACTATTTGCGATGACATGTTCTGGGGTAAAGATATCTGTGAAAATGGCAAACCGTACTTGATAAAAAGAGCCGCTCCTCCTTTGCCATCCAGTCTATCGTCTCTCAAACAAGTATAACCAGGTATTTCAAAAACGGATAATGGAGGAAACCAAGTTTCTGATATGGCAGCCACATGGATTTCATGTGTTTTCATCAATTGGATTATCTCATGTCTGTTAGATACTGCACTGCGACAGTTCCATTGAAGGATAGACAAATTGTTAATTTTGAGTTTTTGCGTAGACATTTTCACTAATAAATGATTGGAGGCTTGAAACTAGTTGAGCAACGTTGGACGGTGAGTGATTTACAGATGAAAGTAATTGGATTAGAATATTAACGATAGAGAAAAGAAAATTGTTGTTATCTATTGAAAGAGTATTTTGCAGATTGTCAATTGTTGGTTCCGAATTTTTTTTATCACAAATTATAGGGTCATTATTCAATGCACAACCATTGGGGGCCGACGATGGTGTATTTCCATTAGGGAATAATAGGAGTGAGTTATATTCTGAATGATTAAATGAGTGTCTGAGAGAGGGTTTCGGTGTTTTATAAACAAATTTTTTTCGGAGATTATGTGAATTGTGGTTGGGATTTGAACTGTTTTCAGTGCGACTATCGGATATGACTTTAGCATATGATAGTAGGTTCGGTGGATGAAGTTTGGCTGCTTGTATAAACGAGACGCTCTTTAAGGCCATTGTCTGTTTAATGTCTTTTTGCCTGGATTACTCCGGACAAGACAGACTTATTGCTTTATGATCCCCATTACAATTGAAACATTTTGTCTCTTTTGCTGGACAATTGACGGAATTGTGGCTATCTCCACAATTGAAACATTTAGTTGCGGATCTACAGGTAGCTCTTAAGTGTCCAAATTTACAACAATTAAAACACTGTATAGTCGGATAAAAGTATGTTTCAACGGGGAAAGAGATGTAGTAAAAATATATATAGGATGGTAAAGACTGTCCCTCAAAGGTCACAACTACAGACCTTGATGGTTTCCATACGGCTGTTCCTGAGGTTGTATCTTTATAATTTAATCGCCTTACTTTCAAAATGTTACTAATGTTCTCATTAGAGGCTTTTATCTCTGCAATAATTTCCTCTTCTGATACATCAGTTGGAATTCCCTTGATGAGGCCCATGCGAGATATATTATAGGAAGGAATGAAGCCCTTAAAATTACCATTAGAAATCAAAAATATATTTTTAATAAATGTATTGGCTGCATTAGCGGTTGAAAACTCCATGGAAATTTTGTATCTGCCTTCGGTTTTTACTGATCCGCCAACGATTTGAGATATTTTTTTAGATGTTAAAAATTTACCAAAATCCATAGGAAAAATTCTTTTTCCTTGTTCGCAATTCTGAACTATTACAGTAAAAGGACCGAGAGATTGAGAAGAGTAGAAATGATCACGTCTTGGTGAAGAAAATTCCTGATGAGAGCTAGTCTGTGCTGAGGTAGGAGATACATTAGATTGGTCAAGAGAAGGGTTCATTTTCCTTTTCTTGGCATCGGGGAGGTCAGGGGGAGCAGGATCTGGGGGAATTGGAGGAACGGGAGAAGGAGGGGGTTCCATTCTTTCCTCAATCTATGATATGTGTAAAAAGTAAATAAAAATAAAATAATAAATATATATAACGAAAATGAAATTAAATTGAAATTGAAAAAACCGTCCCTATAGTGGTAAACAAAAAATATATAGAAGAAATATTTGGAATCTTATCTGTTCTGCAACAATAACTCAGGACTGGCAGCGAAAACACATCCGTCACTGGTAACTGTTCGACACAAACTGACATTGGTTTGTTCGATGCCATAAAAATGAAAATTGTCCGAAACATCAAATATTATATACAAATTATGCAATTTTATTATGCCTATATCTTTACTAATAATTAACAGACTTTTACAATATACGTCTTAAAACTTGCTGTAATGTCTTGTGTTTCATTTTATTATTTCATAATTTCATTTATTTCAAGGGTTTATTATTTTCAAGAACATATTCATTCGGTAGGAAAATGAAATATTGTATGAAAAGATATTAAAATGGCGGCGTTTATGTACAAAACGCTTACTTTAAAAATAAGTTAAACATTGTAATTATACAAAATATTCACCATGTTTTTCACTCAAACGCTAAGTTATACTTGAAAATATATTTTTTACGTGTAAATACGTACTTCTAACTTTTAAACTAACAGATATTTGCGTGCAAAATGTACACTTTTTTGACAGATACGACTTGGAAAATTTTGTATGAAAAAAATAATTATTGAAATATTTTTAAAATTCAGCATTTTTATCGCATTATTTTTAGCGTGACACTGCATCAGGTATACAGGGACACGTTCGCACATAAATTAGATTTTTAGATGCTCTTGGTTTTTCAGAAGGCGTGAGACAAACACACACACACACACACACACACATACACACAGACACTAACATTTTGATTGCTTTATTACTTTAGATATAAACCCCATTGAAAATTTGTGAAGATGAGAAAAAATGTGTTATAAAATAAGTACAATTAATAGAAAAACTGATACCAATATGGCATCGCGACCAGAACTTTAAAGACTCCAGAAAACTATGTTAGAGAACATGTCAAACAAAATAAGCATCTGTAATAAAGTTAGGGGCATAGAAAAGAGAACTTATTTAGAAGGGAAACTTCGACTTTTTTTTGATCCCGCGCTTTTAGCGCCATCTCTGTTTGTAGAAGGGAAACTTTGACTTTTTCTTTAATGCCGCGCTTTTAGCGCCATCTCTGTTTGGTCCCCGAAAGTGTTACTGGAATCCAGTAATAATAATAATAATATTACTGACCTTCCCCAGTGTTTAAGATTAAAACACTGAATTTTGTTTTTTGGGAGAATTTCATTACCAAAAAATTCTAGGTATAAATCACTTTTTATAAAGAAAAATTATAAAAAAATATTTTTACGATAATGCAAAAAAAGACATTTTTCCCAAAAAATCAAAGAATCAGTGTTTTAATCTTGAACAGCAGAGATAGCAAATTGTTTTTCTAGAAAGTTAGAAAGATAGGTAAGTATTCTTTTTCTCTCTAATTGAGTTATGAAAATAAAAGAATATTTAAAACAAAGTTATTATATATTGTAAACTATATCATACCTACAATGTTTGTATTCATTAAACAATATAATTAAATCTTAATATTATGTAGTAGACAAAAATACTATGGACTTATAAATTTCTTCGTGGATTCATGGGTTGAACTGTATAAATTTTCATGGAATATCGCTCAGTCTGCCGAGTCTGCTCAAAGTCAATTCTGAAAAACAAAACACCATTATATTACATACATAAGCGCATTGAACTATTAGTTTTCTAGTATTAATAATGTTGTCAACTTGGAATTGATAAAATAACTATATTTATAAAGTTTTTGCCAAATTTCTAACCAGAGTAAAATATCACCACTACATGCAATTGTTTTAAAAATATTGCTAGTACTATCATTTATAGATATCGGATCAACTTGTTACTAACAAAAATATTGGATTATCGATAAAATAAGTTGTTTCATTAAAATTGATACATCGAATAAATTTCAAAGTGACATACAACATAACCTCTAAACAAAAACGGTAATAATATTATTTTACCTGGGGCAAATATTGAATGCATCTTATTTATTCCTCTTTGTTTTTCTTAATTTCCATCTATAATAGATGACTTTCTCAAAATATACTACAAATTTTGTATTTTTTCACTCACACAAAAAAATATCCGTTGGAACATAATGTATCACAGTGTATAATTGCCTTTGTTTAGTAAAACAAAATACTTCATATGCATTTTCGATAATATAAGTGCAAAACTGGAACACTAGCACCAATCGATTTCAGATAAATTTGAAAATTCGTAAATTTTAAAATAAAAACATTGATGTTATCAAACTTTCCATTAAAACTGTTGGTTGTTGGTTGACCTCACACCACTTTTTAGATTTGAAATGGGTGCTTCTAATTGGTTGAATAACTAAAACAAGCATAGACAAAATAATATTTGTACCATAAACAAATGTAGGAACCTACCTACTCGTTTTTTATTTTAATCGGTTAGTAAAAAAACTGGTAGGTAACTGAATAGTAAACCTGCCATAATTGACACTACTGCCATCTATACAAAGTCCCCGAAGGGGATAGAGGGGGGAAGGGGTAATTTAATACTTTTTTCCAATGTACTGAGTTTCCAGACGGTGGTTAGGGGGCTCCATAAAATATTGAATATATCTTTTTAAATGTGCTGATTTCTATGCAAAATTATAACATATATTATATGCGAATATATTCGACATGAACATCGGCCATATTGAAAATTATATATCTATCATGATGAGACCTCTCGTCTACCACGAGGAAACATCAAAGCCAATGTGAGGAAGAAAAGGAGACAAATGAAGGTGACACTATGAAATTGTAGTAGTACGGCGCATTTCTTCAAAAAATCATTATAGTTGGTCCATGGCAATAAAAAAATAATAAAAAAAAACAACAGACAACAAATAAAAACACGTGGCATCTACCGAAACGAACTGTCAAACACACGCGAACACACGAAAATACGCCGACCAGAATATACCGCCCCAGGGTACAGCGACATCCTTACTCCAGGCATGTCACTGTCTTCCACGTGGTGACGGTAGATCGGTGGGGCCCAGCCTCTGCGTCAGGCTAGCAGGTCTTCCTCGTGTCCGGCGTGGTTTCTTCTTCTCCTCCTGATCTCCTCCTCCAGACCGTCACCCATGGCTGGCTCTGTGCCCCACGGCACGCTATGACGGCGCATCTCGACAGAGGTGGCATACCAGTTGGGGCCTCACCGGAGGCGAACCGACGCTCCAGACGACACGGATTGCCCTTCGTGGTCCAATCTGCGAGCCGCCGCGTTCCCTACGCGGTGGCCCCACACTGCGCTCTGCCTCCAACCTCCTGTCCTGTTGATGCCCTCATCTTGGTTCTGGGGCACCATCAGCGTCCATGCGCGTGACGGGTCCTGTCACACAGACCTCCTCGTGCTCTTGAAAATATGGCCGCCATCGGGACGCGCGTGTCGACCGATGACGGCGTCACACCAAACCGTCCGTCCTCCACCAGCGTCGAATGCCAAGAGAGCGCGTGCCATAGCGCGTGCTAGCTGCAAGTTCCGTTTTTCGCCCGCAACGAGCGCTAGCTGTTTTCCGAAATTGCCGTGGAACAAAATAAAAATCATTGTTTTTCGGCATTATTTTTTTCGGGCATAACAATCAGTATACATTGCGGCATCAGTATGGCGCAAATCCAGAGGGTGCTGATATTTTCCTCCCCGGTGTGCTTCGTACATTCACGAACAGACTCTGTGTTTACACTGTATTTCTTCGTCATTCCCAACTTTTATTTAGTACCAGCGTAGTAATTTTATTTTTTGTACTTGGCAATTTTAATGATAGCTGTCAAGTGTCATTTTTTTACGTTTTCAGTTCATAGGTTAAGTTTTTTTTATTGATGATAAAATAATAAGTGTCTAACTGCAATATACGTTAAATTTATTTGATATTAATTTACAAAGTAATTCAATAATGTCGGGTTTAACAGACGAAGAAGCATATGCCTTGTGCAAGCAGAAAGATCCTTCTACCAAGGTTAACATTTACGTTGATTTATTCTTAACTACGTGTTATATTTTTATCAGTAGCCACCCGTGGTATACATATTTCAATAATTATAGTAGTCCCTTTTCATTTCAATCGCTGATTCTCAAAATATACTTCGAAAATAGTGATGGAATAGGATGTTGAAAGAAAGAAAATATTTAGAATACACTTGGATCTATACTGGCCTAACCAAGGCCCTGCCCTTAGCTGAAAGTACATATTATAAAATATGAATACCTAACTATGACGAATATTTATAAGCTTTGGAAGAATCCGATTGAATTGCCACAACAATGAAAATGAAAATTGATTTATTTTTCTGTATTTTTATCATTTTCAAGTTGTCTACGCTGTGTTGCCTGGTAGGCAAGGGCGATTCTCCCCGAGAAGATCGATCTTTGAAATCGATTCGAATCAAAGTCTCAAAAATCGATCATCGATCTTTTATTCTAATTTGTCGTCGGGGGAAAGGAAGCTATTAAATTCTCAAAAAATATTTTTTACAGTAATCTTATCACAATAAAAAATATTGAATCCAGTGATTCGATCTCGAGTGTCAGAGATTCATTGAATCGATCCATTGCTAAATATTGATTATAAAAATCAATTTTTTTGATCCAATAATAGATTAATCCATCTCAGATTTCCATACCTATTGCCTGGCATTCCATACCGGTAATATATCCGTAAACATAAATATCAATTCCTTTTGTTCATACGTCTTCAGAGCTTAATGTTTTATATGTTGAATATCTAGATGTATCACTATTTGAGTCTAGGTCACTGCAATTTGATCTTTTTAATTTTATTTATTTATTTATTTATACATCTTCTTGTACATAATATAAACAAATATAATTGTACACTGGCGGGCTTATTGCCATTAGGCAATTTCTTCCAACCAACCAGATTACAAAGTAAGTATGACAACATTGTGTATGTACAACAGCAAATAAAAAAGAGTAAAAGAAATCAAATAAAATACGTATAACACTTAAATACTATTAAACAAAAAAAAAATTATAATTCATAGCAATAAAAAGGATATGGCAAGGACAGGAGAGGAAATCGGGATCAGGTGTTCAAGGATATATGTTCCTTCTTTAGTTTTTTCTTGAAAATACTAAGTGAGTTAGACGACGCAATATCTGGACTAAGGCTATTCCATAATCTTGCTGATTGTACTTCGAACGAAGAGCTGAGAAATTCTGTATTATGGATAGGTATGGATAGTGTTGAACGTTCAGCAGATCGGAGTGGAAGTCCATGATTGGATAAATAAGTGAATTTGCTTTTTAGGTACTGTGGTAGATTTGGGTTCGAGAGAATATTGTACAATAGTGACAAAATGTGTATATTGCGCCGCTGTCGTATCCTGGGCCAACAAAGAAGATTGCGGTAAGGTGATATGCGATCAAATTTTTTCAACCCAAAGATGAATCTGATACATATATTCTGAAGACGTTCAAGTTTTTTGAGATGCACTTCATTTGCATCCAAATAGCATACATCGGCATAATCAAGCAATGGAAGAAGAAGTGATTGAGCAAGAGTTATTTTACAACGGAATGGAAGGAAATTTTTAAGTTTATTAAGTGAATGTAGGGCAAAGAAAATAGATTTACTAACATGCGATACCTGTTCATGCCACGAAAGGTCATGAAAGTGGGTTACATTTTACACGTTATAAATTTACTTACTTACTTCCTTAATCCACGTTTGCTCCCGAGTGTGGAGCATGTGGACGCCACGAAATTTCTCCAAGCCTCTCTATCTTGCGCCAGATGGACAGCTTCTTCCCAGCTTTAGCCAGCATTTATTTATTTATTTTAACACTTTATTGTACATAACTAATTTGATAGTACAAATGGCGGACTTATTTTCTTAGTGGCAATTTCTTCCAGACAACCATCTGTAACAATTATGAGTGAAAATAGTACATGTACAAAAAAAAGAAAACCTATATAACCAAAGACTGCATCCAATATAACACAGGGATTATCCCTAGCATATTGGAGAGCAATTCGCTAATTGACAGCAAAGTGCAAGAGAGTGTCAATGGTTTGGATGTGTATGTGCACCTTTCCATTGTCTCTGTCTGAAATATGTATAGCATTTAATCTTTTTTTTATATATGTACCTTTATTACTGTTGTCAAACCTCTGTATGTAAAATGTCATGTTTATTATAAATAAAAAAATAAAAAATAAAAAAAAATAAAACTAAAAATATATTACATTTAAACTCAAGAATGTAAGAAGAATAAAAATATGTACATCAATTACAATCAAACAAATCTTAGATGAAACCTGTTACAACAGTATGGGAGGGAAGGGAAAAAAGGAAAGGAGATATGACTAACTACAGGAATAGGGAAATAAATGGGAAGTATGTAGGTTGAGAAATGGAAAGTAGGAGCGCATGCTTTAATCTAGTTTTGAAGGTTGCTAACGTTGGTGTAGTTCTAATGTCAAGGGCCAAGTTGTTCCATAACCAGGCAGCATGGACAAGTGATGAATAGAAAGCCGTGGAATGTGATGGGATGGCGAGGGTTCTCTCTTCTCTAGATCGAAGCGGGAGGCCATGAGAGGCCAGAGGTTGAAATCTTTCGGTCAGATATGATGGAGCATTACGACTGTTCAAAATATTAAACAGAAGACAAAGAGTGTGTTGATCCCGGCGCAGACGGATAGAAAGCCATTTGAGCTGCTTATGAAAATATGATATGTGATCGTATTTGCGAAGGTTTAATATGTATCGTATGCAGACATTTTGTAATCGATCTTATTTGTTTAGAAGTTCTTGAGTAAGTTCCAAAAAGCAAGTTTTTTGACTGAATGAATACTATAGAAAAGTTTTCTGCTGACTTCATTGACTTGTTCAGTCCAGGAAAGATGTTGATTGAAGAGAACTCCTAGATTTTTCACTGTTTTGGATATGGGTATTGCTGTGCCATTGTGTACAGGAAGGGGAATAGTGTTTGAAGTAAGTTTAGCCTGAAGTTTTGTACTCCCTATGATAATGGCGTGAGATTTGATAGGGTTAAGAAGAATACCATTTTCAGTGGCCTATTTGTTTATGTAGCTGAGATCAGAATTCACAGTTTGTAAGGCATTATTTATGTCAACAGCGAAAAAAAATCTATGTAAAGTAGAAGAGCATAGATATGATAGGAGCACTGAAGACCTCTCACAATTCGATTGATGAATATTGAGAAGAGTAGAGGAGAGAGAATCATCATGCAGGTCTGCAGAGAATGCTAGTTTGATGGTGAGTTTTGGCCTGCCTCGGCTTCTCGTCCCGTCCGGAGTGTAAAAAAGGCTTGCATAATCAATACTCTCGGGGGACATACGAAGCACATGGCTAAGCCAGCTCAATCTGCAATTTTGGACGGCAAATTTACGTATTATAAATTTACACATGATAAAAATATTCTATTGCTATTTTCCCACAGAGTTCGTCGCCTCAGTGTTTGTTTGTCCAACCGACCATTGAGGTTTACAGGAGCGATGTTTTTATGTTTTTTAATGATATGTTAGAAGATTATGTTTCAATTAAGTTTTTTCCCGTAAATATTTTACCTCTGGACTTGTATTAATCCATAATCACCAAAATAACTTTACTTTTTACATATGAAAAAACGATTTTAAAATGGAGATAGGACAAACAAGCATGAAAAAAAAATATTGTTATAACGATTACGTTAACACACTCCGAGTATTATATCACTATCCTCTATATTGAATCATTGACGCGTCTGTTATAACACGCACCGAGTATTGTAACGTGGTGGATAATATTTAACGTTTCAGAAATAAATAACTTGGTGGCTTGCATTGCTTGATTATCCAACTGTCGATTTGTTCAGGAGAACTTTGTTCTCTTAACATATCGACAATGTATCAAGCCAGAATACGCGAGAATTGTATGGAGAGGTCTACTTTTTTCACGGCTTTTCCAACTTTGAAGTCAAAAAACACCAACTTAGAGGCTTCGCAGCATATATGTTCCATACACGGATTTACTCAGAATTCGGAGTAGAACATTTCGTGTGTCTGTGTGTGTGTGTGTCTGTGTGTGTGTGTCCCCCCCCTTATAACTTTTGATCCGCTCAATTTACAGAGCCTAAAATTTCAGAATATATAAACAGTTAGAGGCCTTCAAAACTTTTATACTCGGAATTTTGAATTTTTGTTTCAGTCAGGGGTTATCAACTTTTGAATTTTTATTTTATTTTTGCCTATATCTCAGAAACCGTAAAAGCTAGAACGCTGAAAATTGGTATAAACATAGACAAATACAAAATCTCAAATTAGTTTTTTTAAAAAAATTCTAGGGTTTCTCAAACATTTTTTATTAAGAAAAGTATTTTTTTTATGATAAATTTATGAGTTTAACTGCCTATATTTCCATTTTTTTTTAAAATATCGAAAAAAGCCGAAACACCCCAACTAGATAATTTAATTTTATATAAAAAATATTAACATTGTAGCAGTACATCTCAAATTTTTTTTAACAATTTTTATAAAAATTGAATTTAGTGACGACATCGCTTCATACAATTTGTATGGTAGTCACCTATACACAATATCAAAGAAGACTTAATAGTTTGATACTTCATCTCTAAACATACAATATACATATACCATCATGCTGTTTTCATATTCCGGGTAGGAAAAAAAGACTGACCTCCATACTATCCTATCTTGACTACCTAGGTACATGTGTTGTATAGAAAACTAAATATCATAAAATAATAAATAATTGTATTTATGGGTTTGGTACTTATTCTTCAACTATACATACTATCGCTGTCGACAGTTGGATCTCATGTGTTACATGCAACTAGTAAAATAAAATGATGTTATTATATTGTTTCTTTGATTTTGTTATGTACAGTAATGATGATGTTTGTGGGAGTTGTACAGTGTTATATGAGGTTGAAATAGAAATGCACAATGTATTATGATGAATCCAGTAGATTGGAATATGATGAATGAGATAATTCAGATATACAGGGTTACAGGTTTAGTCGTACAGAATATTAAAGGACGTTATTATTCAGGTCATTTCTGATGGATTTGATGCTAAATGTTAGGTCCGAAACTTAACCGTTATGGAGATATTGAATTTTGAAGATTTAAAAAAAAAAAAAATTGGCTGTTTTATCAATTTTTTACGGATAAGAGGTCTTAGAGTCCGTTTTTTATGTATCTAGTTAAAGGGCATGTCAAATAATAAAAATGATTAACAAAAACTGAACCTACTACTAACAGCTTAAAAAGACAGCTCGACAACAGTTAGAATTAAAGAATTATCACAAAGTGTTTGTAACTTTGAAGCTCTTTGTTTGAAAAAAAAAATATGGAACTTATTCTGCAAATAATTGTTAAAACTTGAATAGCTAAATAGCTAAAGAAACGTTAGCTTTTTGAATAGCTAAAGAAACGTTAAAGTTTTTACAATTATTTGCAGAATAAGGACAAATTGTTAGGTGTATTTTGTATGAAACTTAATTGTTATTGAATAAATAAATAATAACACCTGCAACGTATAGTTAACTATTTCTACAATTTTGTCATGCGATGGTGAGCTGACGAACATTCGATGTTGAACGAAACGACACACTGTGATACGTACTGGTCACTGCCAAACTAAACTAGCAAACTATATTAAACTAAACTAAACTAGCGAGCTATATTTAACTAAACTAAACTAGCGAGCTATATTTAACTAAACTAAACTAGCGAGCTATATTTAACTAAACTAAACTAGCGAGCTATATTTAACTAAACTAAACTAGCGAGCTATATTTAACTAAACTAAACTAGCGAGCTATATTTAACTAAACTAAACTAGCGAGCTATATTTAACTAAACTAAACTAGCAAGCTATTTATTGTTATTTTGTTTTTTTTGTATTATGTTTGTGAAGTTACAACTCCCTTCAAAGCACGAGTTCATCTCTTTTTGAAGGAAGTTATATTGTAAAGTGTTTTAATTTCTTTTTGTTAGTGTAATTTTCTTGTGTAATATTTTTTTTTGGTAATAAATAAAATAAAAAAAAATAACATATTTTTTTCGTGCAATGAAGCGATTCATGCAACGACAGCGATTACGCGATGCACGCATTTTAAAATATCGTTACAATCTTAGCAGCAAACGAATTATTACATAGCGCTCGTTATTCGTTTTGTGTTCATAACAAGCTATATTTATCTATTATCGTTATTTTTAACAACACTAATACTGCTTGTAACTGTGCTGTTATTTAGTTTAAAATTATGATTGTATTTCTTTGTTTGCAGGATTTCCTGTTTCAGCAAACGATGTACCGCATCAAGGACCCTCGCAAGTCCCTGCCGTTCTACACCGGAGTTCTGGGTATGACACTCTTACAGAAGCTGGACTTTCCCCAAGCCAAGTTCTCTCTCTACTTTATGGGATACGAAGCAGCCGAGGATGTGCCGAAAGATCGCAAAGAAAGATCTTGTTGGGCGATGAGCAGAAAGGCTACCTTGGAACTAACGCAGTTAGTACAATATTTTTTTATTGAGCAATGTTGTTGTGAAGCTGGAATTCTTATAAAAAATATGTTCACACTTAATATACACACTTTATTTTTATTGAATGTTACTAGTTGTAACCAGTGAAATATTTACTGAAATAAGAATAAATACATACCATCACATTAAATCTCACAATGTGGGGTCATCAGGCTATAGATGGGTCGATGGCAGAGCGATATGTGCGCGCTGGGCTAGTAATCCTGTGGTTGCGAGTTAGAATCCTGCCTCGACCAATTGTGTTCACCCACAGCACAAGCATTTATGCTTTATTTAGGGAATGTAGGAAGAACTTGTTTATCAAGGACATATTCATAAAAAAAAATAGGTGTGTGGGTGTGCATAACCTAAAAGGAAGCACAATACATGCATGTATCTTCACACACCAGTCTAGTCTCACCTTAAAAGGAACTACATTCAAAATGGATGGTGTACCTGATTGCTATAGTATGCAAGATGTTATTTTGCTTGTTGTATTATCGATTACCTGGCTCTTTCGGGACACACAAAAACGGTTATAATTGATTTATAATGGAAGCATTATTCTATGCCGGTTGTTCACAGCATAAAAATAGATATAACATTGTGTATAGGATGAAATATTTTGTAAACTAGTTAGATTTTCAATAATAATTATTAGAAAAAATGCGACACATTTTGGACGCTTGATGTGTTTATATTTACAACAATAGTCTGAAATTTTTTTTGGACATAGCAAAATATTGTAACAATAAAATAATTAATGTTTTCGGGTGTACGGTAAGAGTTGGGTAATCGAAAATACAACAGTCAAATTAACATCTCACATAGTTTTGCAAAAGCCAAAGTGTACAATTCTTGTGTTTTGCCAGTGACAACATACGGTGTTGAAACCATGTCCCTTACTGCCAGAAGTCTCCACAAACTTAAATGTACTCAACGAGCAATGGAAAGACAAATGTTGGGCGTATCCTTGAGAGACCGAATAAGAAACGAGGAAATAGGACGCCGGTCAAAGGTCACAGACATTGCAGAAAGAATGGGAAGGCTAAAATGACAATGGGCAGGTCTTGTGGCAAGACAGAGAGATAATAGATGGACCCCCAGATTTCTGAATTGGAGACCCTATCATAATAGAAGAAGTGTAGGGAGACCACAGAGGAGATGGACTGATGATATTGTCGAACTGGTGGGATATGGTTTACAGGTTCTTTCCACGTCTCCCCAAGTTAATCCTAAGTTAGGTTGATCTAAGGACAATCTAAAAACATGAGGGATCCTATCGGATGATGACTGTTTCTCGTGTGAATTCGGCGTGCCACAGACCACCCGCGAGACTGCCCTGCTACCTGCTCATATGAGGACCAGCAACGCTGTAGCAGTGCAGCGGTCGACGTTGCCAAGTATTGGTCGTAAAGAGATTGATTGTGAGTGAAATGAGACTGGTGTGTGGTGTTGTGCTTCCTTTTATAAGGTAATGCACACCTTTGGCTGGTTACCCTAAATTGTGGAATGATTTATTTAATAATCGTTTATTTTTTTATTTATTTAGTTAAATTTATAATACATATATATAAAAAAAAACAATAGAAAAATATAGAAAAAGATACACAGTAAGTAAAAAAATATTTCCCTTTACCAGAGTGCAAGCACTCGTGTGTAAAGGAGACATTTAAAAACAAAAGACACAAAATATTATACATACATAATTATTATCTATACAAAAAGAAGTTAATATAATTTTTAAAAAAATCTCTTTTGAATTCATTATATTCATTTTTCAGTTTCAAATCTGTTTTAAGTTGATTGAACCACACCACCCCATTGTAAGTGTAGTAGTGCCGTGCAAAATAACTTGTATGTGTTAACGGGTACACAGTTGACCCACTATATTTTGTCTATCACTCGCCACACGTACAAAGGCATGGTGCGACCTTCCAATGTCATTATGTATTTGAAATAGTACATTTTTTATATAAATATTTTTGAAAGACAGCACTTGAAATAAATTCACGTTACAGTTGCTAAGTTGGGTAGTCAGATGGTTTTTTATTTATAATTCTTATTATCAACCTTTGTGTAATTTCTAGAGGCAAAATGGATGTTTTATACGCCCCCCCCCATGCAACAATGCCATATTGCATTATTGAATGGGCGAAAGTGTAATATACATTTTTAAGTAATTTTAAGTTTAGAATGTTTCTAAGGTTAATAAATATGTAAATAAGCTTTCTTAATCTGTTTATAGTGTTATTTATTTGGGTTTTCCATTTAAGAGGGTGACTGCTGCCAACGTATCTATTTTTTTAATTTGAATTTGCATTATTACTACAAAACGAAAGAAAAATATACCCGATTTATGACATTTATTTTAAATTTCTAAAAAACTATAAGGTATAGAGCAAAATATTTTTTTTATAAATTAAAAAAGATAAAAACATCTCGAAAAATATGATATGACGTTGCATAAATTCATCAGGTTAAGTTAATAAACCAAAAAAACTTCTATTTTACAATGGCGCTGAATGGAAAATAAATGTTTTTTAGGTTTATTTACTTAACCTGAAGCATTAATGCAATGTCATATCATATTTTTCTATATATTTTTGTCTTCTTTAATTTAAAATAAAAAATATTCAACTACACCTTATAGTTTATTAAAAATATAAGATAAACGTTGAAAATCGGGGTATGCCATTATTTTTCTACAAGAATTTATACAGAACATTATCAAAAAGTAAAGATATATTTTTCTTTATTAATACCAAAACTATCTAAATTATTTTTTTCAAAACAATTTGATAAGAAATAATGATGATATATCAAATTGAAAATAGGTACGTTGACAGCAGTACCCCCCCTTAAGGTTACTGTCAATTATTTTGGTTTATATTTTTTTTTGTATTATATTTATGGTATCCGATTATTTGATGACGAAGTTGTTGATAAATATTATATTAAATGAAAGTTAATGTTTCCAGTAACTGGGGCACAGAAAGTGACGAGTCCAAGTATCACAACGGCAACACGGAACCTCGTGGCTACGGACACATTGGGATATTGGTCACTGACGTACAGGCTGCATGTGACAGGTTCATTTTAATGCACCTTTTTCTGTTGACAAACTTTTTAACATCTCAATAGAGACTTAGTTGGGATATTATAGAAGAACCAGGAACTCAAGGCAACTGCAGGATTTATGACCTGTCATCGGCTGGTTTACATCAATGATCACTTTATGCGCTTGCGCAACATTCACCAATTATGCCTTTTTATTGAGTTCCCTTATCAATGTCATTTTTTAAAGTTCTTGAAAGTTAATTTTTGAAAGTTGGAAAGAAAGTCCATTTGAAAAATTAATTTTAATATGATAAAGGACATTCAGTTGATGAAACATTTGAAACTTAAAAAAATAATAGATACATTTATTAAAAAAACAAGGGCATAATATACTGCAGAAACATGATCAAGTAAAAATAGCTACAATTTTTATTTTACTAAAGGTATGATATTAAAAAAAATTAAACAAGTTCAAAATAATTTTTCTGTGATATATAGGTTTTCTGTGATATATAGATGGGTCGATGGCAGAGCGGTTAGCGCATTCGCATTGGGTTAGTAATCCAGTGGTCGTGAGTTCGAATCTTGCTTCGACCGATTTCGTTCACCTATAGCACAAGCATATATGTTTTAATTGGGAAACATAGAAAGATGTATATGTACTTGTTTAACAAGGACATATTTATTTTTTATATAAAAAAAAATGCAAGTAATTTTCTACCTTCTCAAAACAGGATCGGCCTAGTGAGGTGGTTTATACAAAAAAAAGTTAGATTATTTTTAAATATTATTGACTTGTATTTTTACAAATAAAATAGAGTTTCCATCTTAGACTTTGATTATGGCGAGACACCTCGGCGAAAACGTTCCATATTAATAAATGGTATTGTTGAAAAAAAAAACCGTGTTCTATTTTATTTGTTATTATTATTAAAAAATATTTTATTTATTCACTATTGTTTTTCTTATTTAGTTTTTTTCTTTTTGCAGATTTGACACTCTTGGTGTGGAATACGTAAAGAGGTTGGAAGAAGGTAAAATGAAAGGATTGGCTTTCATTAAGGATCCTGATGGCTATTGGATTGAGATCTTCGATGCTCATACTGTTGCTGCCAATACATAATACTGTTGTTTCCAATATATATAATACTTTTGTTTCCAATACATAATACTTTTGTTGTCAATATATAATACTGTTGCCAACACATATACCTTTGATATAAATATATAATATCGTTGTTGCCTATACATAATATCTTTGTTGTTAATACATAATACCTACCTTTGTTGTCAATACATATTATCTTGGCAAGCATCTATTACCTCATCTGCATTCATACGTCATCTCGTCTACATTCATGCATCGACTCATAAGCAATCAAATTTACTCTCATCTGGTTCATGCGTTGTCTCGTCTGCAATTATGCGTCGTCTCATCTACATTCATGAATCGTCTCATCTTCATTCATGCGTCGCCTCATCTGCCTTCATGCATCGTTTCATCTTTATTCATGCATATTCTAATCTGCATTCATGCATCATCTCACCTTCATTCATGTGTTGTCTCATCTGCATTCATGCGTCGTCTCATCTGCATTCCTGAATCGTCTCATCTCCATTAATGCATCGTCTCATCTGCATTAAAGCTTTGTCTCATCTGCAATCATCCTTCGTTTCATCTGCATTCATGCATGATTTCATATGCATTTATGAATCGTCTCATCTGCGTTCATGCGTCGTATCATCTGCATTCATGCATCGTCTCATCTGCATTCGTGCATATTCTAATATGCATTCAAGCATCGTCTCATCTTTATTCATGCGTCGCCTAATCTGCATTCATGCATCATCTCATCTGCATTCATACGTATACTCACCTGCATTCTTCCATCATCTCATCTGCATTCATGCATTTACTTGTCTGCATTCATGCATCGTCTCATCTGCATTCATGCATCGTCTCATTTGCATTTTTGAATTGTCGCATCTGCATTCATGCGTCGTTTCATCTGCATTCATGCATGGTCTCATCTGCATTCATGCGTCGTCTCATCTGCATTCATGCGTCGTCTCATCTGCATTCATGCGTCGTCTCTTCTGCATTCATGCATGGTCTCTTCTGCATTCATGCATGGTCACATTTGTTTTTATGAATCGTCTCATTTGCATTCATGCATTATCTCATCTGCATTCATGCGTCGTCCCATCTGCATTCATGCGTGGTCTCATCTGCATTTTTGAATCGTTTCATCTGCATTCGCGTGTCGTTTCATCTGCATTCATGCGTCGTTTCATCTGCATTCATGCATGGTCTCATCTACATTTATGAATCGTCATGCATGCATTCATGCATGGTCTCATCTGCATTCATGCGTCGTCTCATCTGCATTTTTGAATCGTCTCATCTGCATTCATGCGTCGTCGCCTCATCTGTGTTTATGAATCGTATCTTCCTTTTTTTGTCTCCACTACTGTGTATTCATATCATCACGGAATATCTCACAATCTGGGGAAACCAGCGACAGGTGTGCGGGTGTGCACCAATTAATAAAAGGAAGTACGACGCATGCGTGTATCCCCTCACCTTAAATGGCAACATTCAGAATGGATGATGTACCTCAATGATGAACACTATTTTGCCTGTTGTAGGTATTATCAATTGTTCGGCTCTTACGACACACCCGAGAATGATGATTATATAAAAGTGTGATTCTGATTTCCCACTTCCTTCCATTCCTTTTCCTTCCTCATGAGCACATTTACATATTTTTTGTTGTTTTTTCTTTCTATTAATTTTGATCTCCTGTAGGTACCTAATATGGACTAAATTAATAAGTTATTATATATGGTCACATTTTTATATATGGAGTACTTATTCAAGACAAAAGGCCTTCGTGGCTCAGTTGGTTGGGTATCTGACTGCTGATCCAAAGGTCCCGGGTTCGATTCTCGGTGGAGACACAGTTTTTAATTGTATTTTCAGTCTGGATCTGTGATACGATTAATATCGTAAGTCTCCAGAATGTAGCAATTTGTTATTGGGTGCATGTTAAATAAATATTTGACATAGTACAGCTGTTGGTTGCCCGAGAATAAATAAATAAATAAAAGTAAAATAACTGCAAACTGTTTTGGTTTACAATTTAAGTAACACTTATTTTATGTAATGTATATTGTTTCACTGTTTGTTTGCTTAAAAATAAATAAATAAATTATATAAAGAGTAGATGCACCATTCTGAGTCGGTACCTTACAGCCATATTTATGATTTATAAAACGAATTTTTGGTTTTCGAATCAGTACTTATTCTGTTTATTTTCTCTCAGTGCGGAGAGAGGTGAAACGGTTGAGGACCGCTGCTTTAGAAGCTTCGAAATATCTGGATTCATTAAACGGCGCAAAACTCAATTATAAAGAGGTTGTCAAGTATAGGGCCGGTATTACAGTCTCAGTTTAAAAGCTAAACTCAATTTTTACAAAAATATAGCGTATTACAGTGTCCGTTTAAGCCTAATCGTCCCTCAAATACGTCACTAAAACGACAAATATCTGGCGGATTAAGTACTTAACGGTGAGTCAACTGTCATTTGCTAGGCAACGCGTGTAGTTTCAGTGTTCTATCACTAGAGGCGTTAGTTGTATCGACGGTGGCGCCCCACAACAAAACAAACTGACAGCCATATTGAAACGAACATGGGCATTTAAAAGCATTATTTTGGTGAGTAAAATTAAATTTACCATGTTGGATAATAAAACAATAGTATTTCAAGTCGTAGCGTCCCGTTTTGTAGTTCGTATTATTCGAGGTTATTTAAAATTTGACAGATAATAACCACTGAAAAAGTAAAATATGTCTATAATTGAAGATTTAGTAACTGACATGTCATATTGCACTGTATCTCCCCTTAACATCAATCTTGAGTTTAACAACCTCAATAAGTTGAGGGCCGACTGTAATACCGGGCCTGAGTGTTTAATTATTGTTTTTTTTATAATATTCATCCCTTTTATAATTGTATTACCAACATAATGTATGTAACAATACATACATAAAAGAAAGCTTGCCACGTGTCTGATATTAATTTGGCCAATCAACCGGCAAATGAGAATATTTCCCCTTACCCTCTCTAATATTGCTGTATGGCAACCCTGCACTTTTATACATTCATTCATACACACATATAGTAGGTTTAATTTAAAAATACACATCGTGGTTAAGTTGATGTGATTGTAGGTATTTGGTTTTGTTATAAGTTAAACCTACAATTACTTTTTTTTCTTTTGTAAGTAATTTTTGTAAATGTAATATTTACTTTTTGTTTAATATACTTTAAGGGGCCATATAAACCTAAACACCTCAATTTCAAATCAAATCCCTCAAATATGTTAAAACAGTGTGTTTTTAGAAAAAATAATATAAGTCTTGTGGTGACACACATTATAATACTCTATCGCGTAATACTCTATCGCGTCATCACATCTTTCGCGTCATCACATCTTTCGCGTCATCACATCTTTCGCCGACACCAAGGATTCTCGCTGGAATCTCAAGCAACCAGTCCCAAACACATTGAAACACGGGATTGACGGGATCCAACATTCCTGTCTACCACATAATCTGTGTTCCTGTCCGGCACTCAGTCACAGGCAGTCGCACGCACCCGCCGCGCACATCGCGGACACGCACCTTCATCATCAGCATCAACCAATTCGCGAACTGCCACCATCCTTCACACCCTTCTTATCTCCACAGTCTTTTCAACATTTCTCTAGTGAATGTTCGTCACACAATTTTAAAATTCAGCCTAAATTCCCATAAAAAGATTATTAAAAATATCATTTTTTACAGCATTTTTTTTTAAATTACTCCATAACTATGTGTCGTAGAGTAATAAATCTTTTATATGCTTAAAGAGTGCATAAAACTAAAGTGAATGACCGATAAAGTTTTCTCATTTCAACTTAGGTTTGTTCTTAAAATGCAAAAAATCAACAAATTTGCGGTTTCCGATAATTTAAATCATGTATAAACCTTTTTAACGCACGCCACAGTTACCCTTACTAACGCGTAACTTCATAGTGTATTGGGCGGTTTTAACATATCATGTTTTCGTCACTAAGTTTAGCGTTATATGTCCTCTTAAGTGGCATATAAACCTAAACACCCCTATTTAAAATAAAATTCCTCATATATGTTAAACAGTGTGTTTCTAGAAAAAATACTAAAGATCAAATTCATAGAACAAATTCCTCATATATGTTAAACAGTACCCCAATTCAGTAACTATTGTAACTAAAATAGGACCATACCATACCATCACGCCATTTCCCTATTTGGGGTAGGCAGAGAGAACCGAACGCCAGACTCCTCTCTCTCTTGACATACATTCCTCGCTTCATTTACGTCCATACATCGTCTCATACATGCTCTTCTATTATTCTTACTTCTAACATCACCATCTTTCAAAATCCCATTTATGTGATTCTTTCATTCTATTAATGACATCTTTCTTTATCCTACATTCTTTCCTTGTGTCCTTATTTCTGACCTTATTTCTGTATGACAGAAATAAAAAACATTTTAAATATTATTTATATAATATTAATTTATTTCCAATTTTTCGTCATTCGTCATTTCCAATTTTTTTTAAACTAAGTCCAGAAACTTGTTATAAAATGTTTTTTCTTAATAGTTTCAAAATGGGTTGGGAGCCGCTGGTGAAGAAGGCCATAAATCAAATTCAAAATGGCCGCCAATTAAGGCTTTGCGAATACCTAATTAATTAGACACCAATTAAACACTCGCGGAACATTACACCCATAGATAATTTATTTAAACATCATAGATAACACATATTTATTAGTGAATTAACGAATGAGTTTCGAACGACGCTATGTTATTTCGTCGTCTGTATCATTAATTTTAATATTCTATAATATATGCAAACATTCCCACCAGTCTCAAACTGATTCTATTACGCTGTGGTTTAAAAATGAAACACTGTGAATTTCGTAACGATCTTCTCTTTCTCCGCCACCACCCGTTCTCATTGTGAGGAGATAGAGCAAAATCCCCTGATTGCCAGACTTACGTCATACTATAAAGGCATACTATAAAAATTCATTCACACTATGCACTCTTTAAGCATATAAAAGATTTATTTCTCAACGACTCATAGTTATCGAGTAATTTTAAAAAGATGTGAAATGGATATTTTAAATGTTTTTTTAGGAAGAATTCAGACTGAATTTTAAAATTGTATGACGAACATTCACTCGAGAAATGTTGGTATTTTTTCTAGAAACACAATACCCCCTATTCAGTAACTATTACGATATAACTAAAATAGGAACGTTCTAAAATTGTAGATTTTAGATTTACGGTCTTATTTCAGCATTATAAAATATAAATTTGGACTAAATGGAATAGGACCATACCTACATTGGCCGGAACGTTCTTAAATAGTTACTGAATTAGACGTATTTTGAATAATTATGAAAATGATGGAAATTTCATAATTATTCATAATACGTCTGATTCAGTAACTTTTTAAGAACGTTCCGGCCAAAATAGGTACGTTCCTATTCCATTTAATCCATGTTGATATTTTATAACGCTGAAATAAGACCGTAAATCTAAAATCTACAATTTTAGAACTATCGTCGCACCGACTCTAATGTATGCTAGTGAGACATGGACATGGCAGAAGACGCATGAAAGTAGAATTAACGCGGTTGAAATGAGGTCACTAAGACGAATGTGTGGTAAAACGATGTATGATAGAATAAGAAATGAGGATATTAGACGAGAATGTATGATTGAAAGAAATATCGTAAGTAAGATGAAAATAAATGCCCTAAGTTGGTTCGGCCATATAGAAAGAATGAATGATGATCGTCTGACAAAAAAAGTATACAAGTCTGATAAAAGAGGAACGAAAAGTAGAGGTCGGCCAAGAAAAAGTTGGCACGATCACATAAATGGGATTTTGAAAGATGGTGATGTTAGAAGTAAGAATAATAGAAGAGCGTGTATGAGACGATGTATGGACGTGAATGAACAAGGAATGTGTGTCAAGAGAGAGGAGTCTGGCGTTCGGTTCTCTCTGCCTACCCCAAATAGGGAAATGGCGTGATGGTATGGTATGGTATGGTATAATTATTCTATTGTTCAGACTGTGTGAATACTGTGAGGTACCGAGTTAGAATATTTCATACATACATGCATACCATCATGCCATCTTCCTCACGGGGTAGGCAGAGAGAACCGAACGACACTTATTTCTATCTTGACACACGTTTATCGCCTCGTTGACATTCATACATCGTCTTATACATGTTCCCCTGTTGTTCACGCTTCTAACATTTCCGTCTTTCAAAATACCGTTCACATGGTCGTGCCATCCCTTCCTTGGGCGGCCCCGACCTCTCATTCCATTCCTATCCGCAATGTATATTTTCTTCGTCAGGCGTTCCTCATCCATTCTCCCCATGTGACCAAACCATCTCAATGTGTTCACTTTCATTCAATTAGTGACATATTTCTTTATCCTACATTCTTTCCTTATGTCCTCATTTCTGACCCTGTCATACATCTTTCATTACATATTCTTCTTAGCCTTAACTTAGATGATATTTCATCCATCTTTTTATTTTATCATCGTTTTTTAGCTGTAGAAAATACTGGTAAAATAATAGGAGTCTCACATAGTCCACAAATGAGGTTTCTGAATGTTGCATTTTTAGGTGAGGTTTCGAGGGTATACACGCATGTGTTGTGCCTCATTATTTAAGGAAACCCACATTACCCACATTTTGGAATATTCCACGATGGTGTGAATGAATAAATAAACGAAAGAATTTATGTATTGTTCTGTTATATACCTACCTATTATTTTCAATGAGAAAAAAAAAGTTATATTTTGTATAATAATTACATTTAGTACCACCCGTAGCTTGCAATGTTGCTAGAGTGATAATTAATAAAATAAATTATTAATGTTGTATGTGTAATGGTGTGGTTATTGGCGGGTATTTATGTCAGCGTTTAAATCATAGATAATATACGTATAAATGTTTAAATTATCACCTGGCTACACCGGACCATTGACCATAGACAAGACTGTCAAATTAACAAAACACATGTGGTTCTTAACAACGCTCATTTGCATATTTTTTTTAAACAGGTGTCTATGGATATGTTTTGATCCGTGGCAGATTATTTTAAAATTATTACGATCAGTGATTCTCAATCACATAAAAACGGATGGGTTGTGGCTAGGGTCTCTCGGTTTCAGGCATGAAGGTTGGTTCCAGGGTTATTTTACGATCCCGGAACTAAAATTCTTTCACAATCAACTCACTTTTCTTATATAATAATAATGTGGCGAGGATATACCTACCCCGCAATGAAAACATCATTCGTCGGATAGTCTCGCATCTAACTCAGATTAACGAAGATGGCCGAAGGACATCAGTTCCTGAACCGAATACCCAGCGCCGTTCGGCATAGTAGCGTCTAGAACCAGCTCTTCTTTTCTGCATTCTTAGGTTAGGTTTAAGTTTGTTTATAATAATAATAGCGACTCGCGTGAGCGAGTTGCTTTATAAATTGAATTATAAATTAATATAAATTAAATTTATATATTCTTTTAATTTTTCGCATTAAATATAAAAATTCACAGCTCATTTGACTTACCTAACACTACGAGATCTCAACCAATCAGAGAGCCAACCGGAAACAGAATGCGAAATGGTAAATGCGGATTGTAGACTCTAGTGTTCGGCATTCGCTTATCAACTGACGAGACAATTGCAGTGTCCATTATTTAACAATATTAGTATAAAATTAATATCGACCCAAACATCACGAACATCTGTAAAAATTATCATGTATAATATTGTGACTTATTTGAACTGAAAATAGAAGAAAATATTGTATGTTCTCTTTTATGATGAAACCCTTCATCACTCAATTACTATTTCTACTAATTAACTGATTACCAAATTGCAATATCTTATATAGTGGTGTATGTTATTGGGAAGTACTTAATTTGAACACGTACTTAAAATCGCAACCTTGTGATATATTATATTCTTAATTAAATAAACACTCCCTATAGCATTCACACCTCTATAATAACAAAAGAAAAACATTTATCTAATCAGACGAAAAGGTCGACCTGATAAAAGGAATAAAACAAAGGGTCTTCCAGTAGGGACTTCCGAACTTTGACAGTTGATAGCGGCCATATTATTGAAGCGATATCTGTCAAATTGGCTGTCATTTAATCAGTCTGTTTTGCCAAATCACCACGGACGGATATAGCGTTCAACAACAAGTGCAATTGTTTTATCAAAATGGGTGTTTTGTGCTTCGCGCGCGCTTCGTCCATTTTACACTAGCGCCTATACGGCCCTGCTACCTTGTCATATTACGAATGCGCCAATGTTATCAATTTAAGATGGGTCGGTGGCAGAGCGGTTAGCTTGATGGGCTAGTAATCCAGTGGTCGCGAGTTCGAATCCTGTCTCGACCGTATTCGTTCACCTAAGCACAAGCATTGCTAATTATTTACAAGTGGCCTACAACTTAATTATATACAAAGTATACTACAACGTATGGTAATTGTTTACAAGAGCTGTCCCTGGCCGATCGTAATAATTTTTATATTAATAGATAGATAAACGCGTATATATTACGGGAAAAATAAAAAAAAAAAAAAATACATATATATATATATATATATATATATATATATATATATATATATATATATATATATATATATATATATATATATATATATATATATATATATATATATATATATATATATATATATATATATATATATATATATATATATATATATATATATATATATATATATATATATATATATATATATATATATATATATATATATATATATATATATATATATATATATATATATATATATATATATATATATATATATATATATATATATATATATATATATATATATATATATATGTATATATATATATATATATATATATATATATATATATATATATATAATATATATATATATATATATATAGAATAAGAAATGAGGATATTAGACGAGAATGTATGATTGAAAGAAATATCGTAAGTAAGATGAAAATAAATGCCCTAAGGTGGTTCGGCCACATAGAAAGAATGAGTGATGACCGTCTGACAAAAAAAGTATACAAGGCTGATAAAAGAGGAATGAAAAGTAGAGGTCGGCCAAGAAAGAGTTGGCACGATCACATAAATGGGATTTTGAAAGATGGAGATGTTAGAAGTAAGAATAATAGAAGAGCGTGTATGAGACGATGTATGGACGTGAATGAAGCGAGGAATGTATGTCAAGAGAGAGGAGTCTGGCGTTCGGTTCTCTCTGCCTCTGTCTATATATATATATATATATATATATATATATATATATATATATATATATATATATATATATATATATATATATATATATATATATATATATATATATATATATATATATATATATATATATATATATATATATATATATATATATATATATATATATATATATATATATATATATATATATATATATATATATATATATATATATATATATATATATATATATATATATATATATATATATATATATATATATATATATATATATATATATATATATATATATATATATATATATATATATATATATATATATATATATATATATATATATATATATATATATATATATATATATATATATATTATATATATATATATATATATATATATATATATATAATATATATATATATATTAACTGAATAAACGTTGAAAATAAGAATATAGTAATATTTTTTCTGTTTTTTTTTATCGTGAAAGTCGAATGTTTATAGATATTTTGCGTGTTTATGTGTGTAAATTGTGATTTAATAAAAGTATTGTAGGTTATTTGGCTTAAAATGAGAAAATAGTTACGTGCAAACTCGGCGATAGGTGTCGTGAAATCGGACATTCGTGTGAATTTCTTCATACAATTTTCGTAATGCATTTTTTTATTCCTCACTAACAACACAAGGTGATATAGTGGGGAGTAATGATTTCGCAATTTTTAAGGGTATTTTTTTGCAGATTATCAACTAGTATCATGCTGAGATTGTATTCTGAAAGTTTCATCACAATGTATCTGTGTGTGTGTGCTATGTGCTAGTACTCATTCGATTCTATTCAAATTTTGCAAATATGTATATCTAATACACTTAGATCCATTAGATTTTGAAGGATATCCGAATAGTGCTTCTCAATTTTTTTAACTGTCAAATATTTCAAAGTAACCCCAAGCTCAGGAAACTTAAAATTTGAAATTTTTATTTTCAAATTCGTGAAAAGACACATCACTTTGATAAAATGGCATTGAAGAATTATCAAGTTTTCACACTAAAATATTTAAATAAAAAATAATTTAACAAACTCATTTCATGAAAGTGTTGGAAATTTTCCATACAAAATTTGAATACTTTATAGAATGACTTGTTAGTGAGGAGTTTAGCGTTGGCCACAACCCACTCGTTTTTCTATGCGTTTCCGGGGAAAATGAATATTTTTCCCGTAATCTGTATATTTTTATCTACCTATAGACAAAAAATCAACAAAATTGCGTTGTAGGCCACTTGTAAATAATACCCAAGCATTTATTTGATTATTTTAGGGAACGTAGGAAGATGCACATGTACTTGTTTAACAAGGACATATTCATTATATTTTATTAAAAAAAAAAAAAAACACTAGCGTCTGGCGACGGATGAATCTAGGGAAAATTATACGGGATGCAATAAAATAGGTCAACGAAATGATGTGTACGTAAATCCCATTTTCTTAATTGTCGGTTAGGTTCTGTTAGTCTTTAACAATTATAGCTACTCGCGTGAGCGAGTTGTTTTATATATTGTATTGAGTGCGGACGGATATCACAATGACGAAAGGTGTTGTGACATACCATCAGTTGCTCTACCCCTCACATTCCTCCCCTTTTCTATTTCTATTCCTACAGTTACTCCCCAATCTCCGTCAATGTCCTTATTGCTGTTGTCATATATTTTTTTTTAGTTTTTAATATACCTATAATATTAATCTTTTTTCAAAATTAACTGTAAATGCGTACTTTGTGAACAGTTATTTTTGGCCTTATTGTTTATGTTCATATTATATTAATTAATAATGCTGTTATTGTCCCAAATAAATCAAATCAATAAATAAATATTGAATGTAAATTGGTCGCAGGAAAACCTTTGTCATTTGAGGTTAGGTAAAAGATTATTATGTATTAGTATTTGACCACATTTTTCAAATAAATTAGTTTTGATACCTACTAAATTAGTATGATACCTACTATTTTTAATAAGTACCTACCTACTACTTTTTATTATTTGTGTTTAATAATATATCAACTTTGACAGTCCATCCGACATTTTTAAAATGACCTGTAGCGTTTATCAAGCTCTAGTATCTATCAACCAACCAACACAGCAAGATCTGCCGAAGACATTGCCGCTGTACGTGAGAGTGTGCAGGAGAATCCGAAAATGCCTTCGGTCAAATCCAACCTGATTTATGAGCCATGAAAAAAATGACATTTCTGATGCGCGCGCCACCCAGAGAAGCCGCGGGAGAGATTTGAATGAGGTTTTATTCCATATATTATATAAATAATGGCATCGATAGGCCTATAAACGAATAAAAAATTTCGATGACATCATACACACAAATACACACTTTTATTAAGGAAAGACCAAAGTTTGATTAAAAAAAAACATTGCTCTGCGCCACAGTTACTTGTAATTTAAAGATTAAGGCTCTTGTATTACTTGGGTATACGGATGTACACAAAAATGCATACTAAATTAGGTACCTTCTTATCACAGAACAGTAAAATCTATAGAAGCAGTATATCTGTTAAACACATGTTAAAATCATCCAAACATTGAAGCCACTTGGGCTGAGGAATGCACACCCTTAATGGTGGTGCTTTCACAGCGCCAGATGACGGTCAAATGGCAAATTGGTAGGTATTTAGACCGTCAGTGGGTACGCAGAAGAATTTATTAAAATACTTCTATAGATTCTATGTTCTGTGCTTCTAATATATTATGAAACACGAAAAAATATTGCATATCACCTAGTCTGTGACATACAATACTTTTTCGTGAAAAAATGGTAAAATTTAGAGGTTTTTTTCTAAATAGCAAGAATAGTAATTAAAATATTATAATAATAAAAAACTCAACCGGTAGATTTTCATATTCTCTTTCGATTGAAATAAAAATCTTCTTCATAGGCCTTGTAATTTTTTAGTTACTTCCAACAAAAAATTAAAAAAAGGTTTTACTAAAACTAATTTTACAAGGAATGTATTAAACAAATTTAATTTAAAAAAAAATCATGCAATAGAATAAAGATGTACATACAAACTGTTCTTTATTTCAAAGACTATCTTTTGAGGGTACTGGGGATATTATTGTCAAAATATGCTATATAGCCTACTGTAGCTTCTTAATGTTGAAAATCGGGGTATGCCAAGATTTTTCTACAAGAATTTATATATTCGTCCTTTTCCTCATGAGTGAGGATAGCGGCTGTAGTCCGTCGCCACACGTATGGCCCGCCTCCATGCCAATCTGTTTTGGGCTGAACGCAGAGCACCAGTCACCGAAGACCCCATTGTGGACTTAACCAAATCGCTCCATCTGGTCGGTGAGCGACCACGAGATCTCCGTCCTTCCACGCTGCCCATCACAACAAGCTTCTCGAGGCAGTCTGGTTCCCTTCTGGCAATGTGTCCAAAGAATTGAAGGATACGTCTGTAACATATCGTCGATAGACGATCCTCGATCTTCAGCTCGTCTAGAATTGACACATTCGTTCTTCTGGCTGTCCATGGGATGCGCAACATACGCCTCCAGCACCACATTTCGAAAGCATCGATCGTCTTTCGCTTTGACTCCCTAAGTGTCCATGTTTCCACACCATACAGAAACATCGAGAATATCAGAGTCCTGATGAGTCTAGCCTTGGTGTTTTTTGTGATGGTCCTGTCCTTCCATACTCTTGTGAGCTTTCGCAGTGCTCCCTTTGCCATGGCGATGCGTCTTTTCACTTCCGCTTCACAACCACCGGTGTCACATATGTTGGAACCCAGATATGTAAAGTCATGTACTATCTCAAGATGGTTTAGAGAGTTTATTGTTTACATGCTCTATCAATCACCATCAGTTTGGTTTTGCATTGGTTTATGCTCAGACCGAGTGATAGACTTTCCCTCTCAACACGATCCAAAAGTTGTTTCATATCGGTCTCATTTGTGGCCAGAGTTGTGTCGTCTGCAAAGCGTAAGTTTATACAAGAATCTATACAGCACATTATTAAAAAGTTAAGGTATATTTAAAATATCTTTACCCAAAAATATCTAAGTTATTTTTTCAAAACGATTTGATTAGTAATAATGATGGAATATCAATTAGAAAAATAGGTACGATAGCAGCAGGCGTCCTCTCAACTGTTTTTAGCGGCTGAAAGAAAATTCGGCTTATTTTGGCCGAATCGGGCATCGGCTGAAGTCGAAGCCGAATTTTCGGTCGAACTCTACAAGTTATTAGTTAGTATTATTATCGTTATTAAATTTTAAGTGGCTAAAGTACATACCCAACGATAATCCGTGCGAATTTATTTGAAGGTTGGTGATTTAAGAGATTGACAAATAATGACAAAACGATCCCATTGAACATCGGTTTATAGCAGAGGTTCCCAAACTTTTTTCTCTCGTAGATCACGTACCATGGTTTTCGGTTTTGGGTAGACCCCCTGCTACTGTATGATATAAACTGTAGTGAAGTATACTGGAAAAAAAAACACGTGTTAAGTTTTATACAATTATTAATTAAATTCAAATTTAAATGAACGCAATTAAAATTTAGTATCTGTTGTATTTAGTAATGGTAGGATGAACTTGGTGCTTTAATAATAAATTTTCTACATTTGGCATCAATTTAGTAAGATTTAAATCTCAGATATCCTTGGTTAATGATATCCAGTTTGTTTCTTTTTACTCCTCACTAACCCAAGGGGATATAGTGGGGAGTTATGATTTCGCAATTATTTAGGCTATTTTTTTATTGCAGATTATCAACTAGTATCATGCTGAGATTGTATTCTGAAAGTTTCATCACAATGTATCTGTGTGTGTGTGCTATGTGCTATGTACGGCGTGTTTATTTTACTTTATCGATTATAGACTAAAGCACTCATTCGATTCTTTTCAAATTTTGCAAATATGTATATCTAATAATCGCTTAGACTCCATTAGATTTTGAAGGATATCTGAATAGTGCTTCTCATTTTTTTAACTGTCAAATATTTCAATGTAACACCAAGTTCAGGAAACTTAAAATTTGAAATTTTTATTTTCAAATTGGTAAAAAAGCACATCGCTTTCATAAAATGACATTAAAGAATTATCAAGTTTTCATATAAAAATATTTAAATAAAAAAATAATTTAACAAACTCATTTCATGAAAATGCTGAATATTTTCCATACAAAATATGAATACTTTATATTTATAGAATGACTTGTTAGTGAGGAGTTTAGCGTTGGCCACAACCCACTCGTTTTGTTATGAGATTGGCAACTGCGCTGAAACCACATTCCACTAGGTATGAAGATGGTAAAGTGAATACCTACAATTTACACAATTTTATGAAATATTCTAATATAATTTAATTACTAGGTAGAGGTCGGGGGCGCCCAAGAAAAGGATGGCACGACCATGTAAACGATATTCTGAAAGATGGAAATGTAAGAAACTTGAACAACAGACGAACGTGTGTAAGACGATGCATGAATGTTGATGAGGCGATGAATGTGTGTCAAGATAGAAGTAAGTGGCGTTCGGTTCTCTCTGCCTACCCCGTGAGGGACATGGCGTGATGGTATGTATGTATGTAAATGGAATCAAATAGTGCACTATAAAATACCTACTTCACTAGTAGGTAATATTACAGTTGCGAAAATAAGTTTGTATACAAAACCATATTAATGTATTGTCGGTTTGTTTGTTACGTTTTCACGTAAAATCTATGTAAGAAATCTATGTGATCTGGCGCACAGATTTTGGAAGTCTAGGTAGCTAAAAAGTTGATAAAAATTGATTTAAAATTTGATCACATATCATCTTACCGCAATCTTCTTTGTTGGCCCAGCGTAATATATAGGTACATTTTGTCACTATTGTACAATATTCTCTCGAATCCAAACCTGCCACAGTACCTCAAAAGCAAATTCACTTATTTATTCAATCATGGACTTCGACACTCCGATCTGCTGAACGTACAACACTATCCATACCTATCCATAATACCTACAGAATTTCTCAGCTCTTCGTTCGAAGTACAATCAGCAAGATTATGGAATAGCCTCAGTCCGGATATTGCGTCGTCTAACACATTTAGTATTTTCAAGAAAAAACTAAAAAAGGAATATTTATCCTTGAACACCTGATCCCGATTTCCTCTCCTGTGCTTACCATTTCCTTTTTTCTTGCTATGAATTTTTTTGTTTTAATATAATAGTATTTAAGTTTTATATGTAAAACAAATACTTTATGTAAATACTTAAATACCAAATACTTTATGTATTTATAATTTATACTTTATGTCAAACAAATACTAATACACTTTCAAAACGATAAAGAAAACCAACCAACCAACCAGAAAACCTGCTCAACATTCTCACGATACAAGACACAGACATCAACTAATCACTCCGAAGACAAACACTACAAACGGACATAGACATTATCAATACTTGGCTCCAAAGATACTAAATTTAGTTGCTAAAGACATAATGGACATACTGTTAATGAATAAAACAAGACTAAAACTAACAATTCATACGTGGCTATATAATAAAGGGATTAACTATTGTCAGCAAATTCTTAATCCTTTACAACATATATACAACAAATCTCACATAGTGAGACATAGACTGCACACTGCACAATATTACAGTTTATTTAGTAATTAATATAATGTAACTAGTCTACCACCTCGGAACAGGCCTGGCCAAGTGAGGTGGTACAAACCAACCCATATATTTGATCTGTAATAATTTTAATTTTTCTGATATTTATTTATTTGTACTTATATTGTAATTTTTGTATTTTTTGGTATCAATAATAAAAAAAATATGTATTTTCTTTGTTTTCTTTTAATCTTATTATTTTATTGTTGTACATAACAATGTTGTCATACTTTGTAATCTGGTTGGTTGGAAGAAATTGCCTAATGGCAATAAGCCCGCCAGTATACAATTATATTTGTTTATATTATGTACAAGAAGATAAATAAATAAATAAATAAATAAAAAGTTGACACAGGCTACACGATCATTGACCCCCATTTTCATTTCATGGACCCCCATTTTTTTTCGCTGACATGGACCCCTTGCAGGTTCTCGAATGTCTATTCACTTTGGGAATCACTGGTTTATAGTATAAAAGAAATAATAATAATATATTATCAACGATTGTTAAATGATTTTCGCACTTAAAATGAATTACAATTGATTGTATTACTAATCTAGTTTGATTGTTATAAAGGCAATACCTACATACTTGCATTGATATATAATGTACTTACAAATTATGAGTGCACTGTAAAGAATTTCGTGAGGGTTGTTATACAATTGAATACAATGAAAGAAAGGAAGATGACAGAGGCGTTATACGGTATATATTTTTGTTTAATAATATTCATTAAGAGGACATACAACGATAAATTTAAATCGACCAAGTGACTGAAAACACGATGTTGTATTAAAAAGAAGTGGGTTGTGGTCAACGATATAATAATAATATAATAATAATAAACTTGGATGATTTATATAGCGCCGTTTTCGTGAATGTCTCACCTCAAGGGCGCTGAAAATTGATTAAGATGTATCATTATCAATCAATCAAGTCACTCTAAAAAGTATTAATTTGAAAGAAGCTATGATTTCGCAATTTCCCAAACTTTTTTCTTTCGTAGACCACTTGCCATGGTTTTCGTTTTTGGGTAGACCCCCTGTTACTGAATGATTTAAATTTCTAACTGTAGTGAAGTATATACTGGAAAAAAAACCACTAACTGTAGTGAAGTATACTGAAAAAAAAACCATATGTTAAGTTTTATACAATTATTACCTAATTAAATTTAAATTAAAATGAACGCAATTAAAATTTAGTATCTGTTGTATTTAGTAATGGGAGGATGCAATTGGTGTTTTAATAATAAATATTCTACATTTGGCATCAATTTAGTAAGATTTAAATCTCCGATATCCTCGGTTAATGATGTACAGTTTGTTTCTTTTTACTCCTCACTAACCCAAAAGGATATAGTGGGGAGTTATGATTTCGCAATTTTTAAGGCTATATTTTATTGCATATTATCAACTGGTATCATGCTGAGATTGTATTCTGAAAGTTTCATCACAATGTAGGTATCTGTGTGTGTGTGTGTGTGCTTACTGTATACAGTGTGCTATGTACGGCGTGTTCATTTTACTTTATCGATTATAGACTAAAGTACTCATTCGATTCTATTCAAATTTTGCGAAAATGTATATCTAATACTCGATTAGATCCCATTAGATTTTGAACGATATATGAATAGTGCTTCTCATTTTTTTTAACTGTCAAATATTTCAAAGTGACCCCAAGCTCAGGAAAATTAAAATTTGAAATTTTTATTTTCGAATTCGTAAAAAGACACATCACTTTCATAAAATGGCATTGAAGAGTTATCAAGTTTTCATAATAAAATAATTAAATAAAAAAATAATTTAACAAACTCATTTCATGAAAATGCTGAAAATTTTCTATACAAAATTTGAATACTTTAAAGAATGACTTGTTAGCGAGGAGTTTAGCGTTGGCCACAACCCACTCGTTTTAATTTGTTTTTTATTCTTATATCATAGTAGCACATCTAATCCTTCTCCCATACTTTTTCCTTTTTAATTTCTTCTTCCCTTTATTTCCCGTCACCGGCAACATGCAATAATTTTTTAACAACATTTTAATTTATTCTAATAATATTTTTATTTATTTTGATTATATTCTTACTTATTTAATGTGTGTGCTTGTATATTATGATAAATAAATAAATAAATGTGTGTACTATGAGCTATACACTACTTTATCGATTATAGACTAAAATACTCAATTGATTATTTAATTTTTTTTTTCAAATTTGTATATCTAATACTCGCTTAGACCCCATTACATTTTGAACGATATCTGATTAGCGCTTTTCATTTTTTTAACTGTCAAATCTTAGATGATATATGATACAGATACCTAGTCAGCGCAATGAATGTATGCCAACTAAAACTACGAGGAAACAGACGAATTTCTAGTATACGTACACCTACCGATACGCACACCTACATAATACGTAAACCAACCGATCTTCCGCCTCACACACACACATGTAAAAAAACTTGGCATACATTTGAATTCGAAATTTGTACTACACGCGGCTTCTGTACATTATAATTCTATGTGTCAAATATTTCAAAGAAAATTATTCATTCATTTATTCATTCATTCATACCATCACGGCGTATCCCACAATGTATGGTAACCAGCGAAAGGTGTGCGGGTGTGCATTGCCTTATAAAAGGGATCACAACATATCTGTGTATACCCACACACCAGTCTCGTCTCACCTAAAAAGGCACTATATTCAGAATGGGTGGTGAACCTCATTGCTGAACTATTTGAGATGTTATTGTTGCCTGTTGTATTTTCGATTACCCGGCTCTTACGGGACACTCGAAAACAATAATAGAAAAGAGTGGAAGCACTATTCTAAGCCGGGGCCTCACAAAGAAAATTAAAATTTTGATATTTTTGTTATAAAATTGCTAAAAAGGCACATCACTTTTATGAAATGGCATTGAAGAATTATCAAGTTTTCATAATAAAATATTTAAATAAAAAAAAATTAACCAACTGATTTCATGAAAATGCTGAAAATTTTCCATACAAAATTGGTAGTGAGGAGGAAAATTTTCCATACAAAATTGGTAGTGAGGAGGAAAATTTTCCATACAAAATTGGTAGTCGTATAATTATCATATTAACCGCCCTGCCCCCCTAGACAACGCGTCATTTAGCTCAAGAAAAGAAACAAAAAAAGATAACTCAATGTATGGAAGTGACAATCGTCACGTGACTGGCAACTGTCACTTCCATAAATATTTTCTTGTTTCTTTTCTTGAACTAAGGTAAGGCGCGCATGGAAGCTTAAATAAATCGGCCGATTATTATCGGCCGATTAATTTATCGGCCGATAAAAAATCGGCCGATCGGTTCTAACGCGCATGGAAGCTTCTAGAATCGTACAATTGGAAATAACACGGCGGTCAACATTCATATGATTAGAAATAATTGACAGATCATAATTTACCGAACTTAATCAAAAAATCATTAACTTGGGCTCCATGCGCCTGTACAACAAGCGGGAAAAAGAAAAACATTGCGCGGGAAACAGAAAACTGCGGTACCTTTGTATTGCGCGGTAAAAGGTATGTATTGCACGGGAAAAGATAAATAAATTGACAGATCATAATTTACCAAACATAACCTAGAAATCATTATGATGGGCTCCGCGCGCGTACAAGCGGGAAAATACAAACATTGCGCGGGAAACAGAAAAGAACTATTGTGTGACAGAGCAAATGTACAGACGCAATAGTGAACCAAGTATATATAATATAATACTTTTTTTAAGGTTTTTTCGTTGACACAGTTGAAGTTCATAATTATAAATTGTAAAAAAAAACACTTGAAACACAGTTAAGTTTTTATTCATTAAGCGGAATATTTATTAAATTACCTATGTAACTATTATTCAATTAAGTAATAACTTACCCAATTCAGTTCTTTTATTATGATTTAGCTGTTCCCAGCCAGTTATTAATATTTCGCTTATCTCCAACCATAATTTTTGCTTAATTTGGCGGTTACTATAATTTTTTATCATATAATGAAGGACATGCTTCAACTAATATAATTAATTTTTCCGAATCAAAATTTATTTCATCTGACATTTCGTTTGGCAGCACTGACAATGTACTTCTCGATTTACTGCGCTCGAACGATTAAATTATCGGCGAGCATGCGCCATGCGCGCCCTCTCATACAACAAGATTGGTTACAAAAAATCGGCCGATCGAGATCGGTGGATTTTTTTGTGTCTCGTCACAGATTTTAAAATCGGCCGATTCTGTTAGCTTTCATGCGCGCTCTTACATGTAATTCGTATGTTGTAACTCACCGATTATTAATCGGCCGATGAAATTAGCTTCCATGCGCGCCTACCTTAAATGACACGTTGTCTAGGGTGACTGGAGTAGTATTTTGATAAGTTAAATAATGTTGAGTACCTACTTTCCAGTCTCTAGATTTAGCGTTATGCCCTCTTAAAGTAACATTTGTCATTTTTTGCATTCCTGTAAGACAACAACTTCATCTGTCCTAGGTATGAAGGTACTATTATGTGGTCGAGTTATAACTTATAACAATGGGGTTGGCAGCGATGTTTTGTTGATACAATGAGATGAGTGGGGACTATACAAACAACTAAATAATGGAGTTACATCCCCATAACTAAATAACGGTGACCACACTTTTTGATATCTACAACCTAATAAAACAATTAATAGGTACTTATATATTTTTTTTTTAAATAAAAAATGAATATGTCCTTGTTAAACAAGTACACATACATCTTCCTATGTTCCCTAAAATAAGCATAAATGCTTGTGCTATATGTATGTGAACGAAATCGGTTGAGGCAGGATTCGAACTCGCAACCACTGGATTACTAGCCCAGCGCGCTAACCGCTCTGCCATCGACCCACCTAATCTTTTGAGACTTTACGTTGCTCGATTTTGTTGGTAGAGATTGCCTCGTGGCAATAAACACGCATTTGTGCACTTGCTGCACATAAGGTATGTAAATAAATAAATAATAATATATTTATTTAACATAAGAAAAGAAAACTTACAGAAACAATACACCACAGAGACCACTCAGTATCTATATAACAAACAAACAAAAAATATACAAAACAAAAAAACATGATACACAAAAATTATAAAAAACCATGGGTGCTCCCTGATTGGCATCATTCCATCACTTTACCTATGTCTATCTAACTAGGAATAATTCCTGTTTTAAGTAAGGACAATTTCAATGTATTTTCATTACGCTTTTACATCATGCGATAGAAATTTCAATCGACTGAATTAAGAAAGAACATAAACATCAACATAAGAAACAAGAAGAAAAACATTTTTGCATTATAAAAATATAAAATAAAGCATGAAAGCATTAACAAAATGTAAAATAAAATAAAGCATTATGGAAAAGAATGACAGCAGAACTAAAACATAACCTAAATAAGTATGTTGATTAACTTATTTTATTTTATTGAAAGTACACAAACAATGACTGGACAAGTAAAATATTAAGTAAGGCAAAAGTTAAAACAACAATATATGCTACCTTGTGTGTGTGTGTGAGTATGTGTGGGTGTGTGTATGTATGTGCGTGAATTTTTATGCGATACACCCAATTCATCAGAGTGGAAAGTTAAGATTATGGCAGAATGCTTAATAATTTATTTTTTATTGTAATTAATGGGGAGTTAAAAAGATCTGTATCACTAATCTGGGATAAAAAAAAAATATTATAATATTTTGGATCAAATTAAAAATATCACATAGTGTGGTCACCGTGTCAATACACCGTATAATGGGGGGAGTTTATACCTGATAAGTAGTGCCTTTTCAAGGGTGTCCATTGTCGACTGAATATTTGGGTCGCAGGCGGTGATTGTGAACAGCAAAGATGCAAAAAATCACATCAATAATACTCCAATTATGTGTATGGTCTGCTTGAGATAAAGAACTACAATATGTTATTCTTTTATTCTGTTCTACATTCAACTGGGATAATCTTTGTGCGTGTTTTTAGATCAGATTCTGCGCATAGAAAAGCAACATTATCAACTGTATTAATTTATGAATTTATTTGTAATTGAGAGAAGACTTATGCAGTCACCTATTCTCCGTCCATTGGGAATGTTTTAGAGCTTTAAGCGCACTTTACAAAGAATAGGTTTTCAAAAATAGATCGCGCTCTATTTCTCAACGCGTTTTGTATCGTTTTTCATAAAACAGAAATCTGTAAAATTATTCGTTACCGACGATTAAAAATGGCTGCCGTTTATTTTATGTTGACTTTGACGTTCGCGGTATCTTTTGTTTATTTGGCATCTCGATCAGAGAACTCGATGTTTTAAAACAAAAACAGAAAAGTGAGGGTCCAAAAAAATCAATTCGTGTCCAATTCAAGTCATATGCCGGTTAGTCAAAATGTAAAGTCAAATGAAGAAAACGAGAGAAAGATAAAACACTGTTAAACAAAACGCGGAACAAGCTAAAAATAAAATGTTGCAATTTTTCACATAAATGCCATATTTAAATAAAGGAGAAAATAATACTCGTGTTAGGCGGTATTTTGGGTGCTGTTTTAGATGTTTGAGTGACCTGTATTTTGGGTGTTGTTTTAGGCGTTGGTAATCTCGTCCGCCTAAAGTACACTTTAATCTCTGTTCATCGGACGACACAACGATATTTCCATCAGCCATATTTCATACCACTATCCCTAAGAGGCCAACCACAATCGTGGGGGCCCATTGAATCGAAGCTTGGATCAAGTGCTGCGAGTCACCGGCATAGAATAATGCTCCCATTCTTTTCCATTATCATTGTTTTCTGGTGGTTCGTAAGAGTCACAATAACATCTCACATAGTTCAGCAATGAGGTTCACCATCACACATTCTGTATGTAGTGTTTCGGGTGTCTCGTAAGAGCCGGGTAATAGAAAATACAACAGGCAACAATAACATCTCACATAGTTCAGCAATGAGGTTCACTATCACACATTCTGAATGTAGTGTTTCGGGTGTCTCGTAAGAGCCGGGTAATAGAAAATACAACAGGCAACAATAACATCTCACATAGTTCAGCAATGAGGTTCACCATCGCACATTCTGAATGTAGTGTTTCGGGTGTCTCGTAAGAGCCGGGTAATAGAAAATACAACAGGCAACAATAACATCTCACATAGTTCAGCAATGAGGTTCACCATCACACATTCTGAATGTAGTGTTTCGGGTGTCTCGTAAGAGCCGGGTAATAGAAAATACAACAGGCAACAATAACATCTCACATAGTTCAGCAATGAGGTTCACCATCGCACATTCTGAATGTAGTGTTTCGGGTGTCTCGTAAGAGCCGGGTAATAGAAAATACAACAGGCAACAATAACATCTCACATAGTTCAGCAATGAGGTTCACCATCGCACATTCTGAATGTAGTGTTTCGGGTGTCTCGTAAGAGCCGGGTAATAGAAAATACAACAGGCAACAATAACATCTCACATAGTTCAGCAATGAGGTTCACCATCACACATTCTGAATGTAGTGTTTCGGGTGTCTCGTAAGAGCCGGGTAATAGAAAATACAACAGGCAACAATAACATCTCACATAGTTCAGCAATGAGGTTCACCATCACACATTCTGAATGTAGTGTTTCGGGTGTCTCGTAAGAGCCGGGTAATAGAAAATACAACAGGCAACAATAACATCTCACATAGTTCAGCAATGAGGTTCACCATCACACATTCTGAATGTAGTGTTTCGGGTGTCTCGTAAGAGCCGGGTAATAGAAAATACAACAGGCAACAATAACATTTCACATAGTTCAGCAATGAGGTTCACCGTCACATTCTATTGAATGTAGTGCGTTTTTAAGTGACAAGAGACTGGAGCGTGGGTTTACACGTGTGTGTTGTGTTTACATTTATAAATGTATGTATACCCGCACACTCGTAGTAATTTCAATTGTTTTATCTTATAATGAACTGTTTAGTTTAACTTCGCAAAAGAAAGTTATAAAAATGTAGTATAATTTTCGCCAAATATCTTGCATGAGATTCCGGTTGCGCAGAGCGCATATTTGTGTCTTTTTGCTTCCTTGGTTTACGTGCAAATCCCCCATTCTCGGCTAAAAGTTCAAGACGTTTGGCTACAACTATACACACCTATGTATCCAAGTTGTAATGTGTATTTATAAAGCCAATAATTTGTTAGGGAAGTTTTGTATGTACCTACATAGGTAGGTAGATATTATGACGATGCCGTGCATGACACGGGTAAATCGTTACCTACTAAATAAATTATAGAGGATTTTTATTGTTCCCTAATGGTAGACCATAACAAGGGTTGATAGAAGTTGCTACTAACAATTAATTGGCTTCGTTCAATTTCATGGATCGTTGCCTCACAATTTACTATCTACTTGCCAATGTAACATCATTTTATTATAGCAGGGACCAATACCTGTAGGTTGAATAGTTTTATAATGCATACAATCTCACAGACAGAGAATTATCAATAATATAGATATGGTTAAACATTGTGAATACATGACTCTCCACTATTACTATAGCAGTACTGGAGAGTATAGAAACATCACTAGGAAACTTACAGTATACAATCTCCACATGATACTCACAGACAGAGAATTATCAATAATATAGATATGGTTAAACATTGTGAATACATGACTCTCCACTATTACTATAGCAGTACTGGAGAGTATAGAAACATCACTAGGAAACTTACAGTATACAATCTCCACATGATACTCACAGACAGAGAATTATCAATAATATAGATATGGTTAAACATTGTGAATACATGACTCTCCACTATTACTATAGCAGTACTGGAGAGTATAGAAACATCACTAGGAAACTTACAGTATACAATCTCCACATGATACTCACAGACAGAGAATTATCAATAATATAGATATGGTTAAACATTGTGAATACATGACTCTCCACTATTACTATAGCAGTACTGGAGAGTATAGAAACATCACTAGGAAACTTACAGTATACAATCTCCACATGATACTCACAGACAGAGAATTATCAATAATATAGATATGGTTAAACATTGTGAATACATGACTCTCCACTATTACTATAGCAGTACTGGAGAGTATAGAAACATCACTAGGAAACTTACAGTATACAATCTCCACATGATACTCACAGACAGAGAATTATCAATAATATAGATATGGTTAAACATTGTGAATACATGACTCTCCACTATTACTATAGCAGTACTGGAGAGTATAGAAACATCACTAGGAAACTTACAGTTTACAATCTCCACATGATACTCACAGACAGAGAATTATCAATAATATAGATATGGTTAAACATTGTGAATACATGACTCTCCACTATTACTATAGCAGTACTGGAGAGTATAGAAACATGACTAGGAAACTTACAGTATACAATCTCCACATGATACTCACAGACAGAGAATTATCAATAATATAGATATGGTTAAACATTGTGAATACATGACTCTCCACTATTACTATAGCAGTACTGGAGAGTATAGAAACATCACTAGGAAACTTACAGTATACAATCTCCACATGATACTCACAGACAGAGAATTATCAATAATATAGATATGGTTAAACATTGTGAATACATGACTCTCCACTATTACTATAGCAGTACTGGAGAGTATAGAAACATCACTAGGAAACTTACAGTATACAATCTCCACATGATACTCACAGACAGAGAATTATCAATAATATAGATATGGTTAAACATTGTGAATACATGACTCTCCACTATTACTATAGCAGTACTGGAGAGTATAGAAACATCACTAGGAAACTTACAGTATACAATCTCCACATGATACTCACAGACAGAGAATTATCAATAATATAGATATGGTTAAACATTGTGAATACATGACTCTCCACTATTACTATAGCAGTACTGGAGAGTATAGAAACATCACTAGGAAACTTACAGTATACAATCTCCACATGATACTCACAGACAGAGAATTATCAATAATATAGATATGGTTAAACATTGTGAATACATGACTCTCCACTATTACTATAGCAGTACTGGAGAGTATAGAAACATCACTAGGAAACTTACAGTATACAATCTCCACATGATACTCACAGACAGAGAATTATCAATAATATAGATATGGTTAAACATTGTGAATACATGACTCTCCACTATTACTATAGCAGTACTGGAGAGTATAGAAACATCACTAGGAAACTTACAGTATACAATCTCCACATGATACTCACAGACAGAGAATTATCAATAATATAGATATGGTTAAACATTGTGAATACATGACTCTCCACTATTACTATAGCAGTACTGGAGAGTATAGAAACATCACTAGGAAACTTACAGTATACAATCTCCACATGATACTCACAGACAGAGAATTATCAATAATATAGATATGGTTAAACATTGTGAATACATGACTCTCCACTATTACTATAGCAGTACTGGAGAGTATAGAAACATCACTAGGAAACTTACAGTATACAATCTCCACATGATACTCACAGACAGAGAATTATCAATAATATAGATATGGTTAAACATTGTGAATACATGACTCTCCACTATTACTATAGCAGTACTGGAGAGTATAGAAACATCACTAGGAAACTTACAGTATACAATCTCCACATGATACTCACAGACAGAGAATTATCAATAATATAGATATGGTTAAACATTGTGAATACATGACTCTCCACTATTACTATAGCAGTACTGCAGGAGAGTATAGAAACATCACAAGGAATGATCCTGACGAAGCCATATAAGATCTTACAAAAAAATTAAAAGTTTGTAAGTATGTTATGTCGATGGTTTGGGCGTTATGAACGCATGGATAGGTCGCCGATTATTGGAACGGAAACAACATCCCCTTGCCCATAACCGGTATCAAATTACACCAGCGATTCGCTTCAATGAAAGCTGAAAGGTTTTCTTCTCAATTCTTCGACACTTATACAAACAGACAAACGAACGCACACACATACAGTCACAAATGACAGTTTATATATATACATAAAAAAACATATTTTGTTAAGAATCGGACGTACCGGTATGGAAAAGTGATAGGGTCATCAAAATTTCATCTTATTATTTTTTTCAATTTATTCTATAATAATACAATATAACTAACTTAAATGCGCATAAAAACATAAAATTGAAAACCTAAATGACAATATTAAGCAATCTGGTGCCCGCTGGAAATGACAATAGTCGGCTAATCTTTTCCCAACCGGACGGTCACTCCATATGTCTTCGAAAAAAGGCCCTTATCAGAGCCATTCAGGAAACGACAAGGCGATAGCTGCAGTCGCCGCATAATATTGGAGTGGCAGGGTTTGCACCAGCCGGACACCATAATTAAGTATGTACTAACTTAATTATTATTATAATGAAATTAATTTCTAATTCTTTCATTACTTAACCAACATACTTCCCATTAATTTCCCTATTCCTGTAGTTAGACAAATCTCCTCTCCTTTTTTTCCTTCCCTCCCATAGGCTGGGTTGTTTCAACAAAAGTATAGTTAAAATACAATTAAAATTTTATAAAATTGTTCAAAATTGTGTCGTTAACGGCATTAGATTTCAATGATATATGTAACCAAAAAAAGTATTTTATGTAACTATACCTACTTTTCCTGAAATAATAAACAGTAATTATTAACAGCTTAATTCTATTGCATAAGTTTTTTTGAAATTTGAATTTGTTTGATACTTTTCTTGTAAAATTAGTTTTAGTAAAACCCTTTTTTAAATTTTTATTGTACGTTACTAAAAAACTATAAAGCATATGAAGTAGATTTTTACTTCAATCGAAAGAGAATATGAAAATATACCGATGAGTTATTATATTTTATACATACATACATACATACATACCATCACGCCATGTCCCTTACGGGGTAGGCAGAGAGAACCGAACGCCATATCTTTCTGTATTATATTTTATAATATTTTAATTGCTAGAATAGTATTTAAAATATCTATTTTAAAAAAATCTTCTTAATTTTACCTTTTCTTCACGAAAAAATATTGTATATCACAGATTAGGTGATTTAACTATATCTACCTATTTAACTATTCAGTGAAAAAAACTCGCCCTAGGCAAAGCCTGTTCTGAGGTAATATTAACAATTATGTGTTAAAGGGTGAGGTGGTTTTTTTATGAATATGTTCTTGTAGTACATCCTCATACATTCCCCAAGCCAAGCATGAATGCTTGTACTATCGGCGAAAGAAATCGGTCGAAATTTAATTTTTTAATATTTTTATAAAAAAGGATCCAGTGACTGCATTTAATTGTAGATCTTCGTTTTATAGAATTCGCTTTTTTTATAAATGTTGTGTATATCATAGTTTAAATACTCGGCGGATATTTTGTGGTTGTTCATATAATATTTTGTTTTGGCATGTGAATTTTGCCCTAAACCACTATATATTGAGTCACTATGCGACATGTTTCGGCAGCGCTGTTCTGCCATCGACCGGCTAGTTGAGACTGAGTGTTGATGTTTAGTTTTTGGATGTGTCAGATGTGTGGGGAGGTGAGTAGAGGGGGTTGGTGGTGGACGGATTGGTGTCAAGAGGGGCGGGGGTGGTACAGGGTCGGATTCGATTCTGTATAGTATTCTTGTTTTTTATGGGGAAGGATCTTGACAGCCTTCCCCATAAAAAAACAAGAATACCACATGTCGCATAGTGACTCAATATATAGTGGTTTAGGGCAAAATTCACATGCCAAAACGGTTGTGTATATCGTTTGTAAAAAGCTTCTATCCGTATAGAAAAACAAATAAATTAAAAATACAAATAATAAAATAAATAATTTATATTTTTACTTATTTACAACAACAGACCTTTAGTAGTACTAATATATGTCGACTTCCAAAAATCATTTGACACCATCAATAATGACGCTATAGTTGCAGTTCTTCACCAATGCCGGATAGATTATATATGTAGATACATAAAGCTCCTCAACTATACATAAATAATGATAACACAACAGCCATATTGTTGATCATATTGTTTTGTTTGTTGATCATATTGTTGTATTTGTTCTTTTTATTTAATTAGTTCTGTATTTTTTGATTCTTTTTATTACTTTTATTTAATAACGTTTTCTTTTCTGTTTAATTCTTTTGATTCGTTTGTTGATCAAATTGTTTTGTTTGTTGATCATATTGTTGTATTTGTTCTTTTTATTTAATTAGTTCTGTATTTTTTGATTCTTTTTTATTCCATTTTATTTAATAACGTTTTCTTTTCTGTTTAATTCTTTTGATTCGTTTGTTGATCAAATTGTTTTGTTTGTTGATCATATTGTTGTATTTGTTCTTTTTATTTAATTAGTTCTGTATTTTTTGATTCTTTTTATTCCATTTTATTTAATAACGTTTTCTTTTCTGTTTAATTCTTTTGATTCGTTTGTTGATCAAATTGTTTTGTTTGTTGATCATATTGTTGTATTTGTTCTTTTTATTTAATTAGTTCTGTATTTTTTGATTCTTTTTATTCCATTTTATTTAATAACGTTTTCTTTTCTGTTTAATTCTTTTGATTCGTTTGTTGATCAAATTGTTTTGTTTGTTGATCATATTGTTGTATTTGTTCTTTTTATTTAATTAGTTCTGTATTTTTTGATTCTTTTTATTCCATTTTATTTAATAACGTTTTCTTTTCTGTTTAATTCTTTTGATTCGTTTGTTGATCAAATTGTTTTGTTTGTTGATCATATTGTTGTATTTGTTCTTTTTATTTAATTAGTTCTGTATTTTTTGATTCTTTTTATTCCATTTTATTTAATAACGTTTTCTTTTCTGTTTAATTCTTTTGATTCGTTTGTTGATCAAATTGTTTTGTTTGTTGATCATATTGTTGTATTTGTTCTTTTTATTTAATTAGTTCTGTATTTTTTGATTCTTTTTTATTCCATTTTATTTAATAACGTTTTCTTTTCTGTTTAATTCTTTTGGTTCGTTTGTTGATCATATTGTTGTATTTGTTCTTTTTATTTAATTAGTTCTGTATTTTTTGATTCTTTTTTATTCCATTTTATTTAATAACGTTTTCTTTTCTGTTTAATTCTTTTGGTTCGTTTGTTGATCAAATTGTTTTGTTTGTTGATCATATTGTTGTATTTGTTCTTTTTATTTAATTAGTTCTGTATTTTTTGATTCTTTTTTATTCCATTTTATTTAATAACGTTTTCTTTTCTGTTTAATTCTTTTGGTTCGTTTGTTGATCAAATTGTTTTGTTTGTTGATCATATTGTTGTATTTGTTCTTTTTATTTAATTGATTCTGTATTTTTTGATTCTTTTTTATTCCATTTTATTTAATAACGTTTTCTTTTCTGTTTAATTCTTTTGATTCGTTTGTTGATCAAATTGTTTTGTTTGTTGATCATATTGTTGTATTTGTTCTTTTTATTTAATTAGTTCTGTATTTTTTGATTCTTTTTTATTCCATTTTATTTAATAACGTTTTCTTTTCTGTTTAATTCTTTTGGTTCGTTTGTTGATCATATTGTTGTATTTGTTCTTTTTATTTAATTAGTTCTGTATTTTTTGATTCTTTTTTATTCCATTTTATTTAATAACGTTTTCTTTTCTGTTTAATTCTTTTGGTTCGTTTGTTGATCAAATTGTTTTGTTTGTTGATCATATTGTTGTATTTGTTCTTTTTATTTAATTAGTTCTGTATTTTTTGATTCTTTTTATTCCATTTTATTTAATAACGTTTTCTTTTCTGTTTAATTCTTTTGATTCGTTTGTTGATCAAATTGTTTTGTTTGTTGATCATATTGTTGTATTTGTTCTTTTTATTTAATTAGTTCTGTATTTTTTGATTCTTTTTATTCCATTTTATTTAATAACGTTTTCTTTTCTGTTTAATTCTTTTGATTCGTTTGTTGATCAAATTGTTTTGTTTGTTGATCATATTGTTGTATTTGTTCTTTTTATTTAATTAGTTCTGTATTTTTTGATTCTTTTTATTCCATTTTATTTAATAACGTTTTCTTTTCTGTTTAATTCTTTTGATTCGTTTGTTGATCAAATTGTTTTGTTTGTTGATCATATTGTTGTATTTGTTCTTTTTATTTAATTAGTTCTGTATTTTTTGATTCTTTTTTATTCCATTTTATTTAATAACGTTTTCTTTTCTGTTTAATTCTTTTGGTTCGTTTGTTGATCATATTGTTGTATTTGTTCTTTTTATTTAATTAGTTCTGTATTTTTTGATTCTTTTTTATTCCATTTTATTTAATAACGTTTTCTTTTCTGTTTAATTCTTTTGGTTCGTTTGTTGATCAAATTGTTTTGTTTGTTGATCATATTGTTGTATTTGTTCTTTTTATTTAATTAGTTCTGTATTTTTTGATTCTTTTTTATTCCATTTTATTTAATAACGTTTTCTTTTCTGTTTAATTCTTTTGGTTCGTTTGTTGATCAAATTGTTTTGTTTGTTGATCATATTGTTGTATTTGTTCTTTTTATTTAATTGATTCTGTATTTTTTGATTCTTTTTTATTCCATTTTATTTAATAACGTTTTCTTTTCTGTTTAATTCTTTTGATTCGTTTGTTGATCAAATTGTTTTGTTTGTTGATCATATTGTTGTATTTGTTCTTTTTATTTAATTAGTTCTGTATTTTTTGATTCTTTTTTATTCCATTTTATTTAATAACGTTTTCTTTTCTGTTTAATTCTTTTGGTTCGTTTGTTGATCATATTGTTGTATTTGTTCTTTTTATTTAATTAGTTCTGTATTTTTTGATTCTTTTTTATTCCATTTTATTTAATAACGTTTTCTTTTCTGTTTAATTCTTTTGGTTCGTTTGTTGATCAAATTGTTTTGTTTGTTGATCATATTGTTGTATTTGTTCTTTTTATTTAATTAGTTCTGTATTTTTTGATTCTTTTTTATTCCATTTTATTTAATAACGTTTTCTTTTCTGTTTAATTCTTTTGGTTCGTTTGTTGATCAAATTGTTTTGTTTGTTGATCATATTGTTGTATTTGTTCTTTTTATTTAATTGATTCTGTATTTTTTGATTCTTTTTTATTCCATTTTATTTAATAACGTTTTCTTTTCTGTTTAATTCTTTTGATTCGTTTGTTGATCAAATTGTTTTGTTTGTTGATCATATTGTTGTATTTGTTCTTTTTATTTAATTAGTTCTGTATTTTTTGATTCTTTTTTATTCCATTTTATTTAATAACGTTTTCTTTTCTGTTTAATTCTTTTGGTTCGTTTGTTGATCAAATTGTTTTGTTTGTTGATCATATTGTTGTATTTGTTCTTTTTATTTAATTGATTCTGTATTTTTTGATTCTTTTTTATTCCATTTTATTTAATAACGTTTTCTTTTCTGTTTAATTCTTTTGATTCGTTTGTTGATCAAATTGTTTTGTTTGTTGATCATATTGTTGTATTTGTTCTTTTTATTTAATTAGTTCTGTATTTTTTGATTCTTTTTTATTCCATTTTATTTAATAACGTTTTCTTTTCTGTTTAATTCTTTTGGTTCGTTTGTTGATCATATTGTTGTATTTGTTCTTTTTATTTAATTAGTTCTGTATTTTTTGATTCTTTTTTATTCCATTTTATTTAATAACGTTTTCTTTTCTGTTTAATTCTTTTGGTTCGTTTGTTGATCAAATTGTTTTGTTTGTTGATCATATTGTTGTATTTGTTCTTTTTATTTAATTAGTTCTGTATTTTTTGATTCTTTTTTATTCCATTTTATTTAATAACGTTTTCTTTTCTGTTTAATTCTTTTGGTTCGTTTGTTGATCAAATTGTTTTGTTTGTTGATCATATTGTTGTATTTGTTCTTTTTATTTAATTGATTCTGTATTTTTTGATTCTTTTTTATTCCATTTTATTTAATAACGTTTTCTTTTCTGTTTAATTCTTTTGATTCGTTTGTTGATCAAATTGTTTTGTTTGTTGATCATATTGTTGTATTTGTTCTTTTTATTTAATTAGTTCTGTATTTTTTGATTCTTTTTTATTCCATTTTATTTAATAACGTTTTCTTTTCTGTTTAATTCTTTTGGTTCGTTTGTTGATCAAATTGTTTTGTTTGTTGATCATATTGTTGTATTTGTTCTTTTTATTTAATTAGTTCTGTATTTTTTGATTCTTTTTTATTCCATTTTATTTAATAACGTTTTCTTTTCTGTTTAATTCTTTTGGTTCGTTTGTTGATCAAATTGTTTTGTTTGTTGATCATATTGTTGTATTTGTTCTTTTTATTTAATTGATTCTGTATTTTTTGATTCTTTTTTATTCCATTTTATTTAATAACGTTTTCTTTTCTGTTTAATTCTTTTGGTTCGTTTGTTGATCAAATTGTTTTGTTTGTTGATCATATTGTTGTATTTGTTCTTTTTATTTAATTGATTCTGTATTTTTTGATTCTTTTTTATTCCATTTTATTTAATAACGTTTTCTTTTCTGTTTAATTCTTTTGGTTCGTTTGTTGATCAAATTGTTTTGTTTGTTGATCATATTGTTGTATTTGTTCTTTTTATTTAATTGATTCTGTATTTTTTGATTCTTTTTTATTCCATTTTATTTAATAACGTTTTCTTTTCTGTTTAATTCTTTTGGTTCGTTTGTTGATCAAATTGTTTTGTTTGTTGATCATATTGTTGTATTTGTTCTTTTTATTTAATTAGTTATGTATTTTTTGATTCTTTTTTATTCCATTTTATTTAATAACGTTTTCTTTTCTGTTTAATTCTTTTGGTTCGTTTGTTGATCAAATTGTTTTGTTTGTTGATCATATTGTTGTATTTGTTCTTTTTATTTAATTAGTTCTGTATTTTTTGATTCTTTTTTATTCCATTTTATTTAATAACGTTTTCTTTTCTGTTTAATTCTTTTGGTTCGTTTGTTGATCAAATTGTTTTGTTTGTTGATCATATTGTTGTAATTGTTTTTTATTTAATTAGTTCTGTATTTTTTGATTCTTTTTTATTCCATTTTATTTAATAACGTTTTCTTTTCTGTTTAATTCTTTTGGTTCGTTTGTTGATCAAATTGTTTTGTTTGTTGATCATATTGTTGTATTTGTTCTTTTTATTTAATTGATTCTGTATTTTTTGATTCTTTTTTATTCCATTTTATTTAATAACGTTTTCTTTTCTGTTTAATTCTTTTGGTTCGTTTGTTGATCAAATTGTTTTGTTTGTTGATCATATTGTTGTATTTGTTCTTTTTATTTAATTGATTCTGTATTTTTTGATTCTTTTTTATTCCATTTTATTTAATAACGTTTTCTTTTCTGTTTAATTCTTTTGGTTCGTTTGTTGATCAAATTGTTTTGTTTGTTGATCATATTGTTGTATTTGTTCTTTTTATTTAATTGATTCTGTATTTTTTGATTCTTTTTTATTCCATTTTATTTAATAACGTTTTCTTTTCTGTTTAATTCTTTTGGTTCGTTTGTTGATCAAATTGTTTTGTTTGTTGATCATATTGTTGTATTTGTTCTTTTTATTTAATTAGTTATGTATTTTTTGATTCTTTTTTATTCCATTTTATTTAATAACGTTTTCTTTTCTGTTTAATTCTTTTGGTTCGTTTGTTGATCAAATTGTTTTGTTTGTTGATCATATTGTTGTATTTGTTCTTTTTATTTAATTAGTTCTGTATTTTTTGATTCTTTTTTATTCCATTTTATTTAATAACGTTTTCTTTTCTGTTTAATTCTTTTGGTTCGTTTGTTGATCAAATTGTTTTGTTTGTTGATCATATTGTTGTATTTGTTCTTTTTATTTAATTAGTTCTGTATTTTTTGATTCTTTTTTATTCCATTTTATTTAATAACGTTTTCTTTTCTGTTTAATTCTTTTGGTTCGTTTGTTGATCAAATTGTTTTGTTTGTTGATCATATTGTTGTATTTGTTCTTTTTATTTAATTAGTTCTGTATTTTTTGATTCTTTTTTATTCCATTTTATTTAATAACGTTTTCTTTTCTGTTTAATTCTTTTGGTTCGTTTGTTGATCAAATTGTTTTGTTTGTTGATCATATTGTTGTATTTGTTCTTTTTATTTAATTAGTTCTGTATTTTTTGATTCTTTTTTATTCCATTTTATTTAATAACGTTTTCTTTTCTGTTTAATTCTTTTGGTTCGTTTGTTGATCAAATTGTTTTGTTTGTTGATAATAATAATATATGGTTTAGTTTGTTGATCATCTTGTTTTGTTTGTTGATTAATTTGTTTTGTTACTTGATCATATGGTAAATAAAGCATCTGTCGTATCTGGATGTTTGAAAATATGATCTGGAAAAATAAACATATGCGTATTGACAGTAAAGTCAGAATATATAAAACATGTGTGCGACCGATCATGACGTATGCTGAGGAAACGCGAGCAGACACTGTACGAACCAAGGGACTCCTAAGGACAACGGAGATGAAGGTCCTAAGGTCAATCACTGGTAAAACTCTCCGAGATCGTGTTCGCAATGTTCAAATAAGGAAAACATGTGGAATACAGGACATCGTTCGATGGAGTAGATCCAGAAGAAGGCATTGGAGGGACCACGTAGCCCAGATGGACAGTGATAGACTAGCAAATATAGCTGCGAACGAAATTCCTTCTGGCCGCCGCCTACCCGGAAGACCACCCAAGAGATGGAAGGATCGCTGGACTTCGTCATCCCAGGAGGCATAGTTTCTGAAGAACAGACCAACTAGGTCTACTAAACGAAGAAGAAGATCATATGGTTTTGTTTGTTGATCATTATTGGTTTGTTTGTTGATCAAATTGTTTTAATTTGTGGATAGATGTTTTGGCGTAAGTTTTATTAAACTTTTTGTATATTATTTGCTGTCGCCGTTTTATATCCCAAATAAATAAATTTTATAATAATGTGTGAACCCTGGTTGGACTATGGCTCTATAAATTATAATCTTCGGTAGGAGATAATAAAATAAGATGTTATCAGATTCCATACAATATTTGTATTCAATTCAATTATATCTTTATCATCTACATACTAAGGTTTGGATAGGTAGGGAGCACTGATAGCCATACATTCAGTGCCCTTATATTTTTGCAGACAATTTGAATCGGTGCGACCAGACCGCACAATTCCAACATGACAAAATTTGGGTTGTTATTGTTCATTCATTCATACCATCACGGCATATCCCACAATGTGGGGTAACCAGCGAAAGGTGTGCGGGTGTGCATTGCCTTATAAAAGGGAGCACAACACATATGTGTATACCCACACACCAGTCTCGTCTCACCTAAAAAGGCACTACATTCAGCATGGGTGGTGAAACTCATTGCTGAACTATGTCAGATGTTATTGTTGCCTGTTGTATTTTCTATTACCCGGCTCTTACGGGACACTCGAAAACAGTAATAGAAAAGAGTGGAAGCACTATTCTAAGCCGGTGCCTCACAGCTATTGCTTAGTATTATTTAACGAAAATGCTGAATATTTTCAGCATTTTCAGTAGATGATATCACATCGGGATATCTATGAAAAACTAATCGGCTCTAAGTCAATACACTTATCATGGAATCGACTGATTTCATAGTTTTTTCTCGAATCGAATATTTTTTAAAAGTTGCATAATGTGCGAGAACACTTTCAGCTCACGTATATGGAGTGTTGCTTTCATTGTTTATAAATAAATCAAATTCTCAATAGATGGCGTTACAAACAAGTTTATTTATTTATTTATTTATTTTATTTCAGAAAAAAATCAGCTTTGTAAATTGTGTGATTACATGATGGTGCTATTTAAATTAATACAAGCCAATAATTTTTCTTCTAATTAAGGTTTCAGTAATTATTTGTAAGTAGTATGCGAATGTTTATTGATATTATGCGTGTTTATGTGTGTAAATTGTAATTTAATAAAATAACTATTTATAATATGGCGTCTACTTGAGAAAATCGTTACTCGCAAACTCGGCGATAGGTGTCGTGAAATCGAACATTCATAATAATAATAATAATAAATTTGGATAATTTATATAGCGCCGTTTTTGTGAATATCTCACCTCAAGGGCGCTGAAAAAATGATTACGTTGTATCATTTCGGCTCTGGTAAGATTTGCGAAAAAGGTGCGTTTTGAGTTTTTTTCTGAACGAAGATATATTTTCGGTTTGTCTGACTTTTCGATGTGTGGGAGCTTATTCCATGCATTTGGTCCTGCCACAGCAAATGCACGATCACCGAAATTAGTTGTGTGCACCCTGTTTATTTCAACTAATTTCCCAAGCATAGATGAAGAAGCAGAACGAAGTGATGATTGTCTGTCATTTATTGAAAGCGGAATGCACAGTTCGGAGAGGTAAGTAGGAGCCATACCACGAAGTGCTTTAAAGATTATGAGACAGAGCTTATATTCAATTCTTTCGGGGACTTTAAGCCAATGTAGATTGCGAAGATGGTGAGTGATGTGAGAAAATTTGGAGGCTCCAGTGATGAGTCTGGCTGCAGCACTGAAAACTGACTGAATTTTATTAATTTATTTCTTTGGTAAATTCGCATATATACCGTTACAATAATCCAAACGGGAGACAACAAAGGCGCTTACCAAAGATTTCATGGCTTCAATTGGGATACTCCTTCGGATTGACTTTAAACGTCTTAGTTGAAAGAAAGCAGAAGAAGTAACTGTGTTAATTTGGTTTGAAAAGCTTAGATTTGAATCCATTTTGACACACAGGATTTAGGAAGAATATCTGAATTTTCGAAAGTTAGTGGGGAAGTGTCTATTAAATGGCTTCGTTTGCGTGTTGCTGTCCAGAGTAGTTCTGTCTTTGTTGGGTTTAGCTTAAGTTTGTTTGCTGACATCCAAACACCGATATCTTCGATACATTTACAGGTTGTGGTTTTTAGATGGTGAGCATTTTCTGGTGTGCAATAAAAGTAAAGCTGCCAATCGTCCGCATAACAGTGTGCGAGTAGTCCATGGGAGTCAATGATTGAAAATATGTCTTTTGTGTATAAGATAAATAGTAACGGACCTAGCACGGAACCCTGGGGAACTCCGAATTTTACAAAAGAGGGAGATGATTTTAGGTTATTGAATTTGATAGTTTGGTGTCGTCCTGTGAGATAAGATTGAAACCATTTATATGTGTTTTCTCGCATACCGTAAGTTGTTTTGAGTCTTTCATGTGTATTTCTTCATGAATTTTTCGTAATGTATTAATTTTTCTAGGCGTTTCCCGGGAAAATTAATATTTTTCCCGTAATCCGTATATTATTATCTATCTATAGACAAAAAATCAGCAAAATTGAAGACTTATACCACTTGTAAATAATTACCAAAGTTTCTTCATTCATAGATGGCGACAGTAAAAATAGCTAATTTTCAAACAATCTGTTTCATATTATTTAAATATATAACTTTCGAAATTGCATTGATAAGGGAACTTGCAATAAGAAGGCATATAATTGATGAATGTTGCGCTAGCGCTGACCACAACCAATTCGTTTTTTTATTTAATTTTATGCGTGGTGATTTTTCAAATGACGCAGTTGCAAATGCAGTTAAATATTTATCTCTCTCGTCAGAAAACCACGTAATTATATGTTTTTTTTAATGCACAAGGAGCGTTTGTTGGAGGTAGAGGATGCACCGACCAAATTTTTTCCCTTCGAATGGCGACTGAAAAGGTTCTGGCAAAAAACCAGAAGCTTTTCTGCGCTTTCATAGACCTGGAAAAGGCCTATGACAAAGTAGACCGTGAAAAACTTTGGAACGTGCTATCAGTGTATGGAGCGGGGAGCAGGCTGATAGGGGCAATATCATCTCTGTATGAGGAAAGTCAAGCCTGTGTGAGAATTGAAAACTCTCTCACTGGATGGTTCTCCATTCATATGGGAGTGAATCAAGGGTGCGTACTATCACCGTGGCTCTTTAATCTATACATTAACTACTGTGTGAGAGCACTAAAGAATGAGAACATTGGGCTGAAACTGGAAGGTGTGACTGTATGTGATCTAATGTATGCGGATGATAAAGTATTAATGGCTGAAAGCGTGGAAGACTTGGAATGTTTGGGTTAAAATAGTATTTGATGGATGCATGCAAAATGGATTGAGAATGAATGCAACTAAATCTAAAGTTATGGTATTTGAAAAGAGCGAAAGACGAACAAAATGCGGGATACGAGTGGAGAATGTACAATTAGAACAAGTCGATGAATATTTATACTTAGGAAGCATGTTTCAGCGTGATGGAAGATTGGAAAAAGATATTGAAAGGAGAGTAACGGCAGGAAATAGAGTGAATGGTGCATTAAGATCGGTAATGGCTGACCCAATTATTTCGAGGCAAGCAAAGCTCGCGGTACACAATGGTTTCGTCGCATAAACTCTAATGTATGCTAGTGAGACATGGACATGGCAGAAGACGCATGAAAGTAGAATTAACGCGGTTGAAATGAGGTCACTAAGACGAATGTGTGGTAAAACGATGTATGATAGAATAAGAAATGAGGATATTAGACGAGAATGTATGATTGAAAGAAATATCGTAAGTAAGATGAAAATAAATGCCCTAAGATGGTTCGGCCACATAGAAAGAATGAGTGATGACCGTTACAAGGCTGATAAAATAGGAACGAAAAGTAGAGGTCGGCCAAGAAAAAGTTGGCACGATCACATAAATGGGATTTTGAAAGATGGTGATGTTAGAAGTAAGAATAATAGAAGAGCGTGTACGAGACGATGTATGGACGTGAATGAAGCGAGGAATGTGTGTCAAGAGAGAGGAGTCTGGTGTTCGATTCTCTCTGCCTACCCCAAATAGGGAAATGGCGTGATGGTATGGTAATGCAAATGAATTTACAATTTAATCACGCGTGTGCTCAAACTGAACCCTTCGGCGAAAAATTTCATGACGTTTAGAGATATGTTCTTTATATAAAAGCGGAAGGCATCATCCAGTGCATTACCAAGAACCTGGGTAAGTCGATATCAGTTCGTGATAAATTTATTTTGTCCTATATCCCAACCCGACCAATTCCTACAAAATAATATATACAGTCCACTTAAGCGAGTCGGGCAATATCGTCCAGAGCCAATATTACTAATTTTCATTTCGCCAGGGCCACAACAGAAGGTATGTTTCTATTATTTAATGATTCGGCGAATATCTTGATGGTTGTTAATAATAACTATTTTTGCCTCGCTTCGCAGGCAGAAAAAAATACACTGATTCAACATGTCAATTTATATTATGTCTCTATATTGCACTCTCTTGATCCAATTTTTCCCGGCGATTATGGGTAACTGGGTAAGTCTGGAGTGGCGCCCCCCAATACCTACTGAATACCCTCGACGCTGTCCAAAGGTGTGCTATACGTTTGATTGATGATACATCACTGACTGATGAATTGCAATCACTAGAACACAGACGCAGAGTCGGTATTTTAAGTTTATTCTATTGATACTACCACGGGAATTGCTCAGAAGAACTTGCATCTTTGGTCCCTCCTCCACCCACTCGCAACAGAGTCACTCGCTTCACTCAATCGCAGCACCCATTCACAGTGGACCTTCAACATATACGAACAAGTCGCTTCTCGAACTCCTTTATTAATACAGCAGCCCGACTGTGGAACGATCTTCCGAATTCTGTGTTTCCACCTTCGTACAACCCGGGTCTTTTTAAAATCCGAATCAATAGACTCTTTTTTAGATTGCAAACCCCTCCCAACGCTACGTAGTGCGCTTCTTCGGAAGAGTAAAATGGACCGAAATCCTAATAGCTGGCGTCCCTCACGTGGACATGTTAAAAAAAAGTCTGAATACTTATAGAACCCTGAATAAGGATTATCATAGCCATCAAGTGTTGAATAGACGGTAGATGGGAAAGAACAGTCCAATTCCGCCTCGAGTACGATTCAAATTAGGTCCCGCCGAAGCAGGAAACAAAAAATTGTCTTATAGACTCATTTGAGTGTCCCCCTCCACGGAAATCTTTAGTAAAAGGCGAAAGATTTATTCGTATTGAAGGGAAACCAGAGTAACTAACCGTTGTGTATATTGAGAATATATTCAATCGTCTAGGATCATTCGTACGTGAGTTTCTAACGATTTTAACGACATCTATGAACGAAAACTTAAAACATACCCAATGATTAGATGATTCTACTTATGCACATACATACATACCATCACGCCATGTCCCTTGCGGGGTAGGCAGAGAGAACCGAACTCCACATTTTTCTATCCTGGCACGCATCTCTCGCCTCGTCCACATTCATGCATCGTCTCATACATGTTCGTCTATTGCTCACACTTCTAACATTCCGTCTTTCAAAATTTCGTTCACATGGTCGTGCCATCCCTTTCTTGGGCGTCCCCGACCTCTCATTCCATTCTCCCCATGTGACCAAACCATCTCAATGTGTTCACTTTCATTCTAGTAATGACATCTTTCTTCATCTTACATTCTTTCCTTATGTCCTCATTTCTTACCCGGTCATACATACATCGTTCTATTACAAATCCTTCTTAACGATCTCATTTCAACTGCATTTATTCTACTTTCATGCGTCTTCTGCCATGTCCAGGTTTCACTTGCATACGTCAAGGTTGGCACTACGATAGCATTATGAATGGCAACCTTAGCTTCCTTTGATATGTTGCGATCATTCATAATTGGGCCCTGAGTCAAATTGAAAACGCTGTTCGTTATCGCCAAGCGCTATTTTTTTTGTATGTGATTTGACGTTTGTTGTAGAAATTTTTTCTACAATAACAAACAACAAACGTCAAATCCCATACAAAAAAAAATTAGCGCTTGGCGATAACGAACAGCGTTTTCAATTTGACTTGGGGGCATAGTCTTAGTGCTCCATTAACTCTGTTTCCTGCCATAACTCTTCTTTCGATCTCTTTATCGAGTCGTCCATTCCCTTTAAATATGCTTCCCAAATATACATACTCGTCGACTTGCTCGAGCCATTAGTTCTCTACTCTTATTTTACACGCTGTTCTGCTTTCACTCTTTTCAAAGACCATTACCTTTGATTTTCTGGCATTCATCCTAAGTCCATTCTCTATACATCCTTCATATACCATACTTACAAGTCTATAACGTATGTATTAAGTTTAAAATGTATATTTTCACTTATTTTCACGCGATGAAACATTATTATGATATGCTGAGGAGCACCGGCCAAGAATAGTGCTTCCACACTCTTCTATTATCGTCGCTTTCTAAATACAACAGGTAAAATATGTAAATCTCATATTGTTCAGCAATGAGGTTCTAATATTTCTTAAGAAATGTAAATATTTGATAATGGTAATAAATTTATTTAGTTAATTTACGAGTACCTATATACAAGAAAAACTCCCCTTATTTGTTTATCAGTTGGAGCCGAAACGATTGTCCAGTGAGAGGAAATAAATCTTTATGCATTAGAAATTTTCTTTAATACAAACCTTATTGATTTTGTCGTAATTATTTTTATCTCTTGTAGAGCTCGACGAGTAAGAGAATGCGGGTGACACTTTTATAATACTAATAATAAACACTTCCTTGCACCCTGCGCAAGTGGCGAGTTAATTGGCGTATGGCAATTTCTTACAACTAACAAATGTTTCCAGCCCAGAAAAGAAATATTTGAGTGAGAAATAAATATAAATAAATTTCTCCTCTGCTGGGAATCGAACCCAGGACGCCCGCACAGAAACCAAATGGCTTACCATCTGTGCCACGGCTGTCACTTTTATACAGAATATTAGCACGCAAAACGCTACACAACGTCGATCGTCAACTGCTTTCAATAGATGATTTAAATCAGAGTATGTCCTCTTATGTACTGAAATTGGTTTGTACACAGGTGAAGTAATCTGCATTATTTCGCTAAGCGAGCTCTACACGATAAAGAAATATATTATGATTCTAGATTTTTAAAAATATTGTGGAAAAATAATAATTTATTTATTTATTAATTTTAAATATATTATGTGAAGGACATCTAATTTATTCATCCAAGCTACAAATATTTATATGTATAATCCATTTGTCGGCTCCACATCTCAATGGAGGACCTGGCCTCCAAAATTAGTCAGCGGCTCCATGTCTCCAATTGACCACACCCAAAGAGTCCAGATTTACCTGGACGAAGTCCATCCATCTCACACCTTAAGGTCTACATATGTGGACAGTTGCTTACTTATTCCTTCCAAGTCCATCTATCTCGCACCTTAAGGTCTTCATATGTGGACAGTTGCTTACTTATTCTTTCCAAGTTTCAAACACATCTGAGTTATCCAATCCAATAAATCCCCTGACGTCTGAATCGTCATAAAATTGGCACAGATCTTGATTGTGTCGGATTCTCCACACAATTTCTACAATGTCAATGTTACAATTTCTCAGGCAGTATCCCACATTCTGATGTATTCACTGCTAGTAATAACTGCCAAAAAAACTCTTAATATAGTACCTACTAGAATGTCAATCTATCAGGCAGTATCCCACATTCTGATGTATTCACTGCTAGTAATAACTGCTACAAAAACTCTCAATATAGTACCTTCTAGAATGTCAATCTATCAGGCAGTATCCCACATTCTGATGTATTCAATGCTAGTAATAACTGCTACAAAAACTCTCAATATAGCACCTACTAGAATGTCAATCTATCAGGCAGTATCCCACATTCTGATGTATTCACTGCTAGTAATAACTTCTACAAAAACTCTCAATATAGTACCTACTAGAATGTCAATCTATCAGGCAGTATCCCACATTCTGATGTATTCACTGCTAGTAATAACTGCTACAAAAACTCTCAATTTAGTACCTACTAGAATGTCAATCTATCAGGCAGTATCCCACATTCTGGTGTATTCAATGCTAGTAATAACTGCTACAAAAACTCTCAATATAGTACCTACTAGAATGTCAATCTATCAGGCAGTATCCCACATTCTGGTGTATTCAATGCTAGTAATAACTGCTACAAAAACTCTCAATATAGTACCTACTAGAATGTCAATCTATCAGGCAGTATCCCACATTCTGATGTATTCACTGCTAGTAATAACTTCTACAAAAACTCTCAATATAGTACCTACTAGAATGTCAATCTATCAGGCAGTATCCCACATTCTGATGTATTCACTGCTAGTAATAACTGCTACAAAAACTCTCAATATAGTACCTTCTAGAATGTCAATCTATCAGGCAGTATCCCACATTCTGATGTATTCAATGCTAGTAATAACTGCTACAAAAACTCTCAATATAGTACCTACTAGAATGTCAATCTATCAGGCAGTATCCCACATTCTGATGTATTCACTGCTAGTAATAACTTCTACAAAAACTCTCAATATAGTACCTACTAGAATGTCAATCTATCAGGCAGTATCCCACATTCTGATGTATTCACTGCTAGTAATAACTGCTACAAAAACTCTCAATTTAGTACCTACTAGAATGTCAATCTATCAGGCAGTATCCCACATTCTGGTGTATTCAATGCTAGTAATAACTGCTACAAAAACTCTCAATATAGTACCTACTAGAATGTCAATCTATCAGGCAGTATCCCACATTCTGGTGTATTCAATGCTAGTAATAACTGCTACAAAAACTCTCAATATAGTACCTACTAGAATGTCAATCTATCAGGCAGTATCCCACATTCTGGTGTATTCAATGCTAGTAATAACTGCTACAAAAACTCTCAATATAGTACCTACTAGAATGTCAATCTAGTAGGTACTATGTCAATCTATCAGGCAGTATCCCACATTCTGGTGTATTCAATGCTAGTAATAACTGCTACAAAAACTCTCAATATAGTACTTACTAGAATGTCAATCTATCAGGCAGTATCCCACATTCTGATGTATTCACTGCTAGTAATAACTTCTACAAAAACTCTCAATATAGTACCTACTAGAATGTCAATCTATCAGGCAGTATCCCACATTCTGATGTATTCACTGCTAGTAATAACTTCTACAAAAACTCTCAATTTAGTACCTACTAGAATGTCAATCTATCAGGCAGTATCCCACATTCTGATGTATTCACTGCTAGTAATAACTTCTACAAAAACTCTCAATATAGTACCTACTAGAATGTCAATCTATCAGGCAGTATCCCACATTCTGATGTATTCACTGCTAGTAATAACTTCTACAAAAACTCTCAATATAGTACCTACTAGAATGTCAATCTATCAGGCAGTATCCCACATTCTGATGTATTCACTGCTAGTAATAACTGCTACAAAAACTCTCAATATAGTACCTACTAGAATGTCAATCTATCAGGCAGTATCCCACATTCTGGTGTATTCAATGCTAGTAATAACTGCTACAAAAACTCTCAATATAGTACCTACTAGAATGTCAATCTATCAGGCAGTATCCCACATTCTGGTGTATTCAATGCTAGTAATAACTGCTACAAAAACTCTCAATATAGTACCTACTAGAATGTCAATCTATCAGGCAGTATCCCACATTCTGGTGTATTCAATGCTAGTAATAACTGCTACAAAAACTCTCAATATAGTACCTACTAGAATGTCAATCTAGTAGGTACTATGTCAATCTATCAGGCAGTATCCCACATTCTGGTGTATTCAATGCTAGTAATAACTGCTACAAAAACTCTCAATATAGTACTTACTAGAATGTCAATCTATCAGGCAGTATCCCACATTCTGATGTATTCACTGCTAGTAATAACTTCTACAAAAACTCTCAATATAGTACCTACTAGAATGTCAATCTATCAGGCAGTATCCCACATTCTGATGTATTCACTGCTAGTAATAACTTCTACAAAAACTCTCAATTTAGTACCTACTAGAATGTCAATCTATCAGGCAGTATCCCACATTCTGATGTATTCACTGCTAGTAATAACTTCTACAAAAACTCTCAATATAGTACCTACTAGAATGTCAATCTATCAGGCAGTATCCCACATTCTGATGTATTCACTGCTAGTAATAACTTCTACAAAAACTCTCAATATAGTACCTACTAGAATGTCAATCTATCAGGCAGTATCCCACATTCTGATGTATTCACTGCTAGTAATAACTGCTACAAAAACTCTCAATATAGTACCTACTAGAATGTCAATCTATCAGGCAGTATCCCACATTCTGGTGTATTCAATGCTAGTAATAACTGCTACAAAAACTCTCAATATAGTACCTACTAGAATGTCAATCTAGTAGGTACTATGTCAATCTATCAGGCAGTATCCCACATTCTGGTGTATTCAATGCTAGTAATAACTGCTACAAAAACTCTCAATATAGTACTTACTAGAATGTCAATCTATCAGGCAGTATCCCACATTCTGATGTATTCACTGCTAGTAATAACTTCTACAAAAACTCTCAATATAGTACCTACTAGAATGTCAATCTATCAGGCAGTATCCCACATTCTGATGTATTCACTGCTAGTAATAACTTCTACAAAAACTCTCAATTTAGTACCTACTAGAATGTCAATCTATCAGGCAGTATCCCACATTCTGATGTATTCACTGCTAGTAATAACTTCTACAAAAACTCTCAATATAGTACCTACTAGAATGTCAATCTATCAGGCAGTATCCCACATTCTGGTGTATTCAATGCTAGTAATAACTGCTACAAAAACTCTCAATATAGTACCTACTAGAATGTCAATCTAGTAGGTACTATGTCAATCTATCAGGCAGTATCCCACATTCTGGTGTATTCAATGCTAGTAATAACTGCTACAAAAACTCTCAATATAGTACTTACTAGAATGTCAATCTATCAGGCAGTATCCCACATTCTGATGTATTCACTGCTAGTAATAACTTCTACAAAAACTCTCAATATAGTACCTACTAGAATGTCAATCTATCAGGCAGTATCCCACATTCTGATGTATTCACTGCTAGTAATAACTTCTACAAAAACTCTCAATATAGTACCTACTAGAATGTCAATCTATCAGGCAGTATCCCACATTCTGATGTATTCACTGCTAGTAATAACTGCTACAAAAACTCTCAATATAGTACCTACTAGAATGTCAATCTATCAGGCAGTATCCCACATTCTGATGTATTCACTGCTAGTAATAACTTCTACAAAAACTCTCAATATAGTACCTACTAGAATGTCAATCTATCAGGCAGTATCCCACATTCTGATGTATTCACTGCTAGTAATAACTGCTACAAAAACTCTCAATATAGTACCTACTAGAATGTCAATCTATCAGGCAGTATCCCACATTCTGATGTATTCATTGCTAGTAATAAATAACTCTCTAGGTCTATAGATGTACTTATAGCTTTATTTTGTGTATTTTTTATATTTTTGATTTGTGTAACTATTTTAATTTTTTGTTTTTATCTTATAAAATAGTAGTAACCCATTTAATCCTTTTCCAATCCTTTTTCCTTCCCTTTCTTTCCCGTCACAGGTAGTTTTAACTATATTTTTATTTACTACTCCTCACTACCTAACGAGGATAAAATGGGATGGTATGAATTTAATATTTTTAGGCTATTTTTTTAATTGGAGATTTTCAACTAGTATCATGCCGAGATTGATTTCTGAAAGTTTCATCACAATGTATCTGTGTGTGTGCTATGTACGGCGTGTTTATTGTTTCTATTTTATCGATTACATTAGATTATACTCATTCGATTCATTTAATTTTTATCAAATTTATACAATTTTCTATCAACCAATAAAATTAATAATCTAATTCTCGCTTAGTCCTTTGGCAAGAAGTATTTAGGTTGGATTATATATAAATTAATTATATTAGAATATATCGGAAGGATATATTTGCGTGTTCAGTGAAATAAAAGTTAATATAAAATACTTCCTTACCAATAGATATACTTGGGTAGCAACTGATTATTTATAATGAAAGATCACTTACTGAATGTATAATTTATTGTGACTAATTTTTGTACATTCTTTTAAAGACTATTTAAATATTTAACTAGCGCGGATCGATGTGGAGGAAGCGTTCACGGCAAACGTCCTACGAGCTGGGCTGGTTATTGCTGAATAAAGTGGGAGAGTGGGCTCTGCGCCAATACAAATTGAGGCGGCGCGTGTCACGTAGTGGCTCGAAGGCGCAGTGCTGCGCTGCGCCACAGTCCTCATTAGATTTTGAAGGATATCTGATCATAACTGTCAATTATTTCAAAGTGACCCCAAGCTCAGGAAACATGAAACTTGATATTTTCATTTTCACATATTATGTCTTTCATACATATGTATAATGGCATTCTAGATTTATCAAGTTTTCATAATAAAATATTAATCATCCCTGACTAAAACAATATTCGAATTTTGAGTATAAAAGTTTTGTAGGGTCAAAATTTTCTATACTTTCTGAAGTTATAAGGCATGGAACATATTATATGCTGCGAAGCCTCTATGCTGGTGTTTTTTGACTTTATATTTGATAAAAAACATGATAATAATAAAAATAATAATATAATAAACACTTACTTGCACCCCTCGCAAGTGGCAAGTTTTTTGCCGTATGGCAATTTCTTCCAACTAACCAATGTTTCCAGCCCAGAGAAGCAATATTTGAGTGAGAAATAAATTTAAATAAATTTCTCCTCTGCTGGGAATCGAACCCAGGACGCCTGCACAGAAACCAAACGGCTTACCAACTGTGCCACGGCGGTCGGCTAAATATACATCTGACACACACAAATCTCGCCTGTCTTGGCTTAATTCTGTCGATTCATCAAGAGAAATAAAATCTCTTGAACGAATCAACATTTGGAAAAGAAATAAAACATATGTAACTTACAACTTTCTATATTTTATTGCCACATTAGAATAGATAGGTACTTACTTACATTAAATAATTACATAACTCATTTATTACACAATTACATAATAAATAAATGAAAACTTATTAAACATTAACAGTCTTACTGATAAACGTGTTACTCGTGTAGGCAAAAACGTTACCAATAAACGCTGTCTAGCAGATCAGTTGGTCAACGACTGTGTATCTCTCATACTAATTTTACACATCGCTTGCACGCCTGTCAAAGTTAGTTCAGCGGTGTTTTAAGACAAATTTCATCTATCACGAATCAAATTTTATTTTTATATGAGTGTTTATATTGTTATATCTTGGAATAATATGACGAAACCTCTACAAATTGTTATATTCTCGATAGTTGTGCATTTTAGGAGCGAAAAGTTGACAAAAATTTTGCTCTTTTTTAATATGTACAATGGTGTTCGCTCGGGTATTCGTATGATGAAATTATTCTTTATATTTATCATATTCTTATTTTGAAATGCGAAAAACATATGAAAATATTAACTAGGTCAAAAAACGTCAAAATTGTAATGGCAGATGGCGGCTCTGCGCATGCGCGAATGCGAAATTACAACGTTGTCGGATTATTTTTTGTTGTACTCTTGTTGCAACTACACAGTCGTTATACAGCGTTTATTAGTAAGATTTTCAAATAATCGCTACACGGGCTTTACACGGTGTGTAACTAAAACACTGGTCAGCGGGTGTGTAGTAGATTTTTATTAGTAAGACTGTAAGTAATTATATATTTACTACACATATTAAAAGCTATGGAGATATCGAACCTCGCTCAAAGATATTTCATCTGAAAAAAAAGTGTGAGTTGTTGCCAAAACTAAACTCTCCACTTCATAATATTAAACTTCTTGAAAGGTTGACAATCTTTGGGTCCGACATTTTTTGGGCCATGAGATAATCATCTCAAGACTAGCAAATCTCGCTGTGCACAATGCAATAGTCGATCCAACAATAATGTATGCAAGTGAGACATGGACATGGCAGAAGACGCATGAAAGCAAAATTAACGCTAAAAATCTAATATTGAAAGAGAGATTGGGTAGTATGAAGATAAAATATCTGCGATGACTCGGATGTGTAGGGAGAATGAACGATGAACGCCTGACAAAGAAAGTATACAAGGCTAAAAAGAGTGGAATGAGAAGTATAGGGGCTGGTCCAGAAAGAGTTGGCATGATCATATGAATGAGATTTTAAAAGACGGTAATATACGAAGTCAGAGTAATAGGGGAGTATTGATGACGCGGTTCATTGATGTAAATGAGGCAAAACATGTATGTCAAGATAGAAGAGTCTGGCGTTCGGTTCTCTCTGCATACATCAAAAAGGGAAACGGCGTAATGGTATAAATTTATTTTCATGGGGTAAAAATATTATGAAAATATATGGAAAAATATTATGACAACTGAACTGGCTATCTGCGTTTTAGCCAAACTATCTATTTTATCTATTTATGATTGTACTGTTTGGCTGTGTGGACAAAACATTTTGTTGCATAAAACCAAATATTTTAAAGCCACTATGGCCCGGTATCACAGTCGGCCCTCAACTCATTGAGTTTGTTAAACTCAAGATTAATGTTAAGGGGAGATTGAATCCATTTCCGTATTACAGTGCACTATGACATGTCAGTTACTAAATCTTCAATTATAGACATATTTTACTTTTTCTGTGGTTATTATCTCTCAAAATTTAAATAACGTCAAATAATACCAACTACAAAACGGGACGCTACGACTTGAAATACTATTGCTTTACTATCCAATATGGTAAATTTATTTTTTTCACCAAAATAATAATGCTTTTAAATGCCCATGTTTGTTTCAATATGGCTGTGTGGCGCCACCGTCGATACAACTAACGCCTCTAGTGATAGAACACTGAAACTACACTCGTTGCCTAACGCCTCTAGTGATAGAAACTGAAACTACACGCGTTGCCTAGCAAATGACAGTTGACTCACCGATAAGTACTTAATCCGCCAGAAACGCTGAGTTAAATATTATTTGTCGTTTTAGTGACGTATTTGAGGGAAGATTATGCCTAAACGGACACTGTAATACGCTATATTTTTGTAAAACTTGAGTTTAGCTCTTAAACTGAGACTGTAATACCGGCCCTATATATATTGTTTTTAAAAATTAACCGGAACCTATAGTGGGTACCTTTTAATAGTGGGCCTAAAAACTGCTGGTGTTCGAGTACATGATGTTTATTAGTGTGACTGGCCCGAGAGAATGTTAAATAAGAACTGGTTGGTCCGATGTTGGTGGGGATATATATAGGCAAGCCAGAGGGGCAGCCTCCTCAATCCACAACACTATTAACAACAAAAAAATAGCGTATAATAATAATATTTTTTAAACAGCAAGACTTGCATGACCAAGGCCATGACTGGGTATGAGTGACCAAGACTCGACCTAGTATGCAAGACTAAATATTGTTTCATACAACTCTGACTTACACAGTTTAATATTAAAATATATACAGGTCAATGCACGCATTTCAATTAATATATTTTTATCTATATACATTAATAAACTATTATAGAATAATAGTATGTACCTATGTTACTGCTAAATACTTAGTTTTGTGTGAAAGTGGTGTGCATTTATAGTGTACATAGAGAAAAATATCAATAGATATTATACAAATATTATTATAAAAAGACGATGACAAGAAGGAATATATTATTTCAAATTATGTTCTATTTAAATTGGTAAACTCAACATACTGTTCAAAGATTTTATGAAATGAGTATTCCAGGATAAGAGATTCTATAAAACGAATTTAATGTTCAGAGATTTTGTGAAACGAGTATTCCAGGATAAGAGATTATATTAAATGACACTACAGTTCAGAGATTTTATGAAATGAGTATTCCAAGATAGGAGATTCTATATAGCGAATTTAATGTTAAAAGATTTTATGAAATGAGTATTCCAGGATAAGAGATTCTATTAAATGATTCTACTGTTCACAGATTTTATGGAATGAGTATTTAACAGAATTGATACCATATAAGTATTACAGGGTTAAATATTTTTGAAACAGTTTTCCATAAAAATAGATTTTATCACATGAGTATTACAGGATCGACTATAGGTTTTTGAGACAGTTTTCCATAAAAACAGATTTCATACCATATAAGTATTACAGGATTATAGACTTTTTACATAAAATTAGATTTTACCACATGGGTATTACAGGATTATAGGTTTCTGAGACAGTTTAAAAAAAAACAGATTTCATACCATATAAGTATTACAGGATTATAGGCATTTTCCATAAAAAATAGATATTATCACATGAGTATTACAGGATTATAGATTTCTGAAACAGTTTTCCATAAAAATATATTCTACCACATGAGTATTACAGGATTATAGAGTTCTGAAACAGATTTCCATAAAAATAGATCCTAAAAAATGAATAAAACACGAATACAGATTTCTGAAACAGTTTTCCATAAAACAGATTTCACACCATATGAGTATTACAGGTTATAAATAATAATAATAAACACTTCCTTGCACCCTGCGCAAGTGGCGAGTTTATTGCCGTATGGCAATTTCTTCCAACTGACCAGTGTTTCCAGCCCAGAGAAGCAATATTAGCGTGAGAAATGAATTTAAATAAATTTCTCCTCTGCTGGGAATCGAACCCAGGACGCCCGCACACAAACCGAACGGCTTACCAACTGTGCCACGGCGGTCGGCTCAGGTTAAATAGATTATTGAATCAGTTTTCCAAAACAAATGAGCATTTAAAAATTATAATTTTTTTAAACAGTTTTCCATAAAAATAAATTCTACCACATGAGTATTACAGTATTATACATATATTAATGAAACATTTTCAAGCAGTCTTGCTTAATTATTCTACCAAATCATTTCAAAGATTTCATCAAATTTCCTACAAAATTTAAGACTAAATAAAATCATGATCATAAATAGTACCAAATGAGTATTACTGGGTTATGGATTTGTCCAATAGAGTCTTCTAAAATAATTGATTCTACCGAGCGAGAATTTAACATTAGAGAGATTTACTAAATCAGTCTAAATTTGATACTGAATAAAATCACGATTATAAATTCTACCAAATGAGTATTACAGTGTTATATTTTTTTTCCAAAAGAGTCTTCTAAAATAATTGATTCAACGAGCGAGAACTCAAACATTAGAGAGGTCAACGTAATCAGTCCTCTAAAAGAATTTTTACACTCTCGTCCGAAGAGTTCTCTACCATCCGAGGTTTGTTCAGAAGTCCCCTTCGGACCAGTATCATAAGTGGTGGTATCCCCTGTCGTCGTAGAGTGGGGGCAGGGAGTGATGGAGCTGGAAGGTCTGGGGCGCGGGGGCCGAAGGGCCTGCCGAGGTGTAGGCGGGAGGGGCGCCGCGGCTTGGGGGCCCCAGGGAGTCGCCTTCGCTATCCGACGATGTGTCCAGGTGGGTCTTGTCCGATCCGGGAACACTGGAAACATACAAAGAGTATTATTAAATATAATATCCTTATATGGGGTTGTAGGAGAGATGATAAAATCCTCTGGTTTCTTCAATATACATACAAATAGTAACAGTATAATATATGTACATTACAATGATACATGACAATAAGGACAATATACGATAGTGAAAATAAATGGCAAGACCTGTGGAAAATCACTTCTGAAACCAAAGGAACATACTACTATAATATCCAATTAAACATTCCATCTTTTCCTTGGTTTCACAAAAAAAATGTCTTTAATATCTCGAGAATGAGATTGGGTCATTGCTCAATTGCTTCTTACCTATATAAAATAAATATAAAAGAAAACCCTTCTTGTACATGCGGGGCAGAATTGGAAACACTCGATCACGTATTCATTGTATGTCCGATGCACTACGAATATGACATCTATCTCAACTTAAAAGTACCTCTACCAGTCAACATGTCGCATCTCTTATCACTTAACTCTCTTACAGTCTTACTAATAAAAATCTACTGCACACCCGTTGACCAGTGTTTTAGTTACACACCGTGCAAAGCCCGTGCAGCGATTATTTGAAAATCTTACTAATAAACGCTGTATAACGACTGTGTAGTTGCAACAAGCGTACAACAAAAAATAATCCGACAACGTTGTAATTTCGCACTTGCGCATGCGCAGAGCCGCATAATAGCCGCATTATAATTTTGACGTTTGTCGTAGTTAATATTTTCATATGTTTTTCACATTTCAAAATAGGAATATGTAAAATAAAACGAATAATTTCATCATAAAATATCAAAGCAAGCACCATTGTAGATATTATAAAAGAGCTGATTTTTTGTCAACTTTTCGCTCCTAAAATGCACAATTATCGAGAATATAATAATTTATACTTAGGTTTCGTCATATTATTCCAAGATATAACAATATAAATAGGTACGCATATCAAAATCAAATTTGATTTTTGATAGATGAAATTTGTCTTAAAACACTGCTAAACTACCTAGAACAGGGGGCCTAGACAACGTGTCATTTAAGCTAAGCGTTATATCGCTAAGCGATAGTAAATGTATGAAATTGGTCGCTATGACAACACGTGACAGCCACAAATTTCATACATTTCTATGGCTTAGCGATATAACGCTTAGCTTTAATGGCATGTTGTCTAGGGGGGCAGGCGTGCAAGCAATGTGTAAAATTAGTATGATAGATATACAGTCGTTGACCAACTGATCTGCTACACAGCGTTTATTAGTAACGTTTTTGTCTACACGGGTGTTAAACGATCGTGCAAATTTAACACGTTTATTAGTAAGACTGTTACTATTTATTCCGCAATATCTAAATTTATCTTAATCAAATGTATTAATCTGTAAATCGTAATATTCACTAATTTATTTTTCCTTCCATTTGGCACAAATCACTCTTCTAAGGGTGGGTTGCCTAATCTAAAGTAATAAAGCAATCAAAATGTTAGTGTATGTGTGTGTGTATGTGTGTGTTTGTCTCACGCCTTCTGAAAAACCAAGAGCATCTAAAAATCTAATTTATGTGCGAACGTGTACCAGTATACCTGATGCAGTGTCACGCTAAAAATAATGCGATAAAAATGCTGAATTTTAAAAATATTTCAATAATTATTTTTTTCATACAAAATTTTCCAAGTCATATCTGTCAAAAAAGTGTACATTTTGCACGCAAATATCTGTTAGTTTAAAAGTTAGAAGTACGTATTTACACGAAGAAAATATATTTTCAAGTATAACTTAGCGTTTAAGTGAAAAACATGGTGAATATTTTGTATAATTATAATGTTTAACTTATTTTTAAAGTAAGCGTTTTGTACAAATGTACATATAACCCCGCCATTTTAATATCTTTTCATACGATATTTAATTTTCCTACCGAATGAATATGTTCTTTAAAATAATATACCTTTGAAATAAATGTGATTATGAAATAATAAAATGAAACACAAGACATTACAGCAAGTTTTAAGACATATATTGTAAAAGTCTGTTAATTATTAGTAAAGATATAGGCATAATAAAATTGCATAATTTGTATGTAATATTTGATATTTTGGACAATTTTCGTTTTTGTGGCTTCGAACAAACCAATGTATGTAGGTACCTACCTACATATCCAAAAAAATGTATCGAGCCCATTTGATAGTAATATTTTATATGTTCGATGGTTACTATGGTTACGGAAAGATTCTGATATTCAAATAAAATTTGATATGAATCGAATTTATTTAGAACATTGTTGTAGGTAGGTACCTACCTAATACTATTTACTTACAAATCAACAATATACTGATTTCCTATAGGAAAATTATTTTATTTATTTATTTATGTATGGATGCATGTATGCTATGTGCTCCTAAACCGTTTGTCCGATTACAATGAAACTTTGGTGAATTGTCGAGCGTATGCCCGGGATGGTTTCTGGATTTAAATTTTTTTCTTATTTTTCTTCTTCTTCGTGTATTTGGTCATTTTACCAATGAAAGCGGAATATCCTGGGAAACGAAGGTCCGACTGTCTCTCCATTTCTTCGCAGGTCTTCCAGGACGGTTCCTGGATTTAAACTTTTTTCTTCTTCTTCTTCATCGTGTATTTGGTCATTTTACCTATGAAGGTGGACTAACCTGGGAGAAGAAGTTCCAATTGTCCTTCCATCTCTTCGCAGGTTTCTGGATTTAAACTTTTTTCTTCTTCTTCTTCTTCTTCATGTATTTTTGGTCATTTTACCTATGAAGTTGGAGAATACTGGGAGAAGAAGGTCCAACTGTTCTTCCAACTCTTCGCAAGTCTTCCAAGACGGTTTTTGGATATAAACTTTTTTCTTCTTCATCGTGCATTTGGTCATTTTACCTGGACATTTTAGGTGGACTATCCTGGGAGAAGAAGGTCCAATTTTCCTTCCATATCTTCGCAGGTATCTGGATTTAAACTTTTTTCTTCATCTTCTTCGTGTATTTAGTCATTTTACCTTTGAAGGTGGAGTATCCTGGGAAAAGAAGGTCCTTTCATCTCTTCGCGGTTCTTCCAGGATGGTTTCTGGATTTAAACTTTTCTTAAGCGGCTGAAGGGACGGGATGTAATGAAGGGAAGGGATGCACTAAAGGGCCTGAAGGGATGGGAGGTATAAAAGGGCCTAAAGGGACGGGAGGTACTGAAGGGCCTGATTGGAAGGGACGTAATGATGGATTGAAGGGATGGGAGGTACTGAAGGGTCTGAAGCGACCGTTCGTGGAGTCTAATTCTTTTTCTTCGTTTTCTTATTTTATGTAGAACTTTGGTGAATTTTATACAAAACTATTTCCTATGGATTAATCTTCTTCTTCTTTTATGTAGACCTTTTAGTCAGTTTTTATGCAATCTATTTCCAATAGTCTAATTCTTCTATTTTATGTATTTTTTCTTATTTTATGTAGACCATTGAAATAGTTTTTTATACAAACTATTTCTTATAGTCTTATACTTATTCTTCTCTTTTTTATTTAGACTTTTGGGTTAGTTTTAAGTCTAATAGTCTATTGTGCAGAAATATTATTAACAATATGCACACTTGATGAAAATACATATGTAAAAACGAATGGGATGTGGGATGTGACGATGTAACCTGCACTAGAATATTTTCAATACTTTTGTTTAATCAAATTTAAACCATTTATATCATCCTATTTTGAATAATTTTCAACACCTTCATATTTGATTTCGTTGACGATATTTAAATAATGGGGGTTGTGGCCATTACTGAACTCTTCACAACGTTTATATTCAAATTAAAAACTATTTATTATAGTTTAAGTCTTTTTCTTCTTCGTTAATGTAGACTTTTGTGTCAATTTTAAGTCTATCAGTCTAATTGTGCAAAAATATAATGCACACTTGATGAAAAAATATAAAAACGAATGGGATGTGACCAACACTAGATCTTTTCAGTACATTATTTAATCAAATTTAAACCACATTCCAACATCCAAAATTACTAAATTTTCAATAGGTATATATTACAATTTGTTTTCGATGATAATATTTAAAAATGGGGGTTGTGTACAACGTTGATAAACTGTCATATTTAAAACCATTTCGCGTAGTCCATGCGTGCAGAAATTGTATATTATACTTCATTCACACTTTATAGCAATATATATAAAAAAGAATGGGTTGTGGCCATCACTTGAACATTTTACAATGCTTAAACTCAATCAAATTTCAAACCACTTTTCATAGTCCGATATTGCAAAATAATTGGGTGACAATATTATAAAAACGATTGCTTATTCCTTCACAGTTTTACATTCTTGGCCAACGGCGGGACATAAAGGCTAGTATTTAATAATAAAAAAAAACTCGTTGACAGCTGTAAGAATAAAGATGGCGGTTCTGCAACACCTCTTCATTATATACCTACTCTCAGTCGCTCATGCTGTCACGCCTGCACTCATACTTTCATATCTCATCTCACATTAAATACGGAATAATTCGCTTTACAAATCATCACGTCATGTCCCTGTTAAGGTATGTAGAGAGAACCGAGTGCCATACACTTCTGTATTTGCATAAATTCATCGCCTCAATCACATTCATACATATTTTCATACATGCTTAGCTGAGCAAACCCATTAGGGTCGTATTACATGAGTTATTTGAGAATTATGTTAGAAAAGGTTGAGGTCCCGTAAGCAGTATTCTTGCAGTACGGGATCATACCTTTCCTTCGAGTAAATCTTGTAATACGACCCATAGACTTGAGGTGTGCAAACTGAATGTAGTGAAGATACCTACTCTTACTTATTTAATATTTTCATGCTTTTTATTTTTTCTTTTTACAATATTTTACTTTCATTTCTTCTTCAAGTTACACTCAGCTCTTATACTCTCGTGTATTATTCTGTCATACATATATTTTTTGTATATCCTTTTAAGCGACCTCATTTCTGTGGTATATTTTCTACTATCATGTTTATTTATGTTTTTCTTTTTACAATACTTTACTTTCATTCCTTCTTCAAGTTACACTCAACTCTTATACCCTCGTTTCTAAATCTGTCTGACCTCATTTCTGTGGCATTTACTTGTGCATTCATGCCATTTCTACTGTCCAATCCTTGCATGCATGCATGCATTAAAGTAGGTACTACAATTACATACAAATATGTGTATCATCACGGCGTAATCACACAACGTGATGTAACCAACGACAGGTGTGCATTAACTTACAAAAGGAATCACGACACTTGCGTGTATCCGTCCCCATACATCAACCTCGCGTCACACTTAAAAAGCGCTACACATTATGGGATATGTCTTTATCAGGATCGGTAGGTATGCATGTGATGCATGTGTGGCGTTCTATTCTGTCTGCCTATCGAAAGAGACACACGGCTTGTAAATTTATTATAATGTTTTATAATATAATCTATCTATTGATATAATCGGATAATGCTATCACAAGTTGGCCTGTCGTAAAATATATGAAACTTGACACCGGTGGGCGACATTCCACGGACATGTCGCACTGCCATAACTAACGTCAGGGGACGTCAAATTATTCTCCTATATTTATATGACTTTTTTTTTCAACCAAATTCGTTATTTATTTATTTATATTCTTTGGGAAGCTACAGCTCATTTACATTGCAGTTTAATGATAGAATATTATTTTCATACACACCCTCACACACACACACACACACACACACACACACACACACACACACACACACACACACACCCACACACACACACCCACACACACACACACACACACCCACACCCACACACACACACACACACACACACACACACACACACACACACACACACACACACACACACACACACACACACACACTCCTACACACCCTCACACACACATACACACACGCATGCGCAGAGCCGCCAGCCACCATCCGGCATTATAATTTTGACGTTTGTCGTAGTTAATATTTTCATATGTTTTTCACATTGCAAAACAGAAATATGGAAAATATAACGAATAATTTCATCATACGAATACCCAAGCGAACACCATTGTAAAATAGCAAATAGCGAATTTTTCGACAACTTTTTAGAGAAGTTAATATAATATAAAAATCAGTCAAATTTAATAAATGCTGTATATCACATATTTTCCAGTAAAACTGAGGTCACTTGCTTCCACCTCAATAACAGAGAGGCTAATAAAATACTAAATGTAGCCTTTGAAGGGAAAGTACTGAACCATAACTTACATCCTAAATATTTAGGGGTGACGCTTGATCGAACGCTTTCTTTCAAGGAACACCTAGGCAAACTCTCGGCAAAGATAAAAACCCGCAATAACATCATTCACAAGCTTGCTGGTACTTCTTGGAGATCAACTGCGGAGACACTGCGTATATCAGCATTAAGCCTTGTTTATTCTGCAGCTGACTATGCATCACCTGTGTGGATAAACAGCGCCCACATTGGCCTGGTTGACGTCCAACTGAAAAATGCTATGAGGATTGTCTCGGGTAAACTAAGATTCACCCCAACCTACTGGATACCAACTTTAAGCCATATTGTACCACAAGACCTCCGAAGACAGAACGCTCTTCTAAAATAATGTAGGAAGCTACTAAAAGCTACTGAGCTGCAACCTGAGCTGCCGAGCTGCCCAGATCTGGAATACCTCTTGACCAGCAGCAGGCTCAGATCAAGAAATCCCCCGCTAAAAACAGCAAAAAATCTACACGACTCCAACTTTTAGCATCATGGAGACATGGAGAGCCAGATGGAAGGAGGCCTCGGACCCGGTGAACCACTGCCTGCCCTGCATATCAATTAAACCGCCGGGATTCGATCAGCCACGTAAAGTCTGGACAGCCTTAAATAAAATCCGAACTAGACATGGCAGATGTGCTGACTTTTTTCACAAATATTGTGGCTGGTTGGACTCCCCAAGATGCGACTGCGGGGCGGATGGACAGACCATGGACCACATTGTGTCCGAGTGTGATCTCAGGGCGTACGCGGGAGATTTCAAGGACTTCTTTTTGTTGAGTGACTCAGCGGCGAATTATATTTTAAACATTGACATTAAACCTTGACAAGCAAGCCTACTTGTGCTAATTAATATTATTTTTGTATCTAAACATTGTTTTGTGATGATGTATATGTGATTAATCCATACGATAAATAAATAAATCACATATTAGGTAATGTAAAATATTGCTTCGTGTTTCATACATTAGAAGGTAATTTTGCGTGTATTGTTGTGTACATACGTATACCCAGGGTATACAAGGGCCTTAATGTCAGTTCTGTATATTCCTTTCTCCGTGTTAAATACACCAATCCATATGAATATTGGTAAGGTATGACTATACAAGTATACATGCATACTACATCAGACCAGTATTATGGGGCGTAGGACCGCCCGCTGAGTTCTGTAGTGTGAACTTATCAACAATTTGTTAGCAAAGATAATATCTATCACCGACTATTAATAATATTATGTATAATACATTCATTCGAACCAATACTAAACAAAATATCTGTCGAGTATTTATTTCTAAGGAACAATGGACATAAACAAAACTCAAATTATTGTACAAATATAAAGATGTACATACATACATACATACATGCCGACCGCAGTGGCACAGTTGGTTTCTGTGCGGGCGTCCTGGGTTCGATCTCCAGCAGAGGAGAAGTTTATTTAAATTAATTGCTTCTCTGGGTTGGAAACACTGGTTAGTTGGAAGAAATTGCCATACGGCAATAAACTCGCCACTTGCGCAGGGTGAAAGGAAGTGTATTATTATTATTATTATTAAATACCATGTCCTTCATAGGGTAGGCAGAGAGAACCGAACGCCACATTTTTCTATATTGACACACATTCATCGCCTCGTCAACATTCACACATCGTCTTATACATGTTGAATTCCGTATAAACTCTTCTAAAAGAATACTTTGAAATATTTTTTAGATAGGTATAAATTAAAATTACTCCATAGCGATTGATCGTACAGTGCTTAAAAAATAAATCGACGTGAATGTTTGAGATTTTTTTTTTTATTTCAAGTCAGGTTTGCTATGTGAAATTAAAAAAATTAACAATTTTCGACATGTACCTACACTGTTTTTCCTTAGACATGGATACAGTTTTTCCTTATACATGGACACAGTTTTTCCTGAGACATGGATACAGTTTTTCCTTAGACATGGATACAGCTTTTCTTTAGACATGTATACAGTTTTTCCTTAGACATGGACACAATTTTTCCTTAGACATGGACACAGTTTTTCCTTAGACATGGACAGTTTTTCCTTAGACATGAATACAGTTTTTCCTTAGACATGGATACAGTTTTACTAATCATAATGAAAGTTGACACAAATTTATTTTTTCGTGGAGTAGGTTTTTATGCTTTCAACATTGTTACAAAGTGTAAAACAATGTCTCCACCGGGAATCGATCACGAGGCCTTTGGTTCAGGAGTCAGATAACTGACTAACCGAGCAACGAATGCAGACAAAATGTATTGTAAAATCAATTATGTTTCGGAAAGTATCGTGTTGGTTACAACCCATTTGTAATTTATTGCGCTTGTTAATAATTATAGTTTCCTTTGCATTATTAATACACACCGAATGCCCCATGGATCAACCCTCCGGATGATATGTTAAGTATAAAATTGTTTATTGAAAAGGGTGTGTGGTTGGTAAAAAGAGTGGGTTGTGGCCAACCCACTATATAGTAACTGTACTTTTAAAAAATATTACGATGAGTCATCTTTGTTAGTGGTGTTGCTAGAATGGTAACATCTGACATTCCCTGGTTAGTTGGAATGCCATTTCACAATAAAATCGCCACTTGCAGAGGGTGCAAGGAATTGTTTATATTTATTTTTTCAGCTTGGCTGCCTTTGTGATAACAATAATAATAATTCCTAAATGAATTGTTGTCGAATATGTACCTACATAATGTAGGTAAACAAAAAATAAAAATATTAATTTTACCGGAATCTACCAAAGAGCTTCATGAAAATTTTAACATATGAAATCACAGAGAAGAAATTAACCATTGTTAATGTAAAATTTTAACATGTGAAATTAACTTTTGTCTAATTTTAACAGGTGAAATCATAGAGAAAAATTAACGGTTGTTTATGTAAAATTTTAACATGTGAAATTTACCTTTGTCTATGTATAATTTTAACAGGTGAAATTAACCTTTGTCTAATTTTAACAGGTGAAATCATAGAGAAGAAATTAACGGTTGTTTATGTAAAATTTTAACATGTGAAATTTACCTTTGTCTATGTATAATTATAACAGGTAAATTCACAGAGAAGAAATTAACCATTGTTAATATAAATTTTAAACATGTGAAATTAACCTTTGTCTATGTAAAATTTTAAAATGTGAAATCATACAGAAGAAATAAACCGTTGTCTACGTAAAATTTTAACAGATGACATCATGGATAAGAAATTAACCGTAGTCTATGTAAAATGTCAACATGTGAAACCATAGAGAAGAAATAAACCGTTGTTTGGAAAATTTTAACAGGTGAAATCACAGAGAAAAAAATAACCGCTGCATATAACGTAAAAATTTAACATAGAGAAGAAATACGCCATACATATGAACATTTAGGACGAAAATCATAGAAGTTACGCGCTCTCTGCGAGATACTCGTTGAAAAATAGATTTTAAAAAAGAACATTTAAAAATTGTGAAATCATCCACTCTCCACTATTACATGGTAGATACTGGAGTGATTTAAAAAGGTGTAGATGATGAATAAGATTGTGCTGTGCTGTATCCCCCGTTGGATATTACTTAACGCAAATTATAGGGAGATATGGGGCGAGGATATAATATTATGAATGTAAGTGAATGGTGTAGAGTCCCATGGGGGGGATTTGCTCATTTCTGTGGCAGCTAGTACATATCCGGGGCTCACCGCTAACGAGATCACCGTATCAATTAGGGGAGGTTTCTAGAAAAACATCCCTCGAGAGCAACCATGTTATTTAGTAAGCGAAACCATACGTAATTACTTCGAAATAATCAAATTGAAAAATATACATTTACATAAGTACCTACGAAAATTTTGGATTTTTTCCCTGTCGTGAATCAATGATATTATGTCCCTCACGGGATAGGCAGAGAGAACTGAACCCCACATTTTTCAATCTTCTTCTTCTTTTATCGTGTCTTCTTCTTCTTATATTAGATCGTAGATCTGTTTTTCGAGAAAGCTATTTCCCTCCACCTCTTCGGTGGTCTTCCGGGGAGGCGATGCCCTGGTGGGATTTCGTTTACCGCTATGGATGGGATTCGAGATGCGTCCATCCTGTTGACATGGTCCCTCCAGAATCTTCTCCTAGCTCTACTCCATCGTGTGATGTCCTCAGTCTCACAGGTCCGCCTAATGTCGTCATTGCGAATTCTGTCCCTAAGCGTCTTCTTTGTGATAGCCCATAAAACCTTAATTTCCGATGTTCGTAGGAGGTTTTTGGTTCTGGTCGTGTCGGCTCTTGTCTCCACCGCATATGTCATAATTGGTCTAACACATGTATAATAAATTCTGACCTTTTTATCCGTTCTTATATATTTGTTATGCCAGATGATATTTTTGAGACATCCTGAACTAGCGGCTGCTTTATTGGTCTGTTCTCTAACTTCTGAGTAAAGGTCACTATGGCTCGAGATTTCCACACCCAGATATCTGAAAGTCATAACTTGCTCCACTGTAATGTCATCTATTACCAGCTTGCATCTTCTTGTTTGCTTGGATATCGTTAAACTCTTCGTTTTGTTTGCAGATATACTCATATTGAATTTTTGTGATGCAAGATGGAACCTATATAACATTCTTTGTAGATCATATTCCGATTCTGCTACCAGAGCCGCGTCATCAGCGTAACATATTATGTTGATGATTTTATTGCCCATTCTGTAACCTAGTCCCAGAGACGACACCTCTTCTATGATTTTGTCCATTATTAAATTGAAGAGAAAAGGGCTCAAACTATCTCCCTGTCTTATGCCACTGACTGCGGGAATTTTCTTTGATAGTTCACCATCTACTTTTACCTTTGTTTTGTATTATGAGTTGATATCTTGGATGGTTTTTATAATGGTTGGTGGAATGTTCTTTTCTCTCAGTATATTTATGACGTTAGTTATACCCTGTTAGTTAGGTTAACAAATCAACAAATGGCTGGTCCATCATCATGGAACAAACTATCCCACAGGCTAAAACAAGTAAATAATATTATGTCTTACAAAAAACAACTAAAGATACACCTCTTCAGAAAATCACATGGAAATAACTGAACCAACCTAACTGACCTGACTAACTGACAAACTTCAAATGGTTTTATTCTAAATGTCTCATGGCATTAAACTAGCAAAATAGAATTTGTATATGTTTTAATAAAGTTAATATTAAGGTCACTAACCTAGATTTTAAGCTACCACTAACTCATGCAAAAACCAATGTAAAGCGTCCTTGAGGTGAGCTCTCACAAAAACGGCGCTATATAAATCGTCCAAGTATATATATAACAAAGCACACATACGCTATCTGGTTGTTTTCGATAGCTTTTTCTTTTATTTGCCTTATGGTGAAAATAGCATCGGTCATAGAGCGATTTCTACCGAAACCTATCGTGTCAGCAACGCAATTAAATAATCTTCTGCCAGTGCCTAACAACGTCAATAGCACAATCATTGCCCACCATAAGATCGTGCATGGTGCAGTTGACTGGACTTGAGGGGCATCTGCACAGATGTGCGGTGGTCTGCTACTCTCCACAGTCACATGTCGTTGGTATTCCCTGTTGCAGGAAGCCCCATGTGGACAGGTTATCCAGCGTTCTCCCAACGCCCGTCCCAAGTCTGTTTAGTGACTAATTTTTCTATCATTTTATTTTATTTGGGACACTTACAGACATTGACAATCGCATACAAGAAAGTATATCATAATAATTTTACATAATGTCAATATCCAATTGGAAGTGAACACAACATGCGAAGTTCATAAATTATTTACTCAAACATATTAAAATATCCAAGATAAAAGCAGTAATAAAAAACTTTACAAATAAGACATAATTATACAAAACCTATAAAAGCATAAAGAAGCAACAATAAAAAGTACAAAGTAAATATAGAGAAGCATATATAAAACAATGAAATGTAATGAAAATTGTGCATATAACAAAAAAAAGGATGAAAACATCAACAGAAATTCTCCTCTCTACTCAGAATCAATAGCATTATTTTTTTAAATACCTCTCTTGTGTTGCAGAAGATATCAACTATGTTGGAGTTGCTATGACTATTGTAAATACGGCACATGCGATACAATGGATTATAAAATGATATGTTAGATATACAGAACCCTATGTGAAAAATATTTGGATTTCTTAGTGATTTAATATTGACGTTATATTTTAAGTCATTGACCAGCTGTGTGTCCATCACATTATTTATTATATTAAATAAACATGCCACGTCCGCCACTTTTCGTCGAGTACTCAGCTTAGAAATATTAAAAAAAATCAATCTCTGATTATAAGTTAACATGTAACGACCTATACCGGCTCTATAAGACAGAATTTTTACAAACTTCCTTTGGACAGATCATTGACACGCATTCATCGCCACTTCAACATTCACGCATCGTCCCATATACATTTTCGTTTCTTGTTCAGGCTTCTTGCGTTTCTCATATAGAATATATGTAGTTCTTATGGTCGGGCCATCCTGTTCATGGGCGTCCCCGACCTCTTATTCCATTCCCGTCCACCTTGTATTTTTTCTTCGTCAGGCGATCTCAATGTGTTAACTTTCATTGACATCTTTCTTCATCTTACATTCTTTCCTCTTGTACATACATCGTTCTATTACAAATTCGTCTTAGCGATCTCATTTCAACTGCATTTATTCTACTTTCGTGCCTCTTCGGCCAATTATTGATTTATTTACGATATTTTTTGATAAACTTTTGAAAAGCGCTATTATTATGCATTGAGCTCAAGAGCGCCTTTGAAATATTGCAAATTTTTATAACTATACTCGCTTTGACCCCATTAGATTTTATATCTGATTGTTAGTGCTTCTCGTTTATTTTTGTCAAATATTTCAAAGTGACCCCAAGCTCAGGAAACTCGAAATTTGTTTTTTTTTTTATTTTCAAATTGGTAAAAAGGCATATCACTTTCATAAAATGGCGTCGAAGAATTATCAATTTTTCATAATAAAATATTTAAAATAAAATAATTTAACAAACTCATTTCATAAAAATGCTGAATATTTTACATAAAAAATTGAATACCTTGTGGAGTGACTTTTCTTTTTCTAGGTATATATTTTATCGTCAATATATTTTTTATGTATGTATGTCAAAGGCAATCTACGCCGTTTATTAGAAAATAAATAAATAAATGATGGTATAAGGTTAGGTTAGGTTTTGTAAGGTTAGGTTAGGATTTGATTGTTTAACTGCACTGAAAAAATCTAAAGTTAGCAAAGTACCTTTTTGGCTCGGTTAAAGTCATATTGGTAGTTATTAACCAATATATGATTAAAAATAACAAAGTTGCACTTGGCTATTATCTAACAATTGAATACTGTTAACGTGTAGTTGGTTACCAATAGCAATGTAAAAAGTCATGTTGGTAGTTATTGACCTATACATGATTAAAAATAACAAAGTTGCACTTGGTTATTATTTGCGAATATAATACTGTTAGAATGAAGTTGCTTACCAATAGCAATGTACTTGTTTAAATTTTACCGAGTAACAGGTACCTATACGGACATTTTGTATTTGGCATCTGTCAAATTTGACATTTTATACATAAAAATATTAATATTTCTCAAATTTGACACGATATATTAAAAAAAATATTATATAAAGTATAATTCTCGCCAAATATGATATGTCACATTAAAAAATGATTAAGTAAAGTATAATACTCGTCAAATTAGACATGTGACACTGAAAAATAATTGAATTAAGTTGAATTAAGATGAGATATTCGTCAAAGATTATCATTATTATTCACAAATATCTTGTGTTAATTTGCTAATATTTACATTTGAGATGTAATGTAAAGATGTTTATACTATTTTGATGTTAAAGCTGGATGAATAATAAGAGACCATAATGGGGCAATTAATGAATGTAAAGAATGTATTATGTCCAATTATGTCAAGATCATTGATTTGTCAAGATTGGTTTTGTGGTGTTTGGTTTTCTCTGCCCCAATATGGTTATTGTGTTTAGGTATGTATGTATTAGTTAATATAACTAATATAAATAACTCATAACTTCAATATTAGTTAATGTCAGTTTATAACATTCACAAATAATAAAATAAATATCTACATAAATATGTAACATTAACATACACCCATTTGAAAAGTGTGAGTCAATCGTTTGATATTGGATTGTTGTTTAATATTCATGTTGATGCCATGCTGGGGAAAGCATACAGAATATTAGGCTTTATATGTAGACTAACTATAGCCTACCCATACTATGACCATACACAAATTAAATAAATAGATAATCATTGCACTATACTCTCAGCATCATTGAATATCAACTGCTCAACTGTCTGGTCACCTCACTATGATATTAACTAAAGAATATAAGGATTTCAATGGAAATTCAGTGTGACACAATCAATTAACTTATTCTTTGGAATGAACAGCCTGTGCAGGAGGAGAGAGTTGGCCGTTCTGTTTGTGTTGCTTAAAATCATAAACGGTTAACTTTATGTCCCAACGATATTAAACAAGTTATATTTTAACACAAATCCTAGAGTAACAAGAAGAAGGGTCAATATGTTATTAGTGTTATCAATATACATATTATTAATGTTAAGGCCCTACTATACCCTGGATATACGGATATACGCAAAAATGCACACTAAATTAGCTTCTAATGTATGAAACACGAGAAAATATTGTATATCACCTGATATGTGATATACAACATTTTATCGTGCGAAAATGGTAAAATTTAGAGGTTTTTTTTAAATAGCAAGAAGAGTCATTGAAATTTTATAATAATAAAAAATTCAGCCGGTAGATTTTCATATTCTCTATCGAATAAAGTAAAAATATACTTCATAGGCCTTGTAGTTTTTTAGTTACTTACAGTAAAAAAATAAAAAAGGGTTTTACTAAAACTAATTTTACAAGAAAAGTATTAAACAAATTCAAAATTCAAAAAAATCATGCAATAGATTAAAGATGTACATACAAACTGTTCCTTATTTCAAAGACGTATCTTTTGAGGGTATTAGGGAAATTATTTTCAAAATATAATGTATAGCCTACTATAGCCTCTTAACAATGTAGTTTGTGTTAAAACCATAAGGGCTGAATAATCCTGATAGTGAACTATGATAGTAAAAAAAAAAATATTTATATTCAATGAACTTGTCTGCATACTATATATTTATCAAACCTCATTTAGACTGCAAATACATTTTCTCCATGTGAAAAAAAATAAAACAAAGTAAATATACTTATATCAAAATAGAGTAAGTATACTCTTGAGGGAATTACTTGAGAATTTTCATCGTGGATGGTTGCATATAGGTGTACAACCTAAGCAAAATACCCAAATTGACGCTCTACGCAGCCCATGTGATTTCTCAAGTTATTTGCTTATAACTGTAGGCAGTGTGATAATGTATTCATTTTCACCATACTATGCAAGTCTACTAGGACATGGCATACTATCCATAGTATGGTTGCAGATCTTTAGATAGGAACAACGCTTTTGTTATTAATACTTGCATGATAATATATTATATATAGCAGGGGTGGCCGACTTGATTAGATCCAAGATCTACTGTTTACTGAGGAAGCCCTGTGCGATCTACCAATTACATACTTCTTGAAATTTAAAATGAAACAGCATGGTTCAGTACACAATTAAGTAGTATTTTTTAAATTTTATTAAGAGGGAAAACATAAAACTGAAAATTATTCTTAGTAACTACTTGTATATTAGTGTGAGCACTGCGTCTGAGCATCTTCCGTTAGATTAGCAAAATCAGGTTTGTAGTTGGAAATTGCTAACCTTAAAGAATCCAGTGTATGAGCGTCTGTCAAGCGAGAACGGTGTTTATTTTTTGTTTGCTTTGAGTAGGAAAATGCTGACTCACATAAATATGTTGAACCAAAACACAAATGCAATATTGTTCAACACATTTCTTCAAACATGGATATTTCTCGTTGGAAACCAATGCCCAGAAATCTAGATAAATAAAGTAACGTGACAACGTGAACGTAACGTGATGGGTGCAGCAGTTGGTGATTACGTTGCGCAATCTGTTCTACGTATTTATGTATGTTTATATTTTTTGCCTTGCCACGATCGACTGGACTAATAGTCGCGATCGACAGATCGATCGCGATCAACCGGTTGGCCACCCCTGATATTACAATTGCTAATACAATTGCTAGACTTTCTTTAGGAGAAATACTTTTTCTTATAACGGTGTCCGTTTCCTAATTTTTATTTCATTTTTTATTTCATAAATAAATAAAATATGAAATAATATATTTAAAAAAATAAAAAGAACAAAATAAATAAAATTAAATATGAGTCAGTTCTTCATTGACATCAGTTAAAAAGATTTTGTTGTATTTTTCTGTAATGGATACAAAAGTGTGAAATATTCAGTATTTTCAATGTTGGATGTGCCCATGTAGGTCAGTTATTTTATAGTAGAATAAATAATGTTTCCTCCTCGAAATCCATATTGCAACTGAATTAACGTTGACAGCGATTGTGTTGCAGTTGAGCACTGCTTCATACTAAGGCAACATACTTTCTGAGTTAAGCAAGTTAGACAGCAAATTTTTTTGCAGATGTATACCTATTATTATTTTGATATGCTTGAACTTAATATTCATGATTTTTTCTTTCATTTGTCATTTTAATATTAAAAAAAATATCACACTGGCTAACTTGAAAAAATGCGTTTCATTAATTTTAAAACATATTAATTTCGTTGTATTTGGAGCCTGTCACAGGAATGACTTGTATAGTATACTGATAATGATAAAACGATCCTAAAAGAACTACACTTTCATATTACAAAATTGTTTTTAAGAAAAAACCTCGGGAACGTAAAACTGTTATAGAAAATTAGGATCAATTTCTTAACATCATTTCTTGAATTAACACTCTGAAAAATAAACAATTTCATTCAATAATAATGTTGACGAATATTGTATTTAGTAAATTTTAAGGTTAGATTCTACGTTCTATTTGTGTATAAAGCGACATGTCAAATATTTACGTTTCGGTGGTTGATATTGGTGGAATGACCATATATAAAAATGGTATTTCGTTTTAATATCTACTTATTCTCATGATGGAATACATTAACTACTTTATTTATTAAAATAATTGTTATTTCTTATTTTTTTACATATGTTGCGTTTATTAAAAATATTCAGATGAATTTATTTACTGGAAAGAACTGAAATGTCTGAAATGATGTTGAATTTTTTTTGTTCTGGCAATAATATGTATTACGCGCAACCGTTTCGCTTTGGTCTTCTGTCAAAACTCAAAACTGCTCAAAACGACGTGTTTTCTTGTTCAAATATTTTTGTGTCTTGCTGTTTTGTTTTAAATTGTGTGGTGTAATGGTGTTATTTTTATTATTTAAAAATACCACATCAATGTTGTCAATGTTATCAAATGCCACATCAATGTTCTTGTGGTTCAACGGAATTAACGACAATATTGGAAAAATATAAATGGACACCCAGAAGAACCAATGTGTCAATTCTAGACGAGCTAAGGATCGAGGATCGTCTATCGACGATATGTTACAGACGTATCCTTCAATTCTTTGGACACATTGCCAGAAGGGAACCAGACTGCCTCGAGAAGCTTGTTGTGATGGGCAGCGTGGAGGGACGGGGTCTTCGGTGACTGGTGCTCTGCGTTCAGCCAAAAATAGATTGGCATGGAGGCGGGCCATACGTGTGGCGACAGACTACAGCCGCTATCCTCAGTCATGAGGAAAAGGACGAATGATGAAATGGTAAGTTGTACAGTGTGATATCATGCTATTAAATGAATTCAAAGTTGTAAGAAAATAACAGATTAACGCTCGCTCTACATTTGTTTTTACAGAACTCATTTATGTGTCAACATCAATGGATACCGTCTCATCCCAGATAATACCCGCTTACGATTGTCCACTCAAGTTCACCACTCTTTCCACATCCATCATAAGTAAGTTAAATAAAATATTTAATTGCAATAAATGTACCTATAGCAAACACTTGATGTATTACTTGCAAATACTTGATTTGTGGCAGGATAAGAAATGAGGACATTAGGAAATAATGTAAGATGAAGAAAGATATCAATAATAGAATGAAAGTGAACACATTGAGATGGTTTGTCCACATGGGAAGAATGAATGAGGAACGCCTGACGAAGAAAATAAACATTGCGGAGAGGAATGGAATGAAAGGTCGGGGCCGCCCAATAAAGGGATGGCATGACCATGTGAACGATATTCTGAAAGACAGAAATGTTAGAAGTGTGAACAATAGACGAACATGTATGAGAATATGCATGAATGTTGACGAGGCGATGAATGTATGCCAAGATAGAAAAATGTGGCATTCGGTTCTCTTTTCTGCCTATCCCGCAAGGGACCTGGCGTGATGGTATATTGTTGATGTATTAACTACTTAATGAACTGTGTATGTTTTCAGTTCCTGAACCTCGCTCGACGTTTGTCGCCCTATGTATCTACATTTCCATGTAATCCACAGGACGTTCCTCGAAAAGTAAGTTAAACAAAGTTTATATTTTATTTATTTATTTAAATATTGATTATAAAGGTGTAACACTATGGAATAGTGGAGAGTCATGATTTCACAATTTTTAAGCATATTTTTTACATCAATTACTCAACGGATATCATGTAGAGAGTGCACACTGAGTTTTTCATCATGATGTGTTTGTATGTATGGCGTAGGTACGGTGTATGGATACGGATATTCATATACCATACTTACAAGATACTGTAGATCTTCCATACTTACTGCTAACAGAACTTTATCGTCTGCATACATCAAATCTCGCACTATAACAGTACTCAATTTTAACAAACTTATGGCTCTATAGTTTTTGCAGTCGAGCTTTGAGCCTTTACTTTAATACAAAGGTACCACAACTGCATTTCTCCATGATGGTCTGATAGAAATTAAATGCATCATTGTTATTAAACATTTCTTGTTTCATTATAGAAGGAGGCAAGATGAAAAAACAACATGCAGCCAGAATTCAGTGGAGAGTCTTAAAGAGAGTCTTCCCCCGGGCCACAACGTGGAGTGACGTACGTGGAAGACACTAAACAGACTGAGGACGGGCGTTGGGAGAACATTGGATAACCTGTCTACATGGGGCTTCCTGCAACAGGGAATACCAACGACATGTGACTGTGGACAACAACAGACCACCGCACATCTGTGCAGCTGCCCCTCGTTTACATGGTCGTGCCATCCTTTTCTAGGGCGCCCGCGACCTCTTATTCCGTTCCTGTCAGATTTGTATATTTTCTTCGTCAGGCGTTCTTCGTTCACTCGCAAGAAAACAAATAATTGTTTGCGGAAACATATATCTTTAAAAAGACGTGTCCTGGTATTGAAAAAATGTTTAAAAAAGGGTGAATGGTCATATCTGAATGAGCTGCCTCTAGTTGTAAAATATTTTCTTGAAAACCAAGAGCAGAATATTAGACGTAATAAATTTCATTGAAAATATTCTGAAGAAGATAAGATGTTTGCATTATCTGTACAAAATAGGTATAGAAATCAAGTGGCGATAGCTCTGGGGATTGTGCGGGCCACGGAATGGGGCCTAGACTTCCAATCCGGGAATTGGCATACTATTGCATAGTGAACCGGACACAACAAGTTGTTTTGAAGGAAATCCATGTAATTTATACCATTAAGGTTGTCCAGCTAGTAGTATGGTCCCACGATAATATTGCCTATCACTCCTGCCCAAACATTGACTCTAAATTTTCTCTGAAAGTACACTAAACGGGCCACGCAGGATTCTCATTAGACCACATGCATATAAATTGTGAAGGTTTATAATCCCCTCGCTAGTAAATTTTGACTCGTTTATCCACAAAATTCTTTTTGAAAGGGTTGTATCGTCAATTTCAGCAATTTTTAGAAAAGGTAACTATCGCATGTACCTACATGAAAAGAGTTCATACCTAATTTAAATTATCTGAAACCCAGAATTTGTTGTTTTTTTGGCATTTTCAGAACCAACCTAACTTGCATGAAATAAAAATTATGTACACTTGAGAATAAAAAGATGTTTTTTTTATATTTATTATGTTTAATATGTCTCTATGTATTAGAAATATAATATTTTTTTAATACAATAAATCACATTCCTGTGCAATAAATGAAATTTTGAATGAAACCTGTATTTTATTTCACTCCAAATATCCTACCTGTGTAAATTAGCAGAATACTGAGTAAGTAGATTGAAAATAGCCAAGTAGCTTTGCTGTGGCTACAGAATAAATTAATTCAGAATACTGAGTGAGTTGATTAAATCTAACCAAGTTGTTTGCTGTGGATACTGAATGAATTAGTTCACATTACTGAGTAGTAGATTGAATTTAACCAAGTTGTTTGCTGTGGATACTGAATGAATTAGTTCACATTACTGAGTAGTAGATTGAATTTAACCAAGTTGTTTGCTGTGGATACTGAATGAATTAGTTCAGATTACTGAGTAGTTAATTAAATCTAACCAAGTTGTTTGCTGTGGATACTGAATGAATTAGTTCAGATTACCGATTAGTAGATTGAAATTAGCCAAGTTGTTTGTTGTGGATACTGAATGAATTAGTTCAGATTACCGAGTAAGTTGATAGAAATTAGCCAACTAGGTTGGTTGAATTTGACAGTTACTTTGCTGATATTACAAAGTTAGTAGGTTAAGTTTTGACAGGTTACTTGGCTGATTATACAAAGTTGTCCGTGGTTAACCAAGTTACTAGATTAATTTTGACAGATTGTTAACAAAGCTACTCGGTTAAAATTAGCAGACCATTTACTTGGCAATTTTTAGCAACGAACTTTGCAGGTACTATATTAACAAAGTTGCTTGGTTATTATTAGCAGCAAATCATTTATTTTTAACAACTACATTTTTTGAGTGTGGGTAGGTTTATATATTTTTTCGTCAATATATTTTTTTATGTAAGTATGTATGTCAAAGGCAATTTACGCCGTTTATTAGAAAATAAATAAATAAATAATGGTAAGGTTAGGTTAGTTAGGAATGTATGTAGGTAGGTATAAAGCATAGTATGGTAAAGAAGATAGGCATATCAGGTTACGTGGGGACATGAGCTGGAGGTCCGGGGGATGCAGGAAGCGGTGTGAGGGGGGTCTCCGCTAATGTGTCATTTGATACCCAGATGGGCGGTGTATACAAGTATGGATAAATCACAGATCCTCAACCTTTATGCATGTATTTTATCCATAAGGAAATAATCCTATTTCATCCTTCCAGTTCAGTTCCATAGTTCAGTTCATAGTTCATATTCTGCACGCTAAATGCAGAGCATTTAGCGTGCTGGGTCGCAATCAGTGGTCGGATCTAGAGATTCTGCCACTGCCGATTTCGTTCACGTATAGCACAAGAATTTATGCTTAATTTAAGGAATGTATGACGATGTATATGTACTTGTTACAAGGATATAATAATAATAATAAATTTGGATGATTTTTGTAGCGCCGTTTTTGTGATAACCTCACCACAAGGGCGCTTTGAATATATTAGAGGTTTTTTTAAGACTCGCGGAAGAAGTGAGTTTTTAGGTGTTTCCTGAATAGTGCTAAGTTGTCGATTTGCCTCAGTTCAGGTGGTAGTTTATTCCACGAGGCTGGTCCAGTCACAGCAAAAGCACGATCACCGAAGGATGAAGTGTTGACTCTATTTATTTCAGTCAACTTGCCAATCACGGATGTGGTGGCTGACCGAAGTGTTTGTTGTCGCTCGTTTACGGTGAGAGGAATGCAGAAGTCTGAAAGATACGAAGGAGCCATGCCATGGATCGCTTTGAAAGTCAACAAACATAATTTGTACTTGATTCTCTCTAGCACTTTTAGCCAGTGAAAATTTCGTAGATGGTGGGATATGTGTGAGAATTTCGCGGCTCCGGTGATTAGCCTAGCAGCAGCGTTGAAGACGGATTGAAGTTTGTTTAGCTCCAGCTTTGGGATATAATCATTCTTTAAAAAAATGGGCTCTGAGCATTAAGCGTATCAATAGTTATAAGGGGGGGGGTCGGACACACACAGACACACTAAATGTTCAACTCCGAGTTCTGAGTTCATCGTAGGTATATATAACATATATCTGTGACGCCTCTAAGTTGGTGTTTTTTGACTACAAAGTTGAAAAACCATACAAAAACTCCATTATATTTATCAATACACGTGTAATATTTAAGGAAAGGGTCAATGTTTTGGGTGTTACACTAGACAGAGGTCTAACTTTTCAATATATGTTCGTGCTGTATCCAATAGCCTTCTAAATATTTCACGCCTTGCTCGAGCTAGTTGTGGTCTTAAATTTCTAGTAGCAAGACTGTTTTACAACGCTACATTTCTGGGTATTATGTGTTATGCCGCTCCTTGTTGAGCTCATCGTTGCGAAACCCAATACATTAGACGTCTGCTACTTTCTGGACAGCGTTTCGCTCTAATAGCTTTAGCAAAGGCTTACATAACCTGCGCTACCGACACATTTTCTATTCTTACAGGCATGGCTCCCCTTGATCTATTAAACACAGCGACGAGCTTCAATTCACAACCTGTATAGAGGCTGAAGCTCAATTTTGGGTGGTGTTTCTTTCCCACCTGTACTCACGAAGAGCAACGTTAGGGCTTTCAAGACTTTCTGTCTTAAATTCGGTGCACAGTGAACAGTGAGCCAGTTGTTTCCACATGATTAGCTCTCTTTGGCACATTAAGTGCAGTGTCTGCAAGGTTTTAGAGTTCTCCGGACTCTTCGTATGTTCTTTAAGAGTTTTGCATGGTGCCGGTGGGGGGAAGAACAGTTGATTCGATTAAAATGTGGTTATAGAATAGGAAATTAGACTAATTCGTGACTTACTTGGAATAAAAATGTTCTTAAATAGGAACGTTCCTATTCCAGCGTTATAGAACATCAACTTGGACTAAATGGAATAGGAACGCACTTATTTTAGCCGGAACGTTCTTAAAAAGTTATATAAACGGACATATTGTATATCACTGTATGTAACTCCACCCATACAGGTGGCAACACTGTAAATGTTGTAGTGTAGGATGATTTTTGAAGGGAAAGTACTCAGAAAGATCCTGTAAATGAATGGACCCTGTCAATGAAAGGTCCTGTCGATGAAAATTGAGTGTGGAGGAGACAATTCAACCACAAATTAGAGGCACTGTATGGCGAACCTAACATTGTACAGTTCATTAAAATAAGAAGACTGCAATGGTTGGGCCATGTCCACGGGATGAGTGATGATCGTACTCCCAACAAGGTTTTAAACACCAGACGGAAGAAGAGGCAGAGGCAGACAAAAAATGAGATGGCTGGACGATGTGGAGGCTGATATACGAGCGCTGGGCCTTTCCAACTGGAAGAGAGCCGTAGAGTGAGGCCAAGGCCCACAACGGGCTGTAGGGCCAATGGGGCCAGGTTGCGGCCATAGGGGCCTAGCCAGTAAAGTTGAGGGTGGCTGCAGCCCCACCCTAGGATTCTGGGCAACAGGTCAGTGCCCTCTTCAATTCTTACCTATGGAAGAGCAGGGCAGACGCCTTAATGCCTCGCTCGGCGGTGACTCATCAAACGTGGCGATGAGTAAGTCTGCATCATCGGGCGATGGAAATCGAAGCACTGAAAGTACTGTCCGGTGGTGTACCTGAAATTTGCCAACATGAGTACTAAGGGGTGGAGGAGCCCCCCGTGATGATTGGTCGGCACGACTCACTCGGCGGTACCCGAGTTGATGACGAGACAGGTGCAGCTGACGCTGCGCCTGGTGTGGAAATCGAAGAACTGAAAGTACTACGGGCGTGGCGAAGGCTCCCTGTGGCAGTCTGTTGTTCGTGTAGCTGCTGGGAGGGTAACCCCTGCTATGATTCACGGGCCTTCACGAGTGTGGTTGGACTCTTAGTGGCAGTGGTATGATATATGCATGGTGGTAGTTCTTGTTTCGTCCGACGAGCAGCCGCTCCGGGGATGAACAGAACACTTCTTAGTTCTATAACGTTCCCTTTGGAGTGGGGTAGGTGACTGCGACTTTTCCTCTGTAGGGCCAATGACGATGATGGATGGTAGGATTAGGAAAACGTTTGGTCGTTGTCATCGAATTTTGTGGTATATTTTTTCGCTAATTTTAAAATGGATTTCCGCTCTGTTGACACAAAAACTTTAGAATAATTCTATTGTATTGTTGTATATACATGTTGGAAATCTGTGGACCAGTTCCAAGAAAACATATTTTGTTGTTTGATGCGTGCGGGCTGTCGGGCGGCCAGGGGCGTGTAACATGACACCGGTGCAGGGGGGAGTGGTCGGGGGGGGGGGGGGGCAGAGGGGAGGGGGGGGGGCCAACAAACAACGAGGGGGATATACATTATACATACAAACCCTCCATCGCTGAATTTCCTCTCCGATCAACAGCCGACCGCCGCGGTATACAACTCGATGCATCACGTCGCTTTGGATATTTGGAAGAGAGTGCCTCGTGGCTCAATTATACGGCTTTGTACGTCTGCCGTTCATGCTTCTAACGATGTCTTTTCTTGGACGAACTCTTGGCTTTGTATATTTTCTTCGTAAGGCGTTCTTCATTAGTGATGAGCAAATGCATGACCAGGACGGGGAGGTCTTGGTCTGGCTCCCCCATTCTTGGTCTAATATTTACAGGTGCGGTCTTGATCTTGTATAATCGATCAAGTCTTTGTCTTGGTCTTGCACCCCGATTCTTGGTCTTATATTTACAGGTGCAGTCTTGATCTTGCATAATCTATCAAGTCTTTGTCTTGGTCTTGCACCCCGATTCTTGGTCTTATATTTACAGGTGCGGTCTTGATCTTGCATAATCGATCAAGTCTTTGTCTTGGTCTTGCACCCCGATTCTTGGTCTTATATTTACAGGTGCGGTCTTAATCTTGCATAATCGGTCGAGTCTTAGTCTTGATCTAGCGAACTCGATCGGTCATAGTCTTTGTCTTGCACCACCGGTCTTGATGGTCTAACATGTACAAGTACGGTCTTAGTATTACATTAACAGGTGCGGTCTTGGTCTTGCATCCCCGGTTTGTTTTTAAATTTACATGTGTGGTCTTGATCTTGCATATTCGATCGAGTCTTGGTCTTGCACCCCCGGTTTGTTTTAAAATTTACATGTGCGGTCTTGATCTGGAGGGCAAGTCTGATCCTACCGGCGAAATCAAAACCCTAGTGATTACCCATATCATGGATATAGTTATCATATGGAGTTCTATGACTTCTAAAGATATTATAGAACTCCACATAATAATTATATCCATGATATGGGTAAACACTAGGGTTTTGATTTCGCCGGTCGGACCAGACTTGCCCCCCTGTATAAACTTTTGAAATTGGAATTGTTTTTACAGTTAAAAAAAATCTCTCCCACCTGTAAATTTACCCACAGTTCGTGGAGAGATTGAGAACTTGGCCCGGAGTTCTCTTTTAGATGCTTGGCAACGTCGCTGGTCCTCTTCTTCCGTGGGCAGACTGACATTTTCATTTCTTCCTGATGTGAGGACTCGAATTTTTTCCTCGTGGATTGTTCCCGATTATTGGACCACGCAATTCCTTACTGGACACGGCAGTTTCAAAAGTTATCTCTTTTGTTTTCACTTATCCGATTCGTCCTCATGTCAGCTTTGTGATAACCCTGAACAGACTTCTGAGCATATCCTATGGGAATGCACTAACTTTTCCGTGTCAACTTTCCGACGAGAACTCTACGACGATGTTCGAGGGAATTTATTTGGACCCATTGGACATGCGGACCTTGTAGCCACGAAGAGCAACTTTAGGGCTTTCAAGACTTTCTGTCTTAAATTCGGTGCACTCTTATCTTCACTATCAGTGAACAGTGAGACAGTTGTTTCCACATGATTAGCTCTCTTTGGCACATTAAGTGCAGTGTCTGCAAGGTTTTAGAGTTCTCCGGACTCTTCGTATGTTCTTTATGTGTTCTTTCAGAGTATTGTAAGGGGCCGTTATTAGTCCCCATAAGCAGAACGGGTAGTGGTGGGGGAAGAACAGTTAAAAAAATACGAGATTAATAATTGTTTCATCCTCCTCACCACACTGACAAAGAGGACTACTTAAAACCCTAATTCTATACAGATGGGAGGCAATTGAACAGCAGAGCTACTCATGAAGTTGATTACAGTAAAATTAAGATTAGCTTCAGTCTTTAACAATCTTTGAGGTTAAATTAATTAAATAATATAAATTTACACGGCAAAATTATGACAATTTCATACTAAACGTAGATATCAACAAATTATGACAATTTCATACTAAACGTAGATATCAACAAATTATGACAATTTCATACTAAACGTAGATATCAACAAATTTTCATGATTAAATGTAGAGAAATATTAAGGGTGACTGCTGCCAACGTACCTATTTTTTTTAATTTGAATTTGCTACAAAACAAATCATTTTGAAAAAAATAACCTAGTTAGTTTGGATATTAATAAAGCTTATTAATTATGTTCTGTATATATTCTTGTAGGAAAATAATAAGCATACCGCGATTTTTGACGTTTTTCTTAAATTTAAAGGTATAGAGCATTAAATTTTTTTATAAATTAAAGAAGATCAAAATACCTATCTAGAAAAATACGATGTAACGTTGCATTAATGCATCAGGTTAAGTTAATAAACCAAAAAAACTTTTATTTCGCAATGGCGCTGAATGGAAAATAAATGTTTTTTAGGTTTATTTACTAAACCTGAAGCATTAATGCAACGTCACATCATATTTTTCTAGATATTTTTGTCTTCTTTAATTAAAAAAAATATATATAATATGTTGAACTACGCCTTATATTTTATTAAAAATATAAGATAAACGTTGATAAACGGTGTATGCCATTATTTTTCTACAAGAATTTATACAGAACATTATCAAAAAGTAAAGATATATTTTTCTTTATTAATACCCAAACTATCTAAATTATTTTTCTCAAAACGATTTGATAATAAATAATGATGGTATATCAAATTGAAAAATAGGTACGTTGGCAGCAGTCCCCCCCCTTAATATTGGATTCGCTACTTCCACCACCACCCGCTCCGCATATGGGGACTGTCAACGGCCCCTTCGCAGAACGCTAGAATGAACGACAAAAAAAAACAATGCATGGCTCATGGAGCCCTCTAGATTAGCAATCTCGGCACCATGGTGCAAACAGAACAATCAACAAGTGCGAATTGAGATTCACACTTGCGGACTGTCGGCGACTTCAGATCCATATATATTAATATTTGATTGTGATCGAGTACTGATTTATACATTTTTAAGATTAAGGCAAGCTATGAACGTATTAATAATGTATTCATGAGTAGCCTCCCAGTGGCCAAATCTCATGCGTGAATGTTGATGAGGCGATGAATGTGTGTAAATATAGAAAAATGTGGCATTTGGTGTTCTCTGGCAATCCCTAGAGTGACATGGCGTGATGGTATGTATGTACGTATACGCGATTAGCATTATCAATAATGATAGGATTATATAAAACAATAAAAATAACGTGTTATTTTCAACGGCACGCTATTATGATGGTTATCTGTATAAATGACGCTATCATTATATGCCATTACATCGAGCTGCTTCCGCTTAGAGAGGGGTGCCTTCTGATTTGATATCTGGTATAATTGGATGGGAAGGAGTGGCTCATGGGTGGGGCCTTAAAGACACGCATGCGTGGTGAGTTTTAAGGGGAAATATATTTGATTTATTTGTTAAATAAACAGGGAAATTTTTTTGCACGATTATCATTGAAAATAATTACATAACTGAGTATAAGATAGTATTAACAGTCCGTCGCTTGCTCACAAAATAATAATATGGTATTAAGTACATCGTTTCAACAAAAATTGAAGAATATTTATGTGTCTGCTGGAAATTCGTTAGCAAAAAAACAGATTTGAATCATGAAGAAACGAAGGCAAAATTATTTGTTTCTTAATATTAATTCTGCAGTAATATGTACCTAGCTACGCCCACCTCCACCGGCTCCGCATGTGGGGACTGAAACGGCCCCTTCACAGAACGCTAGTAAGAATGACAAAGAATGCATGGCACGATGAGTAGCTCTAGAAGCTCCTCTAGACTCATGGTCTCGGCACAATTGTACAAAAAATAACAATCAACTTCGGTCAAGATAATATTCACAGACATGGATTGTCGCGAGAATAGGTACTTCAAGCCTGTGATTGTAAAACTGGGTATCAGAGAGTTGACCAAGGACACTCTGGAATTTCATTTTTTTTATTCAGCAGATAGAAGGGCACTATATCCATGGCAAAACAATTTGAAGGCTGTAAAGTTCTTCTTAGAGACCACTAAATCCGCATACCCAATGGGACCTTGAAGAGGCCCACGGACTGCAGCGAGGAGCTCCATTCTGTTGTAGGACACATTTGGGTGAGAGCATTCTCAGAGGATGTCCTCTGAAGTTTGGTCAGGGTGATGGCATAACTGACATGAGGACGAGTTTACAAGGCGGAATCTATGAAGGTAGCTATCAAAGCTGCCGTGTCCTGTAATAAACTGAAATCTGGGACGGCCCAAGATTGACGAAGTTTAGTCCTCACATCAGGGAAAAACAAGAATAATAAGTAATATGTACCTATAGTAAAGAAACCAATCCAATCCAATAAAAAACTATAGTCTGTTTCTGGAGAGAATGACTAGTTTTGAGATTTTCTTTAGGCAGATACTGCCTGAATAAACGATTGAGTAATCACAGGCGTCATTCATTCGACCTATGCATATATTACACAGGCCAACAAAATTTAAAAAAAATTTTGGTGCCTGAGATCTAGGAACTGAGTTTAGATATACGTAATGTGCTGATTCTAAAACTGGCAGCAGATTTTTTCTATCAGCTCTAGTTTTTGAGATAGAGACTAATTGAATTTAGTTCTAATAAAAAGCAAAAATAAATAAATCAACATCTCATTAAAATTCAAAATAGAAATTTGCTACTTAAAACTAGGATCTAATCAGCCAAATATACCTGAAATTGTCCGTCAACAAATATTTAAATATTCCTAGAACTGAAATGTGGTGTACCCATTATAATGACTGCTATTTTTGTCTCGTTAATATTAAAGGCATAAATAGGAACAATCGACATAAATGGACATATCCTGATCTAGACTCTGCAAGAAGACCTGTACCGCACTCTAATGAAATACCCGTTCCAACCTTCAGCAGTCTCCCTGAAATCCCGGAAGATGATACAGAAACATAAACGTCTGATGACGTTCAAAGATTGCAATCAGAAAACGACAGTGAATTTGAAGAAGATTTAATAACTCCTCAGTGTTTTAATCAACAAGAACTGAACGATCTCATGAGAGACCTGTTCTTTATCCAGGCACTAATGTTACATTTTATCGTAAGAGACAAAAGGATCTGCTGCCTTTTTTCACTCAGGAAAATAAGCTGGTATTCTGTAACGATATAAAAGGAGTCTTAGAAAAAATGGGTTTGCCATATTATACTTCAGACGAGTGGCGCCTTTTCATTGACAGTTCAAAACGTAGTTTAAATAATAAAATGTGTCCTTTCACATAACGGTAACAAATATGCCTCAATTCCTATTGGACATTCTACTACCATGAAAGAGGAGTATAAAACAATAGCACAAGTTTTGAAACAAATTAAATACGAAGAACATCAGTGGGCAATTTGTGATGATTTGAAAATGGTGAACTTTCTCCTTGGACAGCAAAGTTGATACACAAAATTCCCCTGTTTTGTATGTCTTTGGGACAGCAGAGCTAAAGATCAGCACTGGGTTAAGAGAAATTGGCCTTTAATAGATACTATGATTCAAGGAAAACAAAACGTAGTGATTGAACTTTTGGTTACGAGAGAAAAAAATCTTACTACCACCCTTGCATATCAGGTTGGGGCTTATGAAGCAGTTTGTGAAAGCGTTAGATCGAGGTGGAAATTGTTTTGGGTATTGTCACGTAAGTTTCCTGGAATTAGCACGGAAAAACTAAATGCTGGTATATTTGATGGTCCTCAAATAAGGTAACTTATTAAAGATCCACAGTTCACCACATAAATGAATGAGACTGAACCTAACGCTTGGGGTTCATTTTTTCAAAATTTTCTTGGAAACCACGAAGCAGACAATTACATAAAATTAGTGGAAACTATGCTTTCAAATTTTCATATTCTCGGTTGTAACATGAGTATAAAACTTCATTACCTCCACAGCCACCTAGATCGCTTTCCAGAAAATGTAGGTGACTATAGTGAAGAACAGGGAGAAAGATTCCATCAGGATATTAAAACTATGGAAGATCGATATCAAGGACGATGGGATAGCCACATGATGGCTGACTAATGTTGGAGCCTTCAGCGAGACTGCCCCAGTAAACTCCATGCTTAAAAGTCGTATAAACGAAAATTTGTAGGTGATACTGACTAATATGAGTATGAATGTATGTTAATCTACTTACTTTTTAAAATAAATATTTAATATATGTGTTTTTTTACTGGCAATACTCATAGTTATAACGTAAAATATATATAGAGGTTAAAAAACTAAATAATTCCTATTTTAAAAACTAGATCTAATAGACAAAATCTGATGGCTATTTCGGAATCTCCACCCAAAAATTACTCAGGAACAGTTAAAAAATCGCCGGCACCAAAATGTGTGTTGGCCTGTGTTATCTATTTGAAATGGTGATGATTTGATTAAATTGTTCTGAGCTGATAATAAGACCTTTAATAGGCAAAACAAGCGCAAATATCTGGTCATTCTTTCCAGAAACAGACTGTAGTAGAAATCAATCTCACAAATAAGCCAAAATACCTAAATCGATCTTTTGACGTTTCTGGGCCAAAGTCATGATACAATCTTCCTATGGATATGAGATGTGCCGAAAATATCAATGAATTCATAAAGAAATTAAAAACGCATCTTTTCCGCAAATCGTATCCAGATTGTCCTTCATCCGTCCAATATTCCTTTACTTAATACTTTGAATCGACTATTTTTTATTATAATTTCATCTGGATTGTGTAATATGTATATAACTAGATTGATTTGTGATTTTTACGTATTTTTTTTAAGTTTTGTGGTTCACTATTTCCAATGTGTTAGCTATAGGACTAATTTTTATTTATTTTTTGCAAACTGAAAGCGACCTTGAGGTGACCACGGTTGTCAGTAAACGGCGCTTTATAAATAAATTTCAATTTTAGAATATCTAACTAAAATGAATGTCTATTATAAGCAAGTATGCTGAGATACCATATATACCATACCATCACGCCATTTTCCTATTTGGGGTAGGCAAAGAGAACCGAACGCCAGACTCCTCTCTCTTGACATACATTCCTCGCTTCATTCACGTCCATACATCGTCTCATACACGCTCTTCTATTATTCTTACTTCTAACATCACCATCTTTCAAAATCCCATTTATGTGATCGTGCCAACTTTTTCTTAGCCGGCCTCTACTTTTCGTTCCTCTTTTATCAGTCTTGTATACTTTTTTTGTCAGACGGTCATCACTCATTCTTTCTATGTGGCCGAACCACCTTAGGGCATTTATTTTCATCTTACTTACGATATATCTTTCAATCATACATTCTCGTCTAATATCCTCATTTCTTATTCTATCATACATCGTTTTACCACACATTCGTCTTAGTGACCTCATTTCAACCGCGTTAATTCTACTTTCATGCGTCTTCTGCCATGTCCATGTCTCACTAGCATACATTAGAGTTTATGCGACGAAACCATTGTGTACCGCGAGCTTTGCTTGCCTCGAAATAATTGGGTCAGCCATTACAGATCTCAATGCACCATTCACTCTATTACCTGCCGTTACTCTCCTTTCAATATCTTTTTCCAATCTTCCATCACGCTGAAACATGCTTCCTAAGTATAAATATTCATCGACTTGTTCTAACTGTACATTCTTCACACGTATCTCGCATTTTGTTCTCTCGTATCATGCTGAGATAATATATGTATATCTGTGTTAAAATATATCGGTCTGTGTGTGTTCTTCTTTAACCATTTTTTGATCATTTTATACAACTGACGAAATGCTAAATGAAAGTGATTTCAATTAGCATGGAGTATTTTGTCTTTGTTTATTAAAAATAATTTGTTTAGTTATCAATGACGACTCCGAGTGCTCTGCTTAGGATAATAAAATAAAATAAACAATAACGATTATAGACTAAAGTACCTACTCACTCCATTCTTTTGAATTTTTGTTTATTTGAATATCTATTACTCGCTTAGACCCCATCAGATATCTGATAAGTGCTTCTCATTTTTTTAAAGCCAAATATTTCAATGTGACCCCAAGTTCAGAAAACTTCGTATTTTTATTTCAAATTGATAAAAAGGCAAATCACTTGCATAAAAAGGCATTGAAGTTTTCGTTGTAAAATATTTAAAACAAAAATAATTTTACGAAAATGCTAAAAGTTTTCCAAACTAAATTCTGAATACTTTGTGGAGTGACTTGGTAGTGAAGAGTATAGAGTTGGCCACAACCCACGCTGTAAAGGGCATCCAACTTGGTATTGGGTGCGTGTAAATTAATATTTGACATACCTATCTAGTACCTGCTATTTACCCGAGAAGTAATAATATAAAAATAAATATATACCATCACGCCGTATCCCTACTTGGGGTAGGCAGAGAGGACCGAACACCAGACACCTCTATCTCGACATACATGTTTTGCCTCATTTACATCCATGCATCGCGTCATACATGCTCTCCTATTATTCTGACTTGGTATATTCCCCTCTTTCAAAATCTCATTTATATGATCATGCCAACTCTTTCTCGGGCGGCCACGACCTCTCATTCCACTCTTTTCAGCCTTGTATACTTTCTTTGTCAGGCGCTCATCGTTCATTCTCTCCACATGTCCGAACCATCCTAGTGTATTTACTTTCATTCTACTCACAATATCTCTTTCAATCTTGCATTCTCGTCTGATGTCCACATTCCTTATTCTATCATACATCGTTCTACCACACATTCGTCTTAGTGACATATATAAAAATATAAAATTAATATTAAATAAATTTAAAATTTATTTAATATACATACATACATACATACATACCATCACGCCATGTCCCTTGAGGGGTAGGCAGAGAGAACCGAACGCCACATTTTCCTATCCTGGCACGCATCCCTCGCTTCGTCCACATTCATGCATCGTCTCATACATGCTCGTCTATTGCTCACACTTCTAACATTTCCGTCTTTCAAAATTTCGTTCACATGGTCGTGCCATCCCTTTCTTGGGCGTCCCCGACCTCTCATTCCATTCCTTTCCGCTCTGTATATTTTCTTCGTCAGGCGCTCCTCATTCATTCTCCCCATGTGACCAAACCATCTCAATGTGTTCACTTTATTTAATATTACTACTTAATTGACTTAAAAAAAATTATATTAGCATCAGCCCTTTTTATATCAAGCAATATTTTCATACTACACTATAACATATACTTGCACCTCTGTATTACTACAACCTACCACTAAACCTTATAAAAATTAACGAATACAAATAATAGAACTGATTTATATTATTGGAGTAGATACAGAAGAAGGCATTGGAGGTACCACGTAGCCAGGATGGACAGTGATAGACTTGCGTATATAGCGGCGAATGAAATCCCTTCTGACCGTCGCCTACCCGGTAGACCAACCAAGAGTTGGAAGGATAGCTGGACTTCGTCATCCCAGGAGGCATAGTTTCTGAAGAACAGACCAACTAGGTCTACTAAACGAAGAAGAAGAAGAAGAAGATTTATATAACGCTACTCTGGGATAGGCATAGCCTAGTAGAGTATCCTAATCCACAAATTAAAATATATATAAATATATTTTTATTATTCGGAACAGGCCTGGCCTAGTGAGGTGGTACAAACCAACCCATATATTTGAAATAATTTTAAGTGTAATTTAACTGATGTATTTTTACTTGTACTTATTTTGTAATTTTTATATTTTTGGTATTAATAATATAAAAAAAAAAAAAGTATACACTTATGACTTAAACTTTAAATATTAATTTAATTATAGTATTACCTATACATTTTATTTACTGTGTATAAATTTATATCGTACCTACTTCTTATATAACTATACTAAAAGGATTTTAATAAATAAAATAAAAATAAATATGCCGTAAATGATTAAATCAATAAATAAAAGATGAGCACGTATGAGATGATGGAAACGCATATCAAAAAATGTGGCGATCGGATCTTTCTGCTAACCCCGTTAGGGACATGGAGTAATGGTACGTAGGTATTTATTATCTTTAACATATTATTATTGTATATTCGCCGGCTACCTGATTGAGGGTAGTTCTCAGAAGGGATATTTTTATCTCATCCCTTATATTATGTACCTATATAGTAGTTTTACACATGGGGGGATATGAAAAGTATCTCCACTTACCCTATTCATTATCCCATTATCAAAACATATTGTTTCCTTCGTGAATAACAATATCCATTGTATTGCACAATAGGTCGTAATGCGTGATATGGATTACATACTTGAATGTGGTACAATAAACACTACAATATGGTGTATAATCTTTTACAACATTGCCGATTTAAGTTTGATAATACCTTAAAACTACATTATCATATATTTTTTTCAATAAACCTTAAAATCTTGTACAAACTGATATTATTTGTACGGTCTTTCATACCGGATTATAATATATAATCGAATTGGTCTTTCGAATTATAAAATCAATAATTGGTACTTTGTTCCGGATTATAATATTATAAATAGCAATAAAATTGATCATTCAGCCGGATTATTAAATCATAAATTAGTACTCTGTTCCGGATTATAATATTATAAATAGCAATAAAATTGATCATTCAGCCGGATTATTAAATCATAAATTAGTACTCTGTTCCGGATTATAATATTATAAATAGCAATAAAATTGATCATTCAGCCGGATTATTCAATCATAAATTAGTACTCTGTTCCGGATTATAATATTATAAATAGCAATAAAATTGATCATTCAGCCGGATTATTAAATCATAAATTAGTACTTTGTTCCGGATTATATTAAAAATAGCAATGAAATTTATCATTCAGCCGGCTTATTTAATCGTAAATTGGTACTTTGTTCCGGATTATAATAAAAATAACAATGAAATCGACCATTCAGCCGGCATATTTAATCATAAATTTGTACTTTGTTCCGGATTATAATATAAATAGCAATGAAATTGATCATTTAGCCGGCTTATTAAATTATAAATTGGTACTTTGTTCCGGATTATAATATAAATACCAATGAAATTGATCAATCAAGCCAGATTATTGCACACAAAATAAAAAAATGGTCTCTTATTTCAGAAATTGGTATTTATTTCAGGAATGAAATGGTCTTTAGTTCCGGATTACAATATAAAAATATATGAAATTGTTCATTCGAGCCGGATTATTAAAACAGAAATTCTTGAATTGGTACTTTGTTTTGGATCACAATATAAATAGCAATGAATTTTATCATTCGGGACGGATGATTATGCATAAAATTAACATAAAAATCTATAAAATTGGTCATTCGAGCCTGATTATTAAAACAGAAATTCATAAATAATAATTTGTACTTTGTTCCGGATCATTATAATATAAAGAAAAGGTCATTCTAGACGGATAATAATAAAAAAAAACATTGATTATAATTATAAACAAAAGTTACGGATCATTATAACATAGTGATATGATTCTTTTTTGCCAAATAATAATGCACAGGGCAATGAAACGGTCTTTCGAGCCGGATTATAAAACACAATTGAATGAAATACTTGTGTTAGGTTATATCATTATACGATGTATTGAAATAGTCTCTTTTTCCTGAATTTATAATGACTACGCGGTCTTTTGTGCCGGATTATAAAACGCAAATGAATACTTTGTGTCGGATTATAACACTATACGAAGTAATGAAGTAGTCTCTCTCTCTCTTGCCTGAATTTATAATGACTACGCGGTCTTTAGTGCCGAATTATAAAACGCAAATGAATGAAATACTATGTGTCGGAATATATCATTAAGTATACGAAGTAATGAAATAGTGTCTCTTGTCTGGATTTATAATGAATACGCGGTATTTAGTGCCGGATTATAAAACGTAAATAAATGAAATACCACATGTCGGATTATATCATTATACGAAGTAATGAAATGGTGTCTCTTGCCTGAATTTATAATGAATATGCGGTATTTAGTGCCGGATTATAAAAATACAAATGAATGAAATACTATGTGTCGGAATATATCATTAAGTAGGTATACGAAGTAATGAAATAGTGTCTCTTGCCTGAATTTATAATAAATATGCGGTCTTTAGTGTCGGATTATAAAACGCAAATGAATGAAATACTTTGTGTCTGATTATAACATTATACGAAGTAATGAAATAGTCTCTCTTGCCTGAATTTATAATGACTACGCGGTCTTTAGTGCCGGATTATAAAACGCAAATGAATACTTTGTGTCGAATTTGAATCACTACCTACTTTGTGTCGGTTTATAACAATATACGAAGTAATAAAATAGTCTCTTGTCTGAATTAAAAATGACTTCGTGGTCTTTAGTGCCGGATTATAAAACGCAAATGAATGAAATACCTACTTTGTGTTGGAATATAACATTATACGAAGTAATGAAATAGTCTCTCTTGCCTGAATTTATAATGACTATGCGGTCTTTCGTGCCGGATTATGTAACACAATACTTATACTTAAACGCAAGTGTAAAATAAGAGTGGGAATTATGAATGGCGAGAAGAAGGGAAGAAGAAGAAACAGTTTGATAAATAGTAATAAACAAATATCATACCTGTCTTTATGTTCTGCTGCCCTGTCCCTCTGCCGTCTATTTTTGAACCAATTGGAAACCTAAAACAAAAAAATAATATATAAACACATTATCTTCATCTGTCGACAGAAATAAATGAGCATAAAATATTAGCAGACGTTGTTCTACCACAGATATAATTTTATATACATCTCATTTTATGTATTGTTCTGTCATTGACCGCCTTCTATGTAGATCGAATTTTATGTAATAGACCTCTAGATGCGTAATACAGATGTCAATAAATTTGTTCACACTACTGCCATATATTGAAAATTACAGAACATAAAAATGAATAACGACCCTGCCCCCCTAGTCAACATTCATACGTCGTCTTATACATGTTCGTCTGTTGTTCCTGCTTCTAACATTTCCGTCTTTCAAAATACCATTCACATGGACGTGCCACCCCTTCCTTGGGCGGCCCCGACCTCTCATTCCATTCCTGTCCGCAATGTATAGTCAACATTCATACGTCGTCTTATACATGTTCGTCTGTTGTTCCTGCTTCTAACATTTCCGTCTTTCAAAATACCATTCACATGGACGTGCCATCCCTTCCTTGGGCGGCCCCGACCTCTCATTCCATTCCTGTCCGCAATGTATATTTTCTTCGTCAGGCGTTCCTCATTTATTCTCCCCATGTGGCCAAACCATCTCAATGTGTTCACTTTCATCCTATTAATAACATCTTTCTTTATCCTACATTCTTTCCTTATGTCCTCATTCCTGACCCTGTCATACATCGTTCTATTACAGATTCTTCTTAGCGATCTCATTTCAACTGCATTTATTCTACTTTCATGCGTCTTCTGCCATGTCCAGGTTTCACTTGCATACGTCAAGGTTGGCACTAAGATAGCATTAAATAATTAAATAAATAAATAAATAATATTACAAGAGCACAAATTCAACGCTCATGATGGGTATGATGGTATATCTACATATGTACATAGGTATACATAAATGTATATTTTTAGTTCCAGCATCCCAGCTGTCTGTGGATGACAATTATAATAATTTTGTAAGGACATAACAATTAATTTAGAATGGTGTGTTTTAATGTCCCAAGTTGGAATACGGTGTGACGAACAGACCTAAAGATGGTTGGTGCTCAATATATAAAATAAAATTGCTATGTCTGTCTGTCTGTATATCTGCTTCGGACAAATACATAAGTAAAATATACATACATTCATACATACATACCATCACGCCATATCCCTTATGGGGTAAGCAGAGAGAACCGAGCGCCATTCTCTTCTATTTTTACACACATTCCTAGCTTCCTTTACATCCATGCATCATCTCATACATGTTCGTCTATTTTTCAAGCTTCTTAAATTTCCTTCTATCAAAATATCATCCACATGGTCATACCATCCCGTTCTGGGCAACCCCTACTATTCACTCCATCTCTTACACATACTCAGAGGGCAGAACATACTCAGAGGGCAGATCTATGGTTTTGTGGCTTTTGTTTATCTGTTGTAAAACGTCAAGACATTAAGTTTCGTCGGCCGAGTTAAAACGGGTTGGATTTTGTGGCTCACATATTGAACGCGTATTTTTGGTGTTGTGTGCTGTTTGTGAATAGATCCTGCTCTGTCACACTTTGAAGATCCTACCCCCTTCCCGTGAGCAGGATAATTGAACGTTAGAGCGTGTTCCTGTGTGTCCTGTGAAGGAATAAAGATACGACTCAAGTAAGTGACTGTCTATATTAACAGGTGGAATAACAGATCTCGATTTATACTACACATGCTCATAATAATTTTGGGTTTGGAGTAATTGGGCTCCAGACAGTGGCGACTGGTCGATTGTATTTTTGATCATTTTTGGTAGTGCAATTTTTTCCTGAATTAATAATAAATTAATAGGTATTTAAACCATAAATACAATATAGGATATTTAAACAAAAAAATGTATTAAAGTCACAGTATTTGTTTTCAAATCATTTTAAAAACCGCGCCAGCGTTCTCTTTTATAAGTGATATTGTTATTTTACAATATTGTTTCACTGATTTATCAACAGATGTCGTGAAGACAAATGTATGGGAGTATTATTCATACAATTTTCCTCTCAATCAAGTATTAATATACTAAGTAATTAGGTCTAAAGTTGTGTGTCAATATGTGACACTCGTATTTTAGTCGCGGAATCGGCTGTATGTCATGTATACGTGGCACTCATCTCTTTCAATACGAATGGCTAATGAATTAGAGAGCGAGATAGAGGTATACATACTAATTACATCTAAGATATGATAAGCTCAGTGCAGTGCACGAGCCTACACGAGTCTGCCTTATGAGTTCAGTACAAGTATCGCTATTTCATCTGCCAGGGGACTATCTCTTTCTCTTCATACATACGCTGTATTAAAAAGAAATCAATTTTGGTGCAATATGGATATCGCACGCCATACATTACATAATGATAATATTTGTTTTGCGGTAGATTTCATTATAATATGATGTCGATTGCGAGGGTATATATATAATAATCAATTGGTTTAGAAAAATAACAGTAATAAATTTAAGCGTAAAAATATATTAAAAACATATTTTAATATTAATTTTTAGAATATACCATTTAAAAATTGGTAGTGCAATTGATCCAACGCACTTCATATAGAGTCGCCGCTGGCTCCAGACCACCCGGACAGCGGGATATTTACACGCCTGCCCGTCCATATACTACCTTTTATAAGGTTGTGCACACCCGCACACCTGGTGCTGGTTACCACAAATTTTGGAATATGACGTGATGGTATGAACGAATATTTTACAGAAATAATCAAACTTTTCACAATCTTCAGTGTCCGCTCTCCTTTTGTTTAATTATTTGACACTTAATGGTATGTACGCACCTTCAAAGTAGCGGAATGCGCATGCTCGGAACAGACATATTTATGTTTGAATTACAATATGTCAATTCACCTTATGAAATTCTAGAGGGTTCCTCAAGGTATGTGACGTCACATTCATTTCGAATAACGTCTTCAAAGACCTCGAAGACCAGCCCCCCTAGACAACATGCCATTTAAGCTAAGCGTTATATCGCTAAGCGATAGTAAATGTATGGAATTGTTGGCTATGACATCACGTGACAGCCACCAATTTCATACATTTCTATCGCTTAGCGATATAACGCTTAGCTTTAATGACATGTTGTCTAAGGGGGCTGGGACCCTATTTTCATTTCAATAGATAATTTATCGCGTGCGAGGATTGCGCACATTAAATTATCTACTACTTCGGAAAAAGCGTATTTTCGAACGTCGTAGATAATTGAAAACACCCGATATTAGTACCAACATTAAAATGTATTAAAAAAATATTTTTATATGGTGTCTCATGTCTTTGACTCCATAAATTATATAATTTTTTTCTATATATGTACATCTGTTTACGATTGTCAATTTGATTTTGTTGTTAACGTTTTTCAGTTTAGTTTTCTAAGTAGTATCTGTTACGTGTTTTTTATTTTATTTTAAAGACTTTGGCTATACTTTTGGACTTTTCTTTATATAATATTTGACCATTGGCTGTTTTCTGGACTATTCTTTCTTCTGTTTACTGACCATTGGCTCTGTCTCTGGACTATTCTTTCTTCTGTTTACTGACCATTGGCTCTGTCTCTGGACTATTCTTTCTTCTGTTTACTGACCATTGGCTCTGTCTCTGGACTATTCTTTCTTCTGTTTACTGACCATTGGCTCTGTCTCTGGACTATTCTTTCTTCTGTTTACTGACCATTGGCTCTGTCTCTGGACTATTCTTTCTTCTGTTTACTGACCATTGGCTCTGTCTCTGGACTATTCTTTCTTCTGTTTACTGACCATTGGCTCTGTCTCTGGACTATTCTTTCTTCTGTTTACTGACCATTGGCTCTGTCTCTGGACTATTCTTTCTTCTGTTTACTGACCATTGGCTCTGTCTCTGGACTATTCTTTCTTCTGTTTACTGACCATTGGCTCTGTCTCTGGACTATTCTTTCTTCTGTTTACTGACCATTGGCTCTGTCTCTGGACTATTCTTTCTTCTGTTTACTGACCATTGGCTCTGTCTCTGGACTATTCTTTCTTCTGTTTACTGACCATTGGCTCTGTCTCTGGACTATTCTTTCTTCTGTTTACTGACCATTGGCTCTGTCTCTGGACTATTCTTTCTTCTGTTTACTGACCATTGGCTCTGTCTCTGGACTATTCTTTCTTCTGTTTACTGACCATTGGCTCTGTCTCTGGACTATTCTTTCTTCTGTTTACTGACCATTGGCTCTGTCTCTGGACTATTCTTTCTTCTGTTTACTGACCATTGGCTCTGTCTCTGGACTATTCTTTCTTCTGTTTACTGACCATTGGCTCTGTCTCTGGACTATTCTTTCTTCTGTTTACTGACCATTGGCTCTGTCTCTGGACTATTCTTTCTTCTGTTTACTGACCATTGGCTCTGTCTCTGGACTATTCTTTCTTCTGTTTACTGACCATTGGCTCTGTCTCTGGACTATTCTTTCTTCTGTTTACTGACCATTGGCTCTGTCTCTGGACTATTCTTTCTTCTGTTTACTGACCATTGGCTCTGTCTCTGGACTATTCTTTCTTCTGTTTACTGACCATTGGCTCTGTCTCTGGACTATTCTTTCTTCTGTTTACTGACCATTGGCTCTGTCTCTGGACTATTCTTTCTTCTGTTTACTGACCATTGGCTCTGTCTCTGGACTATTCTTTCTTCTGTTTACTGACCATTGGCTCTGTCTCTGGACTTTTTTTGTATTTGTGTAGTAGGATTTAACATCTTATTTTCAATATACCTATATTATTTTAACATTCACATATTTTTTTCATTTTTACTCAATGTCCTTATATATTTGATATCAAATTGCAACATAAAGTTTGTAATTAAACATAGTTAAACTTGATGTTCTATACTTATACTGATATCATATGTTCACAATACATTATTTTTCATAACAATTAAAAAAAACTTACTTATATAGAGTACTTATATAGAGTACTTATATAGAGTAAGTGCATTATAGAGAAGCCATAAGTGGATTACACAAAACCGTACAAAGCTCTTTTTGACAGCTGAACTACTGCTACACCCAGTAGATAAATTATCTACGGCGTTGTAATAGATAATTATCTATTAGAAATTCCAAAATACGCTTCCTATTAAAAATCAGTAGATAATTTCATGTTGATAGAAAAACTATAGCAACGGTAGATAATTATCGTATGCGGACAGATTCTATTGAAACGAAAATAGGGTCCCTGAGACTTCACACAAATTTGTCTGTGAATATAGGAAAATGGCAGATACAGAGACAAATCTGGAGAAAGCATTAGGTCTTCAATGTACTTTGAAGGCGATTTGTTATTCAGAGTAAATTTAACGTCAGATACTTTGAGAAATCCTCGAGAATTTTGACAAAATGTATTCCATGACATTTTGATATGCAGAGATTTTTATCTCTTGTTCTGAGCGTGCGCATTCTGCTACTTTGAACAGCTAATGTCATTCCACGCATCATCTGTCAATACTGGTATGGAAAAGGAAAAAAAATATAATAAAAACAAATTATTTTCTGTAGAAAGAACTGGTTGGCAAACAAAATAATTGATTCTAGACAAAAAGGCTCGTTAATTTATTTGATATGTCTTTAAAATAATCTTAAAGCTCGAATATAAGGATATCCCGCTGTTACCTTCTGACAAGGATGGCACTAGGTAGAAAAATATATTTGAAATACTTATTAAATAAACCACTCACAGTTGAGGTGCCAGCAATGAAAACTACACATTTTTTTTATTAAATTTGTAATACATTTAAAAACGAGTGGGTTGAGGCCAACGATAAACTCTCCACTACACAATGAAGCTTCCTTGCAAATATTACACTCTTATATTAATATGAAATCAAATAACTTAACATTGCCAAACACAAAAAAATTCTCTTGTTATAGGTATATATTCTTCATACAAAAATATATTATTTTGAACATATGTAGGTCCGAATGCAGAGTCCTACCTAAATACCTACTAAATTCTAAATACTAACCATGTTTTCATTGCACAGTCGCTCACTTAAGTAAGGAGATCACGTGGCTTCCTAACTGGAGGATGCTACGACGTTTTTCTATGAGAATTGCATTGCAGAGACATATCCAAATACTTAGCGCATGCGTATCGGCGTAAACTAACATTTGCGAATTGTCAAAAAGTAAGTGATAATTTATTTATTTAAATAAATAAATAAATTAATACTAAAATACGAGATTTTTTCGGTGGATGATGATTTTATCGGCTTCGTTGAATATGTATTTGGTAATTTTGTCAAATCAAATACCAAACAGAGTATTAGCGATCCATACGAGATGCCGAAAATTCGGTGGAATTTCAAAAAAATTGTGACATCGAGCTGTCAGTGTGAAGTTGGTTACATATGTTTGTGTTATAGCAAAAAACATTTTAAACGCCAGAAAAGAGATAGATAGCTTTCTAAGCCCATAGAAAGCTATCTATCTCTTTTCTTCATACATGATAATGTGAAATTCTACGCCATCTACCTTAAGTTTGTCGTAGTATTTAGTTAGTGATGTCTCTGCAACGCAATTGCTAACTTATGAATATTTAATACTCCAGTGAGGTTAGGAGTTAGTATTTAGTTACCTAGGACTGTGCATTCGGGTCTTATTTTTTCAAACGGTTGTATGTTTTTCTTTTAACGTTGACCAACTTTGAATACAGTTTTTTTAAAGATTAATGGTATTGTATAAATAGTTAAAACAAAATTAAAATATCTCAAATTTCCAGGTCACAGATGAAATCATAGAGAAATATTGAGAAAAAATTAACCGTTGTCTATGGGAAACTAATCAGCTCTAAGTTTATGTACTTCACACGTATGATATCAATATTAAGTTCATCGGCCTTTTAGTTTAATCTGTACAGAGGACACAAATTTTCATATTTTTGTACGGCATACACACAAAAACATCACAACGAAACTCAAAGTATGCACTGTCTACATTATACCCATTGAGAAATTGATGTAAAAAAAATACTCTTAAAAATTGTGAAATCATGACACTCCACTATTCCATAGTAGTGGAGAGTAAAAATAAAACAATAAAAAAATATAGAAAAAGATGCACAGTACCTAAGTAAAAACATATTTCCCTTCACCAGAGAAAATTAAATACAAAAGACACAAAATATTATATATATACATAGGACCGGTATTACAGTCTCAGTTTAAGAGCTAAAGAAGTTTTACAAAAATATAGCGTATTACAGTGTCCGTTTAGGCCTAATCTTCCCTCAAATACGTCACTAAAACGACAAATATTTAACTCAAAGTTTCTGGCGGATTAAGTACTTAACGGTGAGTCAACTGTCATTTGCTAGGCAACGAGTGTTGTTTCAGTGTTCTATCACTAGAGGCGTTAGTTGTATCGACGGTGGCGCCACACAACAAAACAAACTGACAGCCATATTGAAACGAACATGGGCATTTAAAAGCATTATTTTGGTGAAAAAAATTAAATTAACCATGTTGGATAATAAAACAATAGTATTTCAAGTCGTAGGTCGTAGCGTCCCGTTTGGTAGTTCGTATTATTCGAGGTTATTTAAAATTTGACAGATAATAACCACAGAAAAAGTAAAATATGTCTATAATTGAAGATTTAGTAACTGACATGTCATATTGCACTGTAATACGGAAATGGATTCAATCTCCCCTTAACATTAATCTTGAGTTTAACAAACTCAATGAGTTGAGGGCCGACTGTAATATCGGGCCATAATCATTATCTATACAAAAAGAAGTTAATATTATTTACATATGAGTCAAATTTAATAAGTTTATTTTATTTTTTATTACTCTCCACACTATGGAATAGTGGAGAGTCATGGTTTCACGATTTTTAACCGTAATTTTTTACATCAATTTCTCAACGGGTATCATGTAGAGAGTGCACACTGTGAGTTTCGTCGTGATGTGTTTGTATGTATGGCGTACGGAACTATCCTTTTTCTGTCCTCTCTACAGCCCAAACTATAAGTCCGATCGACTTCATATTAACATCATATGTGTAAAGTGCAAAGACCTAGAGCTGATTAGTTTTCCATAGACAACTTTTAATTTCTTCTTTATGATTTTATTTAGGTACGTTGTTTTTTTTTGTCCTCTCTAGAGCCCAAACTATAAGTCCGTGTTTGACTTCATATTGATATAATGCAATTTTACTTAAAATTTCTCAACAAGTATCATGTAGAAAATACACACTATGAGTTTCGTGACAATGTTTTTGTGTGTATGGTGTATTGTGAAAACTTTTGTCCTCTGGGAATCTTATATTTGTTTAAGAATCTAATAGAAATGTACTTCATAAAAATGCATTTAGAGATTGCCAACATTTCAAGAAGAAAAAAAGAAAGCTTACTATGGTGTGGAGAGTTTAGTGTTGGCCACAATCCACTCGTTTTAATTGCATATACGCAAAAATTGGATATTTTTTCTGTCGGGAGTCAAATGTTATTTTTATTGACAAACATTTTATCATCTCAATAGAGACGAAGTTGGGATATTTTAGAATAACCAGGAACTCAAGGCACCTACAGGCTTACGACCTGTCATCGGCTGGTTTACGTGATCACTTTATGCGCTTGCGCAACGTTCACCAATTATGTCTTCTTATTGAGTTCCCTTATCAATGTAATTTTTGAAAGTTCTATATATTTGAATAATGTGAAACAATTCACCTGAAAATAAGGAACTATACTATTGCCATCTATGAAGTACGAAGAAACTTTTTTTTTGTAACGCCATCTATTGAGAAATTAGTTTATTTGTAAACAATGAAAGCAACAGTCCTTATAAATGAGGTGACGGTGTCTCGCACAGATGTCACCCCTGAACTGCGCCAGAAATATTATTTCATTTTTGGCTTGTTTACCCACTTGTACCAATGCGTATGTACATAAATCGAATATTTTTTTAAATCGCACATTTTTTATTAATGTTATGGAGTAATAATAAAAAAGTGAAAAAGATGAAAGTGAATGCCCTGAGATGGTTTGGCCGTATTGAAAGAATGAACCTTGAAAGGTTTCCAAAAAAATACACACCATTCGAAAGATATTGAGTGAATAGCAGGGGTCACCCTAGAAAGGGATGGCATGACCATGTGAATCATGTTTTGAATAATACGTTATAAGAAGAAGAAGAAGAAGATTATTTTATTTTATTTTACATAGAACCAACAGTTTATATTAAATTACAAATTATGTTATAAAAAAATTTAAGGCTCATTTAAGTAGGTACAATTAGTATGGTAAAAAATTGTTAAAAGAAAAAGATGAAGAACAATCGACGAGACGACGCATGAAGGTATCGGAAGCCACGAATTTTATTTATCATAATTTATTTATGGTATTTTTATTCAACCAGTTTCATCGTAACTGGTTCTTCCTCAGGGCGGATGACAACAAGTGAATGTCTGCAAGGACAGCGGTGTATGGCGCTCGGATATATCTACCTACCCCGCCAGGAACATGGCGTTATGGTATGTATGAATGAATGTAAAACATTTATTGGTGATATTGTCTGCTAGCCCTGATGATGTGGGCAATATATTACAGGTATTTATGGCATTCTTCCCGCGTTGCCTAACCCTTTGTATGCCGTGACAGGGTATTTAAGACAAAAGATTATAATCTAACTCGTCTTATTTATAGTTGACAGGGTCTCCAGTACCTGGCTTCGCCCGGTTTTTTTTTTGTTCTACACTGATATGTAATAGTGGAGAGTCATTTCACAATTTTTAAGCGTAGGTTGGAACATCACCTTTACAACAAGTGTCGTGATGTATGAGAGTGCACAAAATGTTTTTGTGTGTATGACGTTTTATGTACGGCGGATCGGGAGTTTTGTGTTGGTTACAACCCTTTTGTTGTAAATGATTTATTTTATTATTAAAAAGGGTACATGGACAGGCATGCAGCTTACAATTTCCACAAAAAGAAAATAATATTGGTTATTATATGAATGCTGGACTTCCAATTATGGATGCACACAAAATTACATGAGCTTATATTCAATCACACACGTAAGTTACACAAATAAGAGTTACATAAATAAGAGAAAATTAGGTTACAAAAGTTAAGTAAAAAAAGAAGAAAAAAATTGTTACATAATTTATAAAAGAAAAAAAAGTTATGGTAGTTACACAAGTTACATAAGTAGAAGTAAAAAATAGGTACATAAGAAGTTAAAAAAAGTTATATAAGTTAGAGAAAAGACATAGGTACTTATATTATGTATAGAGTCGGTCTAGGATACTTGGCTGCGGCCACTTCGATGCGGGTTTCTTGGGTGCGAGACACTCGGGCGCGATGAACACTTGGGTGAGACACACTTGGGTGCGACGGAAACTTGGGTGCACCCAAGAGTCCGTCGCACAAATTGTATCGCACCCAAGAGACCGTCGCACCCAATTTTCTAGCACCGAAGAGACCTTCGCACCCAAGTGTCTCGCACCCAAAAGTCCGTAGCACCCAATTGTCTCGCACCCAAGAGTCCGTCGCACCAAATTGTCTCGCACCCAAGAGTCCGTCGCACCCAATTGGTTCGCACTCAAAAGTCCGTCGCACCCAATTGTCTTGCACCCAAGAGGCGGTCGCACCCAAGAGTCCGAGACGCAACCAATTGTCTCCCACCCAAGTGTCTCGCTTGATTTGCTGAGACAATTTTTTTAAACTTCATTACAAATGTGAAAGAAGGAAAGAATTAAACGAACAAAAAGACACGCATGTTTATAAATAATATAAAGATGTCAGTTGAAGCGTGATATACTCGTAAGATATTAGTAATAAATGTTATTGTTGTCGCATATGGCGATCGGGTCGCCTTACCTAACCTAACCTAACCCAACTTTACCGCCTCTAGGAATTACATATTTTATTAGCGTTGTAAGACAAATAATAATAATAAAATGAAACGACCACACTGCTGTTTGGGGACACGGCGTGGAAAGGGTTAGACAAGACGGACAGGGGTATTAAACCATTGGTGAATACTTTGATATATTTTTTTTATTACATAATTCTTGATTCTCCAGACTGGAAACAAACAATGATTTTTTTTAAAAGGTGAATGAAATCGGTCGACAAAGGATTCGAACCGCGACCACTGGATTACTAAACCAGCACGCTAACAGCTCTGCCATCACCCTCATCAGTTGGAAGAAATCGCCAATTGGACCTGAATTATTGACGATTGCGATGAACTCGAATTTTCACTTTTTTTACGTTTTAGAAAAATAACACCAATATTTGTCTCTGTTAAGACATTTTAAAAATTTAAACCACTCGTAAAGTTACTCACGATCAACCTTAAGCAGCCCATTCACGATCGTGTCATTCGGCGTCGTTCCATATGGACCGGCTCCATTTGGAGCATTGTAAAATTTTCATCACACTCACGGGCGCGCCATCGCGCCATCAAAATTAGTATACACAAGTGGTCTGCGCTTTCGCATTAATAATTTGTATTCTTTTGAAAAGTTCAAGTAAAAATGAGTTTTAATTCTGATGATGAATTTTATACAACTGCTATAGCGGTTTGTTTATATATAAAAAGAAAAAAACGTGTATTTTCGGATTCACGAGAGAGTCAAAAAGCTCGGCGCAATGAGATGGCGCAATGTACCGCTGGTTTTCACACTCACGAGCATACCGTACCGACAGGATGCGCCGCGTCGTTTGTCGCGGCACTATGGAGTTTCGATCGTTTGGAATTCCATTTTGGTATGTCAGGTCAATTGGGTTGCGCAAGTTTTGACAATCACGAGCGAGCGCATTTTGGAGTGATAGCAAGCCATTTGGAAGGATGGCACGATCGTGAATGGGGGCCTTTACTTTTTGACAGTTCGCCAATGTTATTTTAGGCCAACATGGTTAGTATTTAGAATTTAGTATTTAGGTAGGACTCTATTCGGGCCTAGATCTTCTTGGTGTAATGAGGAGTAAAAAACAAAAAAAAACTTCATAATATAATGGTTTCTTATCAATGTTTATGCGTCAGGTTTTTTGTTTTAATAATAATATATTTCCAGTGCCTGATGTTTATTCACACACGGTCCAGAGAACGTAACCTGACACCGAGTAACCGACCTCGCTTTATATATACATACATACATACACACTACAGACATACATAAATTATGTATCAAGACTTTTTCATAATAATGTATTTAACTACAATCAATACATTTAAACAATTTACATACTTGTCATATTAATGTTTTTATGACTAGTGTGGTCTCGCTGTACTACATGTTCATTCATTCGTTCATATCCCATAATGTGGGGTAACCAGCGACAGGTGTGTGGGTGTGCATTGCCTCATAAGAGATAGCACGAAATTCGCGTGTATCCATCCCCATACACATCCCTAAGCACTACATTTAACAGAATGTCAGCGGTGAGGCACCGGCTTAGAATGGTGCTTCAACCCTTTTCTATTATCGTCGTTTTCAGGCCAGGTAATCGAATATACAACAGGCAATAATAAAATCTCATATAGTTCACCAATGAAGTTCATCATCACATTTTAGTGCCTTTTTACGAGACGAGACTGGTGTGTGAGTTGGTGACGCACACCCGCAAACCTGTCGCTGGATGAACCGAATTGTGGGGTGTGCTGTGATAGTATGAATGAATAAGCATTTAATGGAATTTCATAGACATCCGTCCATTTCTTCTCTATGATTAATTCATATGTCAAAATATTAAAAATGTGGTCAATTTATCATTCATACCATCACGGCTGGTAACCAGCGACAGGTATTACCCGGCTCTTACGAGACACCCGAAACACTACATTCAGAATGTGTGATGGTGAACCTCATTGCTGAACTATGTGAGATGTTATTGTTGCCTGTTGTATTTTCTATTACCCGGCTCTTACGAGACACCCGAAACACTACATTCAGAATGTGTGATGGTGAACCTCATTGCTGAACTATGTGAGATGTTATTGTTGCCTGTTGTATTTTCTATTACCCGGCTCTTACGAGACACCCGAAACACTACATTCAGAATGTGTGATGGTGAACCTCATTGCTGAACTATGTGAGATGTTATTGTTGACTGTTGTATTTTCTATTACCCGGCTCTTACGAGACACCCGAAACACTACATTCAGAATGTGTGATGGTGAACCTCATTGCTGAACTATGTGAGATGTTATTGTTGCCTGTTGTATTTTCTATTACCCGGCTCTTACGAGACACCCGAAACACTACATTCAGTATGTGTGATGGTGAACCTCATTGCTGAACTATGTGAGATGTTATTGTTGCCTGTTGTATTTTCTATTACCCGGCTCTTACGAGACACCCGAAACACTACATTCAGAATGTGTGATGGTGAACCTCATTGCTGAACTATGTGAGATGTTATTGTTGCCTGTTGTATTTTCTATTACCCGGCTCTTACGAGACACCCGAAACACTACATTCAGTATGTGTGATGGTGAACCTCATTGCTGAACTATGTGAGATGTTATTGTTGCCTGTTGTATTTTCTATTACCCGGCTCTTACGAGACACCCGAAACACTACATTCAGTATGTGTGATGGTGAACTTCATTGCTGAACTATGTGAGATGTTATTGTTGCCTGTTGTATTTTCTATTACCCGGCTCTTACGAGACACCCGAAACACTACATTCAGAATGTGTGATGGTGAACCTCATTGCTGAACTATGTGAGATGTTATTGTTGCCTGTTGTATTTTCTATTACCCGGCTCTTACGAGACACCCGAAACACTACATTCAGTATGTGTGATGGTGAACTTCATTGCTGAACTATGTGAGATGTTATCGTTGCCTGTTGTATTTTCTATTACCCGGCTCTTACGAGACACCCGAAACACTACATTCAGAATGTGTAATGGTGAACCTCATTGCTGAACTATGTGAGATGTTATTGTTGCCTGTTGTATTTTCTATTACCCGGCTCTTACGAGACACCCGAAACACTACATTCAGAATGTGTAATGGTGAACCTCATTGCTGAACTATATCTTACGGGACACTCGAAAATGATGATAAAAGAAAAGAGTGATAAAAGAAGCACTATTCTGAGCCGGTGCCTCACAGTAAATTGTAACATGGTTAGTAAATTATATTGACACGGTCACGTTGGTGTTCCTGAAAGATCGTAAGTAATACCTACATAATATACCGGGTGTGAAATATGATACGTTTGAATAAAATAATAATAATAATAATATTGTCGGTCAAGACTTGGATGCTGTCTCTCCATTGTCACGCGACTGCCTGAATCATCTTTTGAAACAAAATTATAAAAGAACGAGTGGGTTGTGGCCAACGCTAAACTCCTCACTAACAAGTCACTCTATAGTCTACAAAGTATACAAATTTTGTATGGAATAATTTTTGAAAAATTTTTTTTTCAATTTTGTAATTTTTTTTGCATTCATAAAAATTATTTTTGTTGTTATCATTTTATTATGAAAACATTATTATTTTTTGATGCTTTTTAACCCATTTTAAAAAATAAAATCGAATATCAAGTTTCCACAGCTTGGGGTCACTTTGGAATATTTGACAGTTAAAAATATTGAGAAGCACTGATCAGATATCCTTCAAAATCTAATGGGATCTAAGCGATTATTAGATATGCATATTAGCAAAATTTGAAAAGAATCGAATGAGTATGTAATTTAGTCTAAATCGATAAAGTAGAATAAATAAGCCGTACATAGTACCTACATACACAGCACACAAACAGATTATTGGTTAAGACTCGTCTTCAAAGTATGTATATATCTTTTTTCATTTTAATAATACTTTATTTAGAGTAGAAAATAGATTAAAAAATGTGGAGGAGATTTTTCGAGAGGCACGGTATAGCGAGGCATTCGCCAAAGAGATCGCCGGGGATTCCTGATAGAGCACATAAAGAAGTAACTACGACACTAAAAGTAGATCTAAACGTGTGTTTTTTTGTATCAAATTTTTTATTATATATTTAAAATACGTACTTGTACAGTTGTTAAACCAGTTGATTCTGCTAATTCTCTTTTTTCTCTAGGTGATGGATATGGATTATGTGTGTACCAATCTCTTAATACTGATCTGGACTTCTCCTGTAAATAACCAATACATGATTCATTTAAATGGTTTTAAACATAATTAGGAAACTTACAGTATACAATCTCCATATGATACTCACAGACAGAGAATTATCAATAATATAGATATGGTTAAACATTGTGAATACATGACTCTCCACTATTACTATAGCAGTACTGGAAAGTATAGAAACATCACTAGGAAACTTACAGTATACAATCTCCACATGATACTCACAGACAGAGAATTATCAATAATATAGATATGGTTAAACATTGTGAATACATGACTCTCCACTATTACTATAGCAGTACTGGAGAGTATAGAAACATCACTAGGAAACTTACAGTATACAATCTCCACATGATACTCACAGACAGAGAATTATCAATAATATAGATATGGTTAAACATTGTGAATACATGACTCTCCACTATTACTATAGCAGTACTGGAGAGTATAGAAACATCACTAGGAAACTTACAGTATACAATCTCCACATGATACTCACAGACAGAGAATTATCAATAATATAGATATGGTTAAACATTGTGAATACATGACTCTCCACTATTACTATAGCAGTACTGGAGAGTATAGAAACATCACTAGGAAACTTACAGTATACAATCTCCACATGATACTCACAGACAGAGAATTATCAATAATATAGATATGGTTAAACATTGTGAATACATGACTCTCCACTATTACTATAGCAGTACTGGAGAGTATAGAAACATCACTAGGAAACTTACAGTATACAATCTCCACATGATACTCACAGACAGAGAATTATCAATAATATAGATATGGTTAAACATTGTGAATACATGACTCTCCACTATTACTATAGCAGTACTGGAGAGTATAGAAACATCACTAGGAAACTTACAGTATACAATCTCCACATGATACTCACAGACAGAGAATTATCAATAATATAGATATGGTTAAACATTGTGAATACATGACTCTCCACTATTACTATAGCAGTACTGGAGAGTATAGAAACATCACTAGGAAACTTTCAGTATACAAGCTCCACATGATACTCACAGACAGAGAATTATCAATAATATAGATATGGTTAAACATTGTGAATACATGACTCTCCACTATTAATATAGCAGTACTAGAGAGTATAGAAACAAACAGCATACGATCTCCATTAAATACCATCTGCATAATACAGTGTAAGATATGATACCTTAAAACAGTATGAGGTCTCTTCTCCATCCCAAATGGTTCTTGGTAAGGGAAATTTACGTCTAACTCTATATTTTCCGACAGCTCCAAGAGGTCGACCTCTAAGTTTTTCTGCTTCCACATAATGAGCTGAAAATAAACAACACAAAAGATATGTAATATTGACAATGAAACATCGAGTTTTTAGAAATCAAACAAACGTAATATATTTTAGACATTTGGGAGACAGGAAATACGAATTACTTCTTGTGGGAATGATCTGACTGAAGAGACACATAAACGTAGATTTGGGTGCTATCGAGGTATTCAATTGTTAGGTATTCAAAATAAATTAGTCACGAGTCGCAGTAGTTAGTACTGAATTTCTTTAATGACCTTTGTGAAAAAATATATATAAATTCCCTAATTTAAGCAAAGATACAAAATCAATGGGCTCGAACTCGCCATGACTAGATTACTAATCCAATGCGATGCCCGGTCTGCCACCCAACCAATCTAAATCTATTCACACTTAGAATTTAGAATAACAACGGTGCAAATACCTTGCTGTGTTAAACTTAATACGGCTAGTTTCGGGAGAGCACTGATCCTCTCGTCGACAGGTATGAGTCATGTTGCATTTTATGTTTGACTCACCAAGATGTATGAAGCAAAGAAGTTGCATAATTATTATTGTAATCATGGACTGCCAAAAAGTAACTGTCAAATTATTTTTCGATTAATCATATATACAGAGTTCCTTGTAGTTTCGGGGAATTAAAATCCATCAGCATTCTACATGCAACTAGATTTTTGTTAAATCGGCATCAATCCAGCAAAATTTAGTAAATTAAAAATAAAACCAAAATATAAGACGACTTATTTGTGTTAAAATATATGTAAGTATATTTTGGTTAATTGAAAATACCATTAATAAGTCATCCACCACCTTTAAATGTCGTTGTTATTTTATCGTGTAAATTTGTTCAGGAGTAGGTACATATCGTTTAAAATGTTAGTAAAGTAAAAAAAAAGAATCTGCGGTGATAGGTTACCTACTGGATGAGGGACACAATTAAAGTCCCAATTAGATTTCTGATTTGATTAAATTTAAGTTTTGTTGCTTAACTATATATGTACTCAACCGTAGCGTGAGCTCAATCATAATAATAAACTTTTTCATACCTTTGAGCCATAATGCTTGTAGTTTGGCGTGGTTGTGCGGACTAAATGAGTGTGTCTCTAGCAGTCTATATAGTTCCTTGTAGTTTCCTCTGTGAAATGCCACCGTGGCCTTGGCCTTCAGGACTGACTCGTTACTGTGGAGTTTTTCGCAAGCCGGGAGCGACCATAGGAACCTGCCGAGACGTTCCACGTTCCCAGCTTGTTGAAGTACCTGAAAATACGGAAGAAAGAATGAATAAGGTTATATTGATATCATTTATGATATGCCGTGCGCCGTAGCACAGTTGGTAAGCGGGCGTCCTAGGTTCGATTCCCAGCAGAGAAATTTATTTAAATTCATATCTCACGCAAATATTGCTTCTCTGGGCTGGAAACAATGGTTAGTTGGGAGAAATTGCCATATGACAATAAACACGCCACTTGCGCAGGGTGCAAGAAAGTGTTTATTATTATTATTTGTAATATTATGTTTAAAGACCATTAACTTGGAGCATTAGTTTTTCATACACCCGTCCATTTCTTCTCTATAATTTTACATATCTGTCAAAACTTTCAAAATGTTGTCGTTCATTCATAATACCATCACGACATATTCCACAATGTGGGGTAACCAGCGACAAGTGTGTGGGTTTGCAGTACCTACCATACCCCAGTTTCATCTCACCTAAAAAGGCAACATTCAACAAATGTGTTGAACCTCATTGCTGATTAATGTGAGATGTTATTGTTGCCTGTTGTATTTTCCATTACCCGGCTCTTACGAGACACCCGAAACAACGATAAAAGGAAAGAGAGGAAGTACTATTCTAAGTCGGTTCCTACAATGAAAAATGAGTTATTTAATTTCTGTTTAATACTTTGTTTATTGTTTATTATACTTACAGAATAGTATTTTACTTTATAAAAATTCATTCAGGGATTGTCAACCTTTTAAGTTAAAAAATAAAGTGCAGTTACACAAACAACGATTAGTGCTGGCCGCGACCCGTTCGTTTAAAAATGGAGACGCTGCGAAAACGGGACGCAAAGTCGAAAAGCGAAATTGACATAGTTTAGAATGAGATAGTGATATATTATATTATCCGCTTCAAATTGTTATAAGAATATGCCCTGTGAATATGCCATATTCGATAATAGTGGCACTCAAATACGAGTGAGTGAGATGGCAATAGTAACTAAATCCGTCTCGAATAACTATCAAATATACGCGAGAAAGCACCAAACGAACATGGAAATATTTCATAGAAAAATGACGCTTAACGCTTCGTCAAAACGTTCACGACTGAGTACTAACATCAGATGATTCCAAGGTTGATTTTGGCTCTCACAAATATGTTACACAGGTCGAATTGTTTCGTGCAAGTATCAAGCGACAAAGTAAACAGCATTTACGCGGGAAAATATCGAGCCGACGGGACCAACGCGAGGAAAATTGATACATAACGGCGAACTGTTTTTGTTTGCTGTTTAGTATGGACACCTTTATTGCGTCAAGGGTCATTTTCGTTTGATAATTTTTATGCTTCAGATCGATTCGTATAGGAGCGGTATTCGTATTCGTGCGAGAGAACAGGACGTCGAGGCGTTGAAACACAATACTGGGGAAAGCGACTGGTGCGAGCGGGACAGGTGTATGGAAATATCATCCGTCTCGAATGACCGAGGTAAAGATATCAAATTTCCCGCTATTTGCGGCCTCGGTTTAAATTTGGAACACGGCTGGGAACAAAATGTTTACATCAAACGGAATATTATTCTAGATGATTACGTGTTTCTATGGCAAAGAAACACCAATTTCATTTTAATTACTTTATCTATGGAGATAATAACAAATTTGAACGCCTTCAAAATGTAATATTATCATTGGACTAAAAAAAATGATCACAATTACCGTAATCTTCTTCATTGGCCCAAGATACGACTACGACGTAATATACATATCCTGTCATTGTTATACAATGTACTTTCTAATACAAACTTACCTCAGTATCTCAAAGATAAATTCACTTATCTATCAAGCCACGGGCGTCTACTTCGCTCTGCTGAACGTACATACCTATCTATCTATAGAAAGAATAAACAATTCAATAATCAATGAATGATGAATTAAAATGACGAAAAACTGTCTATGTAGGTACATAAATAAATAAAGAAACATTATGGGCCGGTATTGCAGTCTCAGTTTAAAAGCTAAACTCAAGTTTTACAAAAATATAGCGTATTACAGTGTCCGTTTAGGCCTAATCTTCCTTCAAATACGTCACTAAAACGACAAATATTTTACTCAACGTTTCTGGTGGATTAAGTACTTAACGGTGAGTAAACTGTCATTTGCTAGGCAACTGTAATTTGTAGTTTCAGTGTTATATCACTAGAGGCGTTAGTTGTATCGACGGTGGTGCCACATAACAAAACAAACTGACAGCCATATTGAAACGAACATGGGCATTTAAAAGCATTATTTTGGCGAAAAAAATTAAATTTACCATTTTGGGTAATAAAACAATAGTATTTCAAGTCGTAGCTCCCGTTTGTAGTTGGTATTATTTGAGGTTATTTAGAATTTGACAGATAATAACCACAGAAAAAGTAAAATATGTCTATAATTGAAGATTTAGTAACTGACATGTCATATTGCACTGTAATACGGAAATGGATTCAATCTCCCCTTAACATTAATCTTGAGTTTAACAAACTCAATGAGTTGAGGGCCGACTGTAGGAAATACCGGGCCTGTGTTAGTTATGTATGAATGACGGCGGTATCTTTTTTATTTTTGTCATATTTAAATCAAACAAATGATTTGGTCTACATATATATTTTTCCCTGAATCCAGGGCGACCATTTCAGCTTATTAGGCCCTTATTAACTGGTAAACATAGAAACTCTGCTTTTTCTTATATACTAAAATTCGGTACATTTTTACAATTATGAATTGTTCAAAACAGTTGTATTATAGTTTATGTTGGGAATTACGTCGATGCAGGTGTTTTTAAGTAATGTAAAAACCTACAGTACAGCTGTTTAAAAATAATATAAAGTCTTTACCGAAATGGTGAAGATCGGACGTTTTTATTGTGGGTTAGTTTTTAGTCTGTATACCAGTGGTCCACTTTTCCAAAAACCCGCAATAAAATAGGTGAGGCAAAATTATAGGTATTAGGTCAAATCATTTGTTTGATTTAAAATACTCATTATAATGGAATTCTACATATTCAACACCGTCAGTATTGACAAAATTAAAAAATACATAAGTAATAATTTCAGGTCTATAGTTACTGATTCTATCATACATCGTTTTATCGCACATTCGTATCAGGGTCTGTTAAATAATAGATATATACTTATATTTATCTACATAATGTAGATTATAATACGCAGAATTAAATTAATAAATCCTTATATTCTTGAAACAATGCTTCGCCAGATAGATATTAATGTTTATATATTTTATACTAATACAATACTTGTATATATTATATTTATAGTCATTAAAGAATTTATGAATCATATTTACATAAACAATACATGTGCAGTGGATGCTTAAAATATAATACTGTATTAGGTTTCAGCTACGCCTTCTCTAAATAATAGTTGATTCATCATTATCACTAATGGCGTTACAGACCATCATGAGCACAGAACAAATAATCTAGATTCTTTGTTCTGTGATCATGATGGGATACACCTGATGTAACGTACTGAGTATCAGAATGGTAACGAATAGTTACTACTACTACTACTACTTGTCGCCAAAATACCTTTATGTTGTTCAAAAAACCTTGTCATATGAATAGCCTCACCTTAAGACAGGCGTAGCCGTTTAGGTGAGGTTATGATGAATAAAAAGAGAGAGGAGGAATTTATTATGTATTATGTTTTGTTGACTTTTTAGTTTCTTTTCTTTCTTTTTTGTACTTGTATTTTACTGTATTAATAAATAAATAAATAAATAAATAAATATCCAAATATAATGTTTTTATTGATTTGTTCAATTTTAGAAATGATGTTTACATCAAAATATAATCAGTTTTAGTGAATAAAACAGGTGTTGAGTTGTAACAGAATAATCTGAAAATAGTTACAATTGCTTTTAACCATAGACAATACAATAGCATGTTCAGAATAACCAAAATGTGTAGGTACTATTGGATGACAATTGATTTGGCAAACAATTACAGCTATTGTTATTGGATTCATTTCAATACAATCATATAATTTTCAGAATAACCACCAATTAACATGGTTATTAATCGCCTTAGTGGGATTCTTACATATTTAATATTTTGTTATATATTTAACTATATATACTTACTATAGGTACTATATTTTGTCATATATATAACTATATTTTAGGATGGGTGGATGGCAGAGCGGTTAGCGCGCTGGGTTAGTAATCCAGTGGTCGCGAGTTCGAATCCTGCCTCGACCGATCTCGTTCACCTATAGGACAAGCATTTATGCTTAGTTTAGGGAACGTAGGAAGATGTATATGTACTTGTTTAACAAGGACATATTCATTTAAAAAAAAAAAAAAAAAAAAAAAAAAAAAAAAAAAAAAAAAAAAAAAAAAAAAAAAAAAAAAAAAAAAAAAAAAAAAAATATATATATATACTATACTCCTATCCTCCATCCAATAAACATAGGTAGTGTCTCTATCTGGTGTATTTTTTATTCTTATTTTTGTTTTTATTTTATATTGATTTTGTTTTTTTAATTCCATATTATTTTTTTATTTGTATTCTTATATTCCTGTAACTAATTGTATTTACCATGGTGGTTGACTGGTAGAAATTGCCTGCGGGCAATAAGTCCGCCTCGTTGTTTATAACAATACCCCCAATTCAGTAACTGTTGTCACTAAAATAGGAACATTCTAAAATTGTAGATTTTAGATTTACGGTCTTATTTCAGCGTTATAAAATATCAACTTGGACCAAATGGAATATGAACTTACCTAATACCTATATTGGCCGGAACGTTCTTAAAGAGTTACTGAAGTAGACGTATTTTGAATAATCCAACTGTCGATTTGTTCAGGAGAACTTTGTTCTCTTAACATATCGACAATGTTTCAAGCCAGGATACGCGAGAATTGTATGCAGAGGTCTACTTTTTTCACGGCTTTTCCAACTTTGAAGTCAAAAAACACCAACTTAGAGGCTTCGCAGCATATATGTTCCATACACGGATTTACTCAGAATTCGGAGTAGAACATTTCGTGTGTCTGTATGTGTGTGTCTGTGTGTGTGTGTGTGTGTGTGTGTGTGTCCGCCCCCCCCTTATAACTTTTGATCCGCTCAATTTACAGAGCCCAATATTTCAGAATATATAAAAAAATACAGGCCTACAAAACTTTTATACTCAGAATTTTGAATTTTTGTTTCAGTCAGGGGTTATCAACTTTTTAATTTTTATTTTATTTTTCCATATATCTCAGAAACCATAAAAGCTAGAACGCTGAAAATTGGTATAAACATAGACATACACAAAATCTCAAATTAGTTTTTTTTTTAAAATTCCAGGGTTTTTCAAACTTTTTTTATTAAGAAAAATATTTTTTTTATGATAAATTTATGAGTTTAACTGCCTATATTTCCAAAATTTTTTTAAAACATCGAAAAAAGCCGAAACACCCCAACTAGAAAATTTAATTTTCTATAAAAAATATTAAAATTGTATTAGCACATTGCAAATTTTTTTCAACAATTTTTATAAAAATTGAATTTAGTGACGACATTGTTTCATAAAATTTGTATGATAGTAGCCTACTCACAATATCTAAGAAGACTTAATAATTTGATACTAATCTCCAAACATACATACATACCATCATGCTGTTTTCACATTCTGGGTAGGATCAAAGGACTGACCTCCATACTATCCTATCTTGACATACATACATACCTAGGTACATGTGTTGTATAGAAAACCAAATATCTTAAAATATTAAATAATTTGTATTTATGAGTTTATAGTTTGGTGGTTATGGGTTTATAGTTTGGCCCGTTCACACTATAAAACCGCGATCATAGTAAGCCGCCTTATTGACTCTGTCCAATTCTTTTAAATAGTTGGTACTCTGTGATTCGGATGATCTCAGCGTAGGCTGCCTCCCTGATGGAACATTCCTTTGGCACAATTCCTGAATGTAGTGTGGAGCCAAATCGTTCAGAGCTTTAAACACCATCAGGCATACCTTATAGTCCACTCGTTTGATTCTATTTACCACCTAGTAATTCAGTTTGCGATATTCTACATTATGGAATATCGCGAGAAAGTTTGTAATCGCTTTTCGATCTTCATACCTAGTGCAATTTGGTTTCAGCGCAGTTGCCAATCTCATGACAAAAAAAAAACAAACTGGACATCATTAACCAAGGATGTCTGATACTAAATATTACTAAATTGATGCCAAATGTAGAAAATTTATTATTAAAGCACCAAGTGCATCCTCCCATTACTAAATACAACAGACACTAAATTTTAATTGCGTTCATTTTAATTTTAATTTAATTAATAAATGCATAAAACTTACAGCCCATTATGCAAATGTGGAAACAGTTTTTTCTATCATGGGGGCTTAATGGTCGAAAGATCTTTCTAAAGACCGACTAAAGATGTCTTCAGTTCGAGCTATACTTTTAGTTCAATATAATTTGAAGGGTTTAACATGTGAAGCATTTTATAAATCAATAATTAAAGAAAAACCCTTACTTAAAAAGGTATCTTCACATTATTAACTGTTTCAGTGCTAATCCCGAGACGTTATCGTGATGAACCATTTGCTACGTCAGTGCGGATCACGCTAGGTAATCGGGATGGACAATGCTCCACTTAAACTCGCTGTAGAAATCTTATTTATCGACATATCCAAAATATAATTATTACATTGTGTAACCGATCCTATTTAAGTAAATATGATTTTAATAATTTTTTATAAAAATTTGGTAGATGGCAGTAGAGTGTTTACTTTTTGTCTATTTCATCCCGAGACGTAATCGGGACCCGCACTGAGATACCGCTTTGTATGGATATTAATGTTGCTTATAACCCATATCCGAATTCGTAGAGATTGTGCGCCGGTTTAAAAAAATATTTATGTTTGGTTTTTATTTAGTTAATAAAAGCAAAGTATTTTGTTGTAAATTTATGTTTTTATTTATTTAGGTATATATTTTGGTTTATTTGGGACAATAACAGCATTATTAACTAATATGAACGAAAAACAATGAGTAGTAAATCTTATTATTTAATTATTTGTGTCTTTAACGTTGATTCATATTTCAAAATAACTTTTTTTTTAAGTTCATGTGTTTTTGAGAGTAACTTCGATTTTTTGTGTTACCAACTTTTAAATCTTACTAGGTGATAGACATTGAACATTTTTTGCTATTATGAATGAATTTCGCATTTATAACTGTTAACTTATTGTAGTATTATTTATAACAACCAACGATTTTATGACTATTTTCTACTATAAGTTGATAAATTACGATGCAGCGGCGCATAGGTCATAGAGCTTACAGATAAACTTCATACAAACGTAAATATGATTTTAATAAATTATACGGCTAGTGCCTTATACGTTTTATTGTTGAAAAATGTTTGTTTTCGAAGAAATACTTAAAAATTCATAAATTTTAAGATGATTTTTATTCACTATATACCTACTTTCCTGTAATTTTTTACCTATGTGATATTTTTTTGCTAATTAGTTATTTTTTTGTAAGCTGGAACGTTGAAAAAAATCAGTTAAATAGTATGCAGAAAAACAAAATAAACAAAAAAATGTACTCAACATTTAGAACAGCTAAAAACGAATATTCTCGTCGAAGATTTCAAGTATCTCAGGTGAGTAGTTATTGAGATGTGACGATTTTAATTTTGTCCAAAAATTGCGCAGCACTGAGTTGTTATGTACATTGTTTAGCATACGCCTAGCACGGAAAAGGTTAAGAACGATAAAACTGATTAAGTAACTACTTGGATTATTACCAAAGGAAGATTATTTTTAGTTTGTTTAACACAGCTTTCATTTAAGAGATCTTAAAAATGCAAGCTGTGTTTTATTGAAAATCCTGAGATATCATGAGATTTGCAAAATCCGGCCCTATCGACCGGGCAACCCTATACAGACGGGATATATTTTAGCATTTTTGTATTCTACATTTATAATTTTAGCATTATAATTAACAAAATTGAGATTGATTATTGCATAAGATAAAACGATAAATTGTGTACTTCATCATGTATTTATTCTTAATTGCATGAAAAATGTTTTGTATACAGACATATTAAACAAAACAAATATTACTACAAATATTACAGTTGGTCTACGAGAGAAAAAAGTTCGGGAGCCTTTGATCTACATGATACCTGTTGAGAAATTGACGTTAAAAATATGCTTTAAAATGTTGAAATCATGAGTCTTGACTATACCATAGTAGTAAAGAATAAAAAAAACGTAGTTCTGTCTGAAAAATAATCTATGATTTATATTTATTCAAAATATATTTTGATGGGATAATAAATAGTAATTGAGACATGGAAAACAACACCTGATACATGGCAATTAATTAATTATTCAGTATTAAAATTTAAGTATATGGCAATGCCTAGTCATTTAATGGCAATACACTGTCGTTAAAAATAATTGTTTACTGTGATATATTATTGATATTAAATTACATACATACATATACTATTTACACAAGTTCGCTAGAATCTGTATTGTAGTACAAAGAAAAGATTTTAAATCATTTAATTAAATCATTAAAAGATTTTAGATTTAGGGGGGATTGCTGCCAACGTACCCATTTTCAATTTGTTATACCATCATTATTTATTATCAAATCGTTTTGAAAACAAAATAATTTAGATAGTTTGGGTATTATTAAAGAAAAATATATATTTACTTTTTGATAATGTTCTGTATAAATTCTTGTAGAAAAATAATGGCATACCCCGATTTTCAACGTTTATCTTGTATTTTTAATAAAATATAAGGCGTAGTTCAACATATTTTTTTTTAAATTAAAGAAGACAAAAATATCTAGAAAAATATGATGTGACGTTGCATTAATGCTTCAGGTTTAGTAAAGAAACCTAAAAAACATTTATTTTCCATTCAGCGCCATTGCGAAATAAAAGTTTTTTTTGGTTTATTAACTTAACCTGATGCATTAATTCAACGTTACATCATATTTTTCCATATATTTTGATCTTCTTTAATTTATAAAAAAATATAATGCTCTATACTTTATAGTTTTTTTAGTAATTCAAGATAAATGTCAAAAATCGGGGTATGCTTATTATTTTCCTACAAAAATATAATACAGAACATACCTAATTAAAAAGTTAAGGTAGGTATATTTTTCTTTATTAATATCCAAACTAACTATAGGTTATTTTTACAAAATTATTCGTTTTGTAGTAATGATGCAAATTCAAATTGAAAAAAATAGGTACGTTGGCAGCAGTCACCCTCTTAAAGATTTGACAGTTTAACTTACTATTTTGTATTTTATTTAATTACTAGCAGACCCGTACACGTATTTATCTTTCCGTGTTGATTAGGAGGCATGTACTGCCTCGAATTAGGCGCTTGTTTGTTGCGCTAATGCACTTAAAAACTCGTGTTGAATTCAAGGCAATTAATTATTGAATATGGAACATATACATATAGCCATGAAGTTGGCGCGCTATTTCATTTCGCTCACAATTTGTCTGTCACTGTCACATTTGATTGTATTTTATAAATACGCGACCCGTACGGCGTGGCGTTGCTGGGGCATCCCCCTGCGCTATGTTTTTAATCATTTTGAAAAACTACCACACGGGGAGAATGAATGAGGAACGTCTGACGAAGAAAATATATATTGCGGACAGGAATGGAATGAGAGGTCAGGGCCGGCCAAGGAAGGAATGGTACGTTCATGTGAATGGTATTTTGAAATTCGAAAATATTAGAAGCGTGAACAACAGACGAACATGTATAAGATGATGTATGGATGTTGACGAGGCGATGAATGTGTGTCAAGATAGCGGTAAAAGGCGTTCGGTTCTCTCTGCCTACCCCGTGAGGGACATGGCGTGATGGTATGTATGTATGTATAAAACTACATAGTCGGTGTACAAGTTTAAAACCACCCAGAAACGCTTGTACAAAATTTCACTAGACCTTACAATACACTTTGCTTGGTTGGTATATGTGCAAATCGCCCTCCTCCATGGCGAAAAGGGTCAAGAAGTTTGACTGAAACTATACACCAATTTCTTAACAGATTTCATAGGTACAAAACAGCTAGGAGTATCAATATGTGAACCTGAAACAACACTATGTGAACCTGAAACAACAATATGTGAACCTGAAACAACAATATGTGAACCTAAAACAACAATATGTGAACCTGAAAGAACAATATGTGAACCTGAAACAACAATATGTGAACCTGAAAGAACAATATGTGAACCTGAAACAACAATATGTGAACCTGAAACAACAATATGTGAACCTGAAACAACAATATGTGAACCTGAAACAGCAATATGTGAACCTGAAACAGCAATATGAGAACACCGATTTTTCTAAAGCATTTAACAAAGTTAATCACGTCATACTGTTGGAAGGACTGGAGAAGATAGGTATGGGTGGTTGCCTGCTTCGATGGTTTTTTTCATATATTAATAACAGATTTCAGGCAGTTAAGTTAAAGGGTTATATATCTCAATTTAATTATATTCCCTCCGGTGTACCCCAAGGTTCTCACTTAGGTCCTTTGCTTTTTAGTATTTATGTAAATGATATAAGAAGTGTGGTCAAGCATTCAGAGCTTTACTGTATGCTGATGACATGAAAATATATAAATGTATTAATTCTTTAAATGTCTGTATCATGCTTCAACAGGACATAAACAGTATTGCTTGACTCTAAATTGTTATTAAAAGATCATATAGAATATGCACTAGAAAAAGCCAATAGACAAATGGGTTTCATTCTTCGCATTTCGTAACCTTTCTCTGTACCTTCCAATTGTTATACATGGCATATGTCAGATCACACCTTGAGTTCGCTTCCATCATATGGAATCCCCAATATCGAACATATTATATTGATCGTATTGAGAAAGTTCAAGATATTTTTTAAAATTAATTAACACATCGTTTTGGAGAAAACCAATGCAAACTATTCAGTTTAAATAAGCGTAAAAAGGTGTTCGATTTGATATTTTTATTTAAAATAGTGAATTGCATTGTGGATTCTGCTTATCTATTGAAGAAAATTGCCTTTCCTTGCCCTTTACGCAGTACTAGATCAAATTAATTATTTGCTATTCCTATTAATTTGTAAGACTAATTATGCACTGCAGAACTCTTTTATCAGACGTAGTTGTAAATTGTATAATTCTGTCATTAAGTCTGAAATCGATATTCTAAATAACGATTTTGCAGCTTTTAAAAGAAAACTTTTTGATGTTGTGTGAAAAGAATACTTTTTAACTTATATGTGGGTATGTATTAACTATTTTCTTTTTTTTTTCATTTCTTGACTTATTATTTTTTGTTTTTTATTATTTTATGCTTTATTTCAATCTTGTTTATTCTTCCTTTGTTATAACTAATGTTATTTTTCTTCATAAAGTATCTTATTGTAAATCATTTATGGAATCTTTGCTGGTTTATTTGATTATTATTTTGGACCATTACAATTTATTAATAAAACTGTATGTTTCCTTGATAAATAAAAAAATAAAAAATAAAACATCTTACTTCGCAGACACACGCGACCTGCTCCTGCGTGAATCCAAAGCTGGGCAGCAGGGGACCGTCTCTGCCTGAGGCTCCCCCGCCCTGGGATCCCACGCCTCCCGTCTGCCCGGGACCTCCTCCCAGCCCCGTCAGCCCAGGCTGGTGCTGCAGCATGGCGAGTTCAACAACGGACACCGCCTAACCGATCCTCCATGTCACGCACAAAAAAATATTAACGAAAATGGAGATAGCGCCTTTGTGTCGTGGCGCGAATCAACATACAAAGTTTAAATAAAATATTTTTTAATAAAAAATATTACGAAAATGGAGTTAGCGCCTCTGTGTCGTGGGGCGAGTTTACAAATAAAATGTAAAAAATTAAATATTCATTTGCAATGTTTTGTACGATGGTTTACGCACCGGGAGTGTCTAACTCGATTTTTATGACACAATTTTTTTTAGTTTTTAATTATTAGGAACAACACTTTCACTTATTCATATCACTATATTATGATAATATGAATGAATATAATTCACTTAATTTAATTTATATCACTTTATTAAAATATTTGTCTATTGGTATCACTGTAAATCAAATTTTCACATTCAAATATTGTCTACACATTAATTTTATCAATTGCAAAAATAACATAAATATACGGTTTAGATGGGTTGGTGGCAGAGCAGTTAGCGCACTGGTTTAGTAATTACAGTAATTAGTTAAATGGACGCTGGTTTAAAAATCCCGCCTCGACCGATTTCGTTTAACGTATAGCTAATAATTAGACCGAAGTCTGTTCCCAATATAGCACGAGTGGGTTGTGGCCAACGCTTTACTCCTCACTAAAGAGTCATTCTATAAAGTATTCAAATTTTGTATGGAAAATATTCAGCATTTTCATGAAATGAGTTTGTTAAATTATTTATTATTTAGGTAAATATTTTATTACGAAAACTTGATAACTCTTCAATGCCATTTTATGAAAGTGATGTGCCTTTTTACCAATTTGAAAATAAAAATTACATATTTTAAGCATCCTGAGCTAGGGGTCACTTTGAAATATTTGACAGTTAAAAAAAATCGAGAAGCACTATTCAGATATCCTTCAAAATCTAATGAGATCTAAGTGAGTATCAGAAATACATATTTGCAAAATTTGAATAGAATCGAATGAGTACTTTAGTCTATAATCGATAAAGTAAAATAAATACGCCGTACATAGCACACAGCACACACACACACACACACAGATGTGATGAAACTATCAGAATACAATCTCAGCATGATACTAGTTTATAATCTGCAATAAAAAATAATTGCGAAATCATAACTCCCACTTTAACTCGCCACTTGCGCTGGGTGCAAGGAAGTGTTCATTATTATTATTATTATATCACCTTGGGTTAGTGAGGAGTAAAAAGAAATAGTGTAGTTTGGGACGACTGCGAATTTTTAGCGCGATAACGCTTGTATAAAGAAATAGTTTGAAATTCCATTCTGTGAATCTAAACCATCAAGGGACTCACACAAACACACACAAAAACTTTCATCAAAATCGGTTCAGCCGTTTAAGAAGAGTTCAGTGACATACACACGTACATAAGAATTATATACATAATATAAGAAACACATCAAATTCGTTCCAAATGCGGCATTAGAATGAACGATACAATTATAATGAGTGGCATAGGCTGAACGATTCGTTGGTTTGAACGACATTCACCATACTAATTATAAGCGGGTAATTCAAAATTCAAAGGTCTGAGGATTCATACCTATATGATAAACCTAGCATATTTCATTCAATTTAACCTATGGCTATAGGTACATACATACATACCATCGCGACATGTCCCTTGCGGGGTAGGCAGAGAGAACCGAACGCCACATTTTTCTATCCTGGCACGCATCCCTCGCCTCGTCCACATTCATGCATCGTCTCATACATGTTCGTCTATTGCTCACACTTCTAACATTTCCGTCTTTCAAAATATCGTTCAAATGGTCGTGCCATCCCTTTCTTGGGCGTCCCCGACCTCTCATTCCATTCCTTTCCGCTCTGTATATTTTCTTCGTCAGGCGCTCCACATTCATTCTCCCCATGTGACCAAACCATGTCAATGTGTTCACTTTCATTCTAGTAATGACATCTTTCTTCATCTTACATTATTTCCTTATGTCCTCATTTCTTACCCGGTCATACATCGTTCTATTACAAATCCTTCTTAACGATCTCATTTCAATTGGTAATAATAGTTAGTATGGATCCTAACCTATAGGTAAGGATCCTTACTACATATTATTATAATAACAGTGCAGTAGGTACTTGGGAAATACTCTTTAGAAGTACCTACTTGTACTCTTCAAGTGTCCTTTATGGAATGTTCTTGAATTAAGAGCTCTTGACAGTATATTATAGAACTATCTGTAAACGATATCTCTTTCACACAACATACCTAATAGGCTAATTTCATACACCTATTTTTTTCTGAAAACAATGAATAATTGTTTATTAAAAAAACATCTATGTGAGAAAAAATTAAATCTCTACATACATACATATATACTATAACGTCATATCCCAAAATGTGGGATAACCAGCGCCAGGTGTGCGGATATACATTACTTATTACTACACATGCGTGTATACCTACACACCAGTCTTGTCTAACCTCAAAAGGCACTACATTCAATAGAATGTGTGATGGTATTTTCGATTACCCGCCTCTTACGGGACCACCGAAAACGATCATAACTGTAGGTAAATAGTGGAAGGACTATTCTATGCCGGGGTCATAATATTTATATTTGCAACTTCAACGTCATTCTGATGTCAGTATTCATATTTTTCTATGGTTATTGATACTTCACCGTGTCGATATGACGTATTAAACCGTGGTTATAAATCAGGGCTTTTTAAAATATATCTTTCTTTTTTTGGGGTGTTTTAAGGAAATACTTTCTACAAATTTATTTAGGTATTGCTTATAGCTTTAAAACAATATGGCAAATTAGCCTATTGTGCATACATAGATACATATATTATTATTTATTTATTTTCTTTGGTAAGCTACAGCTCATTTACAGTTTAATGATACAATATTATTTTTACAGTGTTAGAGCCAAAAAAAGCATTCTATCAACATAATATAAAAACAAATAACAGTTTACAAGCCAAAAATAATTCACACACACACACCTTCATACACACCATCACACACATATTCATACACACCATCAAACACACAAATATATTGCTACGGGCGCAAAAACACGTTTATCCGGCCCTGTCTTTGGATGCGAAAAAAAATAAAAAATATATAAGTATTTAAATAAAATTTTTGAGCCTCCCTCTCCCCAAAATATAATGTGACAACTATTTTTTGGTGTATTTAATCAAGATATTGATTAAAAAAATTATAAGGAATTTTATAATACTTTAATTTTTTATTGAAAATTTGCATTTTTCAGATCTAATTTTATTTTTTACTTAACGCGTTCAAAGGGTTAAACTAAGAATAAATGTTTGAACTTTAGGTGAACGAAATCGGTCGAGGCAGGCTTCGAACTCGCGACCACTGGATTACTAACCCAGCGCGCTAACCACTCTGCAACCAGCCATCTAATTTATCCTCATTCTACTGAAAATATCTCTTCAAATCTTGCATTCTCGTCTGATATCCTCATTCTTAATCCTATCATAGATTATTTTGTCGTAGATACCTACATTCATATTTTGACTTAGGGGCCTCATTTCCACTTCATGAGGCCCTTAAGACCCTTCGTTCAGTTTACTAAATAAATAGAATTTTAGCCCTTATTAATTTCTGACATAGTCTGCTTTTTGCATCGGTGCTGGTCACCAAACGAGGGAATTAGTTAAAATCCACGTAAATAAATAATAATAATAAATTTTGATAATTTATATAGCGCCGTTTTTGTGAATATCTCACCTCAAGGGCGCTGAAAAAATGATTACGTTGTATCATTTCGGCTCGGGTAAGATTTGCCAAAAAGGTGCGTTTTGAGTTTTTTTCTGAACGAAGATATATTTTCGGTTTGTCTGAGGGTGTGTGGGAGCTTATTCCATGCATTTGGTCCTGCCACAGCAAATGCACAATCACCGAAATTAGTTGTGTGCACCCTGTTTATTTCAACTAATTTCCCAACCATGGATGAAGATGCAGAACGAAGTGATGATTGTCTGTCATTTATTGAAAGCGGAATGCACAGTTCGGAGAGGTAAGTAGGAACCATACCACGAAGTGCTTTAAAGATTATGAGACAGAGCTTATATTCAATTCTTTCGGGGACTTTAAGCCAATGTAGATTGCGAAGATGGTGAGAGATGTGAGAAAATTTGGAGGCTCCAGTGATGAGTCTGGCTGCAGCATTGAAAACTGACTGAATTTTATTAATTTCTTTCTTTGGTAAATTCGCATATATACCGTTACAATAATCCAAACGGGAGACAACAAAGGCGCTTACCAAAGATTTCATGGCTTCAATTGGGATACTCCTTCGGATTGACTTTAAACGTCTTAGTTGAAAGAAAGCAGAAGAAGTAACTGTGTTAATTTGGTTTGAAAAGCTTAGATTTGAATCTATTTTGACTCCAAGAAGTATAACACAGGATTTAGGAAGAATATCTGAATTTTCGAAAGTTAGTGAGGAAGTAAAGTAGGTTGGGTTGTTTCAACAAAAGTATCGGTAATAGATGTAGTTAAAATAATAATAATAAAAAATAAATAAAAAAAAATTGTTAATCCATAATTTAGAAATTATAGATTTATCGAAAAACTTAATAATAAAAATGCAAAAAACGGTAATAATCAATACATGTAGAATTGTTAAAGATTTTTTAAACGTCAATATTCGGGAATCAGTAGGGTTGTTAGGTAGTATAGAGACCTCCTCAGAACCTAATCCTTTGATATGTTAAGTATCTGGATGGGTGAACTATTCGCAATTGAAAGCGTGATGATGCGTTTGTTGCATTTTATTTTGCTCTTTTAAATAATTTACAATTTACGCATTGATCTGCTAATTCTTTTGAGGAAGTGTATAATGGTAATAATAATAATTGAGTGTTATTATTTGTAGTGCTTAATTGTTATTAATATCATTAGTATATCGGCCAGCGCCGTTAAATTAAAAACACTTCATATTTTTAACATATTTTTAAAAACTTTAGAAATATAGGTAGTTAAACACGTAAATTTATCATGAAAAAATGTTTGAGAAACTCCTGAGATTTTTAGTTTTTCTATATTCATACCAATTTTCAGCGTTCTAGCTCTTATGGTTTTTAAGATATAGGGAAAAATAAAGTAAAAATTCAAAAGTTGATAACCTCTGACTGAAACAAAAATTCAAAATTCTGAGTATGAAAGTTTTGTAAGCCAATAACATCTACATTCTGAAATTTTGGGCTCTGTAAATTGAGCGGATCAAAAGTTATAAGGGGACACACACAATCTACTCCGAATTCTGAGTAAATCCGTAGATAAGTATAACATATATGCTGCGAAACCTCTAAATTGGTGTTTTTTGACCTGGAAGTTGGAAAAACCGTGAAAAATTTAGACCCCGCATAAAAAATCTCGCGTATCTTGGCTTGATACTTTGTCTATATGTTAAGAGAAATAAATTCTCTTGAACAAATCGACAGTTGGATAAAATGAAAGTGAACTGCTTGAGGTGGTTTGGACATATTGAAAGAATGAATAATGAACGACTGACCAAAAAAATATACATCGGTGTAAGAGATGGAGTGAATAGCTGGGACCGCCCAAGAAAGGGATGGCATGACCATGTGAATGATATTTCGAAAGAAGGAAATATACGAATCATGAAAATTCGACGATGCATGGATAAAAAGGAAGCTAGGAATGTGTGTAAAAACAGAGAAGTATGGCGCTCGGTTCTCTGTGCTTACCTCGTAAGGGACATGGCGTAATGGTATGTATGTATAATTTTTCCTTGATTCATCTGTCGCCAGACGCTAGTAAGAAATGATTACAAAAAATGACCCATCCTAAGAAAACACCTAATCGTTTCGCTAAACTCAACAAAAATCACACATGGTTCGTTTGAATTTACCAAAATAGATCTCGGTTGGATCTGGCCGACGGTCGCACTGTTTGGAAAAAAAGAAGAAATATTTTTATTTATATGTGTATATTACGTTGTTCACAAACACTGAATTATCAACACGTCACCACTGGGATTGTTTATAACGAATTGGCAAAACCGCACATTGAAATAAACAGTCTTTTATTTTGATTTTGTGCGTAAATTATAATGAAAAATTCGCTCCATAGGTACCGAGGGACGGCGCACGGTTAAAATGTAGCGCCCGTAACACACCGCGCAAGCGCTTTGCATCAACTAAAGATCTGGTAAAAATAATACCCAGCGGTTAATGCTGTCCCCAGATGGATAGTGCGTACCACAAATTGTACCATACCATCATAAGGGGCAAACCGTTTTGTTCGACTCGATAATAGTGATTTTCCTTTCCAAATTTTTCCCATTCCTATTCATAGTCCAGTCCTTAAATCCTAGCTTGTCCATTTTTTTTATTTATTTATTTATTTGATAAAGAATAAAAGTGATACATAATACAGTTGTTACAATATATAATAGGTACAGTTACTTAATATTTAATAACATTACCCCCCAATAAGAGCTTACACTCGGGCTTTGGAGGGGATTCTACCAAATCTATAAATATTTATGTATACCTAATTTATAACATAAAAAATCCAAATCTATAAATATTTACATATACTTAAATTTATTGTTTAACTTATTTTGACTGATCTTATTTTAATTGTTTCTTTATCTTTCTTTGTATTTTTTTGTTTTTCTTTTTCGTTAGATCGTAATTTAATAATTGGTGTTACTATTTTGGTTTTTATATTTAATAATTAAATTTAAATTTATATGGATATTAAAAAAAAACTGTTTGTAACCTTAAAAAAATAAAATCTTTAATAATTTCTTTTGATTTATTTATTTGAGGCACCGGCTTAGAATAGTGCTTCCACTCTTTTCTATTATTGTTTTCAGTCACTAGATTTAGCGTTATTATATGCCTATAAGTATAGTTACCCTTACTAACACGTAAATTCATAGTGTATTAGGCGGTTTTAATATATCATGTTTTCAGTCACTAGATTTAGCGTTATTATATGCCTATAAGTATAGTTACCCTTACTAACACGTAAATTCATAGTGTATTAGGCTGTTTTAATATATCATGTGTTCAGTCACTAGATTTAGCGTTATTATATGCCTATAAGTATATTTACCCTTACTAACACGTAACTTCATAGTGTATTAGGCGGTTTTAATAATTATATCATGTTTTCAGTCACTAGATTTAGCGTTATATGCCTATAAGTATAGTTACCCTTACTAACACATATGTAACTTCATAGTGTATTAGGCGGTTTTAATATATCATGTTTTCAGTCACTAGATTTAGCGTTATATGCCTATAAGTATAGTTACCCATACTAAAACATATGTAACTTCATAGTGTATTAGGCGGTTTTAATATATCATGTTTTCAGTCACTAGATTTAGCGTTATATGCCTATAAGTATAGTTACCCTTACTAACACATATGTAACTTCATAGTGTATTAGGCGGTTTTAATATATCATGTTTTCAGTCACTAGATTTAGCGTTATATGCCTATAAGTATAGTTACCCTTACTAACACATATGTAACTTCATAGTGTATTAGGCGGTTTTAATATATCATGTTTTCAGTCACTAGATTTAGCGTTATATGCCTATAAGTATAGTTACCCATACTAAAACATATGTAACTTCATAGTGTATTAGGCGGTTTTAATATATCATGTTTTCAGTCACTAGATTTAGCGTTATATGCCTATAAGTATAGTTACCCTTACTAACACATATGTAACTTCATAGTGTATTAGGCGGTTTTAATATATCATGTTTTCAGTCACTAGATTTAGCGTTATTATATGCCTATAAGTATATTTACCCTTACTAACACATATGTAACTTCATAGTGTATTAGGCGGTTTTAATATATCATGTTTTCAGTCACTAGATTTAGCGTTATATGCCTATAAGTATAGTTACCCTTACTAACACATATGTAACTTCATAGTGTATTAGGCGGTTTTAATATATCATGTTTTCAGTCACTAGATTTAGCGTTATATGCCTATAAGTATAGTTACCCTTACTAACACATATGTAACTTCATAGTGTATTAGGCGGTTTTAATATATCATGTTTTCAGTCACTAGATTTAGCGTTATATGCCTATAAGTATAGTTACCCTTACTAACACATATGTAACTTCATAGTGTATTAGGCGGTTTTAATATATCATGTTTTCAGTCACTAGATTTAGCGTTATATGCCTATAAGTATAGTTACCCTTACTAACACATATGTAACTTCATAGTGTATTAGGCGGTTTTAATATATCATGTTTTCAGTCACTAGATTTAGCGTTATTATATGCATATAAGTATATTTACCCTTACTAACACGTAACTTCATAGTGTATTAGGCGGTTTTAATATATCATGTTTTCAGTTACAAGACTTGGCGTTCTGTGCCCTCTTAAGTTATGAAAATAATATTGATTTGTACGTACAAAATGATAACAAGTTGCCACATTCTGGAGACTTGTGCTATTCATCGTCTCATAGATCCATACTGAAAACACAATTAAAACTATGCCTCCATAGGGGATCGATTCCGTAACCATTCGTTCAGAAGTCAGATATTGTCTAGTCAACTGAACCCCCAAGGCCGACCTTATACACCTAATCGGGCCGCGTCTGATGGGGGTGAAGCTGGTTGAACTGTTACATTTCATTATTGACTAGAATATTATTATCAGCTGTGTGGGCGGAGCTAACCCCCTCCCCATAACTCACCTGTGGAGGCGTGGCCCCGGCGGTCCCGCCCACCACACCTGCCCGTCAAGCTCCTCCCTATTTATTAAATTGGTTTATTGCGGTTACCTGGGACTTGATTTATTGACCAAATTCTAATTGATCATCGTTGAAATAAATTATTAAATTTTAATTTGTAGGTAATTATACTTACCTACCGTCAAGCCATGGTCTTAATGGGGTAGACAGAGCTCACCGAACGTCACATTTTTCTATTTAGACTTTAGAACAGAGCTTCTCAAACTATTTTTCTAGTAGATCACTTTCAAACTTTACTGGTTTCGGTGGACCCCCTGCAGTCTAGATTTCTACTATAGAGGTATGTATGTTGGAAGTTTTATATTTAATTAGAATATTAATATGATATCAGAAAGGTTGTGACTTTAAATTACGTGTTCCAAATCATCTCTCAAAACACATACAACTATTTTTAGATATTGCAATTGTTTTACTCAGCCATTTATTTAGAATTGAAATAATAGAGTGATGATAGGTTTCATAATAAAAGAAAACTTATTCAGATTGATTATATTTTCAGATTAAAAGTTAACAAATTTAATTCAAATAATTGTTCCGCGAATACTGGGGTCGGGATAAAATAATATATTTATTGAACACTATGCACACTGTGCATGAACGACTGGCTGACGAGCGAATGGTTCGCTGTCACCGCTCGCTTCAGGAAGCGGTGTCCCTCGGTCGTCCTCGGCAATCTTCGTGAGAAGCGAGATCGTCCGAGCGAGATGGCATCCTTGATGGGGAGGTACATCCTCGCCACACTACCATATTCCTAAAACTCGTCAGTAATGTGAAAATTAGATCTAAGGACCTTGCGTGACCGTATCAGAAACACGGTAATCCGTGAAGTATGTGAAGTCCAAGATGTGGTCAGGTGGGGGAGACAGCGTCGACGATACTGGTACCAGCATGTGCAGAGGATGAACCAAAAGAGAATTCCACACATAGCTCCGCACCAGGTACCAGATGGAGAGCGTCAACCAGGAAGACCCCCGAAACGATGGAGAGACAGCTGGAACTCAGCATCTCAGGAGGACCATCCTGTACCAACAGACCCTTGGCCTACACCAAGATGAAGAAGAAGAAGAAGAAGATTTAAAGATGAATATTTGCGTCGCGACTGAGTTCCAACCATCCAGAATGGTAAAAATAAAAAGAATATTAAGGCAGGTTTTAGAAAATGGAAATGAATACTAACAGTCTTACTAATAAACACCCGTTGACCAGTGTTTTAGTTACACACCGTGTAAAGCCCGTGCAGCGATTATTTGAAAATCTTACCTACTAATAAACGCTGTATAACGACTGTGTAGTTACAACAAGCGTACAACAAAAGATGATCTGACAACGTTGTAATTTCGAACTCGCGCATGCGCAGAGCCGCAAGCCGCCATCCGCCATTATAATTTTGACGTTTGTCGTAGTTAATATTTTCATATGTTTTTCACATTTCAAAATAGGAATATGTAAAATAAAACGAATAATTTCATCAGACGAATACCCAAGCAAACACCATTGTAGATATTATAAAAGAGCTGATTTTTTGTCAACTTTTCGCTCCTAAAATGCACAATTATCGAGAATATAATCATTTATACTGAGGTTTCGTCATATTATTCCAAGATATAACAATATAACACGCATATCAAAATAAAATTTGATTTTTGATAGATGAAATTTGTCTTAAAACACCGCTAAACTACCTTGGACACTCGTGCAAGCGTTGTGTAAAATTAGTATGAGAGATACACAGTCGTTGACCAACTGATCTGCTACACAACGTTTATTGGTAAAGTTTTTGCCTACACGGGTGTTAAACGGTGGTGTAACTTTTACAACACGTTTATTAGTAAGACTGTAAATAAACAGGCTCTCTGATCCATATGCCGGCCTAGCTGAAAAAAAAATCATGGCCGTAGACCAGGGATGGGCAAACAGTCGATCGCGAGCGGTTTTAGAGTCGATCGCGCGCGGTTTTAGAGTCGATCGCGCGCGGTTTTAGAGTCGATCGCGCGCATTCTTACAAATTTCTTGTGAGGATGTTGAAATAATTGCTTCTGAAATATCGAATACTTTTGACATGGACTTGCCTTCTCTTGAAAACGAGATAATGCAGATTATTTCAGACATACACCTCAAAGCCAGAGTAACAGATACCACATTTTGGTCTCTTTTAACGCAAGAAAAATACCCAAATCTAAAGCAAATTGCCCAACAATTAACTGTTTTGTTTGGGTCAACGTATTTGTGTGAATCTGCATTTTTTTGAAATGAAAATAATTAAGTCAAAATACCGCGATCGGCTTACTGACGAACATCTGTCTTCGTGTTTACGTTTTGCACTAAGTAAATACGTGCCTTCCTACGAGATATTAGCGGAATTCATCGACCTCTAAGTAATTTATGTAGGTAAGTACTAATTATTTTTTCTGCTTGTGAGTCGATCGCTTGTCGTCCAATTTTTATGTTGTAGACCGCCGATAGTGTAAGTCTGCCCACCCCTGCCGTAGACCAAGAATAAAAGCAAAAAAAATGCAATATTATTTTTCACGCTATATTTATGCTAAGATTGTATGAGAATCGTAGCTCCTAAAAAATAGTTAAAAAAAATATAATACGGCCATTTTTCACCGAAATACAGCCTGTCAAATACACCGAAAAATTTGGATTTTTTTCCTTTATTTTTTCGAAACCAGATAAATTTTCGTGGACCCCCACTTACAACTTCTAAACCCCCATTTTTATTTCACGCCAACGTCAACCCCTGGGGGTCCACCTGGACCACTTTGGGAATCACTGCTTTAGACGCGCATTCAAATCTACTTATCTATATTATAAATATTAATAATTGTATGGTTGTATGTACGTTATGCGCCCCTAAACCGTTGATCCGATTGCAATGAAACTTGACAGGAGTTGTCGAGCGTTTGCCCTGGACAATTACTGGATTAAACATTTTTCATCTTCTTCTTCTTCGTGTATTAAGTTATTTGACCTATGTATGTAAGTGGACTGGTTTACATAATATTTTGTTATGAATCAAAATTTGAATGTAGGCATATAGTAGGTACCTACCTACCTATAATTTGATATTTTTTGCAATGGTTTATAAAAAATATTGTGATAATATAATCATACCAAGATGAAAAATTGTGGCACAGATGGTAAGCCGTTGGGTTTCTGTGCGGGCGTCCTGGGTTCGATCCCCAACAGAAAAGAATTTTATTTAAATTCATTTCTCACGCAATATTGCTTCTCTGGGCTGAAAACACTGGTTAGTCGGAAGAAATTGCCGCATGGCAATTAACTTGCCACTTGCGCAGGGTGCAAGAAAGTGTTTATTATTAGGTATTTTTCTGATATACTTTTTGGGGTTTTGGTTCTTCTTTTTCATTTGACGTATGAAGCAGAAGCGGAATTGCTTATGACGTCGAAAATCTTGGTTTGCCTATGAATAGTAGGTATGTTAATATATTCAAAGACAATATTTTTGGTCTTGTTTTATTGTAACCATAATACAAGATTAAAAATCGAACCGTATGTAAATACGATGCATGACATGGCCACAAACGTCATTATTATTTATATATTATATTTTTTAAATACACTAAAAAAAAATCGTTACTGTCAATCGGGGACTGTCAACGGCCCCTTCGCAGAACGCTACAAAACAAAAAACAATGCATGGCACCAGGGCCGGATAAACTTGTTTTTGCGCCCGTAGCAATATATTTGAATCCGCCCCCCCCCCCATTTTTTTGTAATTTTAAATATAGAACAATCTAAAATTATGTAAAATTACATCGGGTCTAAACTGACGAATTGGTTTGTTAATATTACCTAAACCTACCTATATAGTTGTTTATTATTGTTTATAAAACAAATAGCCACATCAATTGGAGACTCATAATAATATTACATATTTACACCATCGTACCGAGCCTCTATCAGGGTACGCAAAGAGAACCGAGCGCCATACCTGCGAATTTTTGATTTATATGATTAACATTTTAGAATTTCAAGCGCCCTTTTTAAGACAACCGCCCTGACTTCTTGTTCCTGATTGTTCTATGATTTATCCGGCCCTGCATGGCACTAAGAGTAGCTCATGGAGCCCTCTAGATTAGCAATCTCGGCACCATGGTGCAAAATAACAATCAGCCAATGCAAATCGACATTTACCTAGTTGCACAAAACCAAGTATTTTGTAGTCACTATTATAGTTCGGTTAATTTTAACATGAAATTTTGTTACTATTAACAAAAAAAATAGTGTAGGTGTAAGTAACGGCAAACATCTCGAGTATCTATGTCATGTGGGGTGCAAATAGCGCAAATTTGAGTTTTATTTGCTTGGTTGGTATATGCGCAAACCGCTCCACTCTACGACGAAAGTTCTTTACTGGAAACCATAAAATATATATTATTTTTTTAATCTTTTTCTTCTTCTCGTGTCATGTTAGGTCGCCTGGACGTTGACGACGACCATAGAGAAATCTCTGTTCTTGGCAGTGCGAAACGGTTCCTTCACAGTTCTTACACCGGTCCATTCCCAGATTTTTCGAAGACAGGAAAGTTGCCTTCTTCCAACCCCTCTACGACCCTCGATCTTCCCCTTCATGACAAGCTGAAGGATGGTATATTTACACCCTTTGAATATGGCCGAAGAACAATACTTTACGGAGCTTAAAATTGGTGAATAATTTATTCTTCGTTGGTGTTAGCTCTACGTAGTACTTGAGTGTTACTGACCATGTCAGTCCACGATATTCTCAGCATTCTGCGGTGGATCCACATGGTTCAAATGCTTGAAGGCGGTTTATAATATTAACATTGAGAGTCCACGCCTCCATCCCATAAAGTAGAACTGACCACACATAACATTTGACCATTCTTTGTCTCAGATTTAAGTTTGTATTTACATCTTTTTTCTATTGCATGAATTTTTTGAAATTTGAATTTGTTTAATACTTTTCTTGTAAAATTAGTTTTAGTAAAACCTTTTTTTAATTTTTTATTGTATGTAACTAAAAAACTACAAGGCCTATGAAGTAGATTTTTATTTTAATCGTAAGAGAATATGAAAATCTACCTGCGACTGAGTTATTTAATATTACTAGGTATAACATTTTTATTAGTATTCTTTTTTTTTTTTTTAAAAAACTAAATTTTACCCTTTCTTCACGAAAAAATGTTGTATATCATATATTAGGTGATATAGAATATTTTTTCGTATTTCATACATTAGAAGGTAATTTAACGTTCATTTTTGTGTACATCAGTATACCCAGGGTATACAAGGGCCTTAATAATAACAAAAATATAATTAGAATCCTATGAATATACTCCTATATTTATGCAATGTGTATTACACCTTAAGGATTGATTTACTCCTGCATTTTGGCAAATAATATAGCACGAAAAATATTTTGCTGTATTGTATACTCCTTCCACTCTTTTCCATTATTAGTTAGGTATAAACCTTGAAATACAAATTATTGAATATTTTAAGATATTTTGTTTTCTATACAAAACGAATGTCAGGATATGATATTGTGGAAGTCAGCCCTTTTATCCTACCACGAATATGTAAACAGCTTGATGTTATGTATTGTATTCTTGGAGATTAAGTATCAAACTATTGAGTATATTGTATAGTCGTATAGTGTATACTGCCATACACATTGTGTGAAACTATGTCGTTACTAAATTCAATTTTTAAAAAGACGATATATTTATTTGTTCATGCTTTCATTACATGGCTTATACTTTTATTTTGTTTTATAAAAAATACATAATATAGTGACGAGTGTAGTTAGAAGTGTTGGCATTGATTTAATCACCGTCAAACTAGGCAAGGCCTGTGGCCTGTGATTATTAGATGTTATTCTATAATGTATGTTTCAACTGAAATTAAACGCCGAATAGTGTCCGCAAATCGGTGCTACTATGGGTTGCAGAGGCACATGAAGTCTCGTCACCTCACCAGAAAAACGAAAGTCCTCCTCTATAAGACTCTAATTCGGCCAGTACTCTCATATGGATCAGAATGATGGGCAATCGCTAAATCTGATGAAAGAGCCCTGGAAATTTTTGAGAGGAAGGTGCTGAGGAGGTTCTACGGCCCGACTTGTGACAATGGAGAGTGGCGTATCAGGCACAACTACGAATTGTATGATCTGTACAAGGAGCCTACCATTATACTGACAGAAATAAGAATTGGTAGACTCAGATGGGCTGGACACGTCCAAAGAATGAGCGAGGAGGACGTTCCAAGACGGATCATGAATGGTGCACCGGGGGGACGAAGAAAAGTTGGAAGGCCGAAGCTTCGATGGCTGGACGGAGTGGTGAAGGATGCGAACAGCATCGGCGTCCATAACTGGCGCAATGCGTCGCAGGATCGACAGTCATGGAGGCGGGCTCTGCAGGAGGCTAAGACCCGACCTGGGTTGTGGAGCCACAGATGATTATGATGATGAATTCTATAATGTATGTACTTTTTATGGAAAATTAAATTATTTTATATATTTTAATTAAATTATTAAATTGCAGAAATTAAATATTATATAAATAAATAATATTATCAATTAAACAAATATTTGTTTTTTTTTTGACAAATTTTTATCATCTTGTGGCGCCTCTCTAAGGACCACAGTAGGTACAACAACGCGCACATCTTCGCGCAGCCCCAACGCGCAGACGCAGATCCAATAAGACGGTCGAGGAGCCGCCAACAAATTATACAATACAGCCATCATTCTTAGAAGTAGTATACTTCTATATTATCTGTGATTCTTACTTCTATATTATATGTGCATCATTCGTTCATCAACCGACGGCACATACCTACATGGCCAATATTTCAATGTACAATTAAATGCTTGACTGTCGATTTTCTCTATGGTTTTCGGCATGTCTATGGTTAATCGGAGTTTGGCGTTATTTCATTACAAAATCAACGTTGATAGTCAATTACGAACTGTCAAAAATTGTTTGGCCGTTTTTCGGCAATCAAGCGAGTTAATTGTGTTTTTTGTTAGCAATGAACTGTCAATTGTGAACATAACCTTTGTACGTTTTGTGTTATATGGTTTTGTTTTTTTTTATTATCTATATTGTATTAAATAAATAAATGGTTGTTTCAAAACAATATGTTATTTTATTATAACAGTTAAGATTTCAAAACACCTTTTCAGCGTGTTTCACTGAAACCAAAGCTGCACAAACCTACAAATTTTTATCTCAGGGTCCTAAAGGTAAATGAAAAGAAACATTCTATAAAGCATCTAATTTTATTGAATTAAAAATTGGGATAATGGACATTTTACGAATTCTCTGCCTACCCCGTGAGGGACATGGCGTGATGGTATGTATGTATAGAGATAACACGAATTCTGGATCAGTGACCAACTAACTGTATAGTTTGCTTTAAATTTTATTTTATACATGAATTACAAAAAAATAAAATAAACATTAGATACATCTGTGTATTGACGGGTCGGCCATGGCGTAATGAATATTTCACAAAAAAAAAATTTAAAAATTGAGTTAAGACAAATTCTATTTTACAATACATAGATTAATATATATCTTTATAAATTTATGTGATTGTAAAACAGAAAAAAAACTAATAAAAAGTCTGACAAATATGTCGACTATTATGTTAGTGTCCCGCAGTTGTCACAACACAAAATAATGGATGCAAACAGCTGTAAACCATGCTGTAGACAACGAATACCATAGAGCATAAGACGGTATTACACGTGTTAAAAACAATGATCGACGATTAGTTGATTTTTTCTTAATTGTGTATTGAAATAACCAATTTTCTAAATTGGCAATTACGAATCTAATCGACGATCAGTTGATTGACAATTAACTCCATTTTTTATTGTCCATTGAAATATCGGCCGAGAGAATCATAGGTATTAAATTAATACCGACCTCAAGATCGCGAACATCTTTAATAAGTACCGAGTGTAATATTTGTAATTTATCTGAACTAAAATATATGTAATACGAGTAGGCCTCTTTTATTATGAAGCCCTTCATCACTCACTGAATGAACTGATTATATTATCAATTTGCAATATCTAAAATAGTGGTGTGAGTATTAGGAGATGATTTGAACACGTAATTTAATTCGCAACCTTGCTGATATAATAATATATTCTTAATTAAATATAAACTTCCCTCCCAACATGCATACCGTTAAAATCTCAATATACAAAGTTGGAATACCTATTATAGAAGAACCAGGAACTCAAGGCACCTTCCGGGCTTTCGACTTGTCATCGGCTTGATTATTATTATTATTTCGTATGGCATATGGCAATATTTAGAAAAGAAAAATAGCACTAGACACGTCAAAAGTAAAAATATATATATGATAGGTCACACGCAGGGTGCTCGTTACAGGTATATATCCAAGTCATCAAGTCAGGCAGCAGCCGATGCAGTGGCCGTGATAAAGTCTTCGGCTTGATGAAAAAATTAGATGTAAAAAAAATATCATTTGACTCCCGACAGGGAAAAAAAATCCAATGTTTGCGTATATGCAACTTTTAAAAAATATTCGATATAAAATGAAATAAAATAAATGAAGAATAGGAAATAAAAGTTCACAAATCAGATGTAAAGGGTGGACAACCTCCTCAGCATAGAGCCTGCCCGAAGCAATTAACCATTTTTTTGTAGGAATATTAAAGGAATTGTGATGTGGTGTATTCTTTATGTTATTGTCTAGTTTATTAAATATACCCCCATATGCCCTGGTACCTAGAGCAGGAAGACCTTATTATTCTTGCCTAGTTCATTGAGTTTTAGTATCCATCGAGTCCTTGGTCTTCCTGGTCTCCCCTCGACCTTGTTGCACAGAGAGTGTGAGGCTTTTTGTGGGGTTGTCGTCGTCCATTCGGATTATGTGACCAGCCCATCTTAAGTGCCCTATCTTGAGCACAAAGGGCTCTCCATAGGTCTCAAATAGTTCCCTGTTGTATCGACGACACCAGCCGTTATTCTCTCTTATTGGTACGTAAATCGTTCGATGGAACTTTCCCCTTAGCGCTTTTGTCCCGTACCTATCGGGGTACGCTTTAACCATGATCCTGGAATTGGCGAGTCTGGTTATTACATTGAAGCGACTGCCATCTGACCTTCGTAACCCTTAGAAAGGGAAACCAGACAAATTGGATCATGGCTACACATAGCTAGTGATATTAATCCGCACATAGATTTTTTTAAAAAAATCGAGGTGCGTGCCCCACCCGGATTCGAACCGTCGACCTCACGCATATGAGGCGATGACTTTACCGCTGGGCTATCACCGCTCTTCAAATCGTTCGATGGAACCTTCTCTCAAAACCCACACTGAAAAAAAATGTTAATAGAAACAAAATTTCATGTTAAAATAAAACGAACTATAATGACTACGAAACTTTTGGTTTTGTGCACACAGCCAAACAGTACAGTCATAAAAAGATAAAGCTTCATTACTGATATCAATGGTTTGGCTAAAACTCAGGTAGCCAGTTCGGTATTCATACCTAATATTTTGTTCAGTGCAGGTACGTGAAGGTTGGCTGGCATGTTTTATATTGGAGGATCTTTGTGTTTCTTCTGTCCAGTTTTGACCTTAGCTGCTTTTGTAGGGCGTAGAAGCATCTGTTAGCTGCCATAATTCATCTTCTGACTTCTTCGCGTGTGTCATTATCGCTGGTAACTGTGAAACCGAGGTATGTGAACTCCCTTATCACTTAAAATTTAAGTTTCCGTCTATGAATATCTGTGGAGCTGAGTGACGAGCTTTAGAAGCGATCATACGTCTAACAGCCAGCTTCATAAAAAGCAGTAAAAGGACCCTTTAGTTAAAGGTTCTTTAAAAAAACATAAAGTCTCCTTTAAGTAGTTGCGTTTCATAAGTACCTAATAATGCCGCGTACTTTAGCAAAATACCTGAGAGTTGGCAACATTGCTATCAAAATCTAGGGAAACATAGCTAAAAGCATAGTTAACTATTTCTGTCTACTACCATATAATATGTTATTTCTGTCATTGAATTGATCATTGATATATAGGAGATGTTTATGGAACAAAACCTATCAAAAAATTCTCCTTAATTCTACTTTTCCATGTGGTCGATTCTTTTCCTATACATTTTTCACCGCCGTGTTTACAATATCATCATACGCATCTTCTAATTAGCTCGAAGATGAAAATATCATTTTGTTTAGGTAATTATCTTTTTTTTAACATGTCCACGTAGGAGACGCCAGCTATTAGGAATATTAGGATTTGGGTCCATTTTACTCTTCCGAAGAAGCGCACTACGTAGCGTTGGGAGAGGTTTGCAATCTAGAAAAGAGTTTATTAATTCGGATTTTAAAAAGACGGCCGGGTTGTACGAAGGTGGAAAAACAGAATTCGGAAGATCGTTCCACAGTCGGGCTGCTGTATTAATAAAGGAGTTCGAGAAGCGACTTGTTCGTATATGTTGAAGGTCCACTGTGAATGGGTGCTGCGATTGAGTGAAGCGAGTGACTCTGTTGCGAGTGGGTGGAGGAGGGACCAAAGATGCAAGTTCTTCTGAGCAATTCCCGTGGAATAAACTTAAAATACCGACTCTGCGTCTGTGTTCTAGTGATTGCAATCCATCAGTCAGTGATGGATCATGGATCATCAATCAGACGTATAGCACGCCTTTGGACAGCGTCGAGGGTATTCAGTAGGTATTGGGGGGCGCCACTCCAGAGGTGACTACCATATTCAATAATTGGACGTATTTGCGCTTTGTAGAGTATACAGATCTGGGTCTTAGTAAAATATCTACGCGCTCTATATAGTACGCTCAATTTTTAAATAATAATAAAACTATTGAATATTAGTAAGTTATATGCACATGATGGTTAATATTCAATTGACAATATTCACAGATAATATATTTATTTATTTATACATCTTCTTTTACATAATATAAACAAATATAATTGTACACTGGCGGGCTTATTGCCATTAGGCGATTTCTTCCAACCAACCAGATTACAAAGTATGACAACATTGTGTATGTACAACAACAAAAGAATAATATTAAAATAAAACAAAGAAAATATATATTACACTTAAATACTATTAAAACAACAAAAAAATAACAATAATTCATAGCAAGATAAAAGGATATGGTAAGGACAGGAGAGAAAATAGGGATCAGGTGTTCAAGGATAAATATTCCTTCTTTAGTTTTTTCTTGAAAATGCAAAGTGAGTTAGGCGACGCAATATCCGGACTAAGAATATTCCATAATCTTGCTGATTGTACTTCGAACGAAGAGCTGAGAAATTCTGTATTATGGATAGGGATGGATAGTGTTGTACGTTCAGCAGATCGGAGTGGAAGTCCATGATTGGATTGTGGCGAGGAGGTACCTCTCCAACAATGACGCCATCTCGCTCGGACGACATCGCTTCTCACGATGATTGCCGAGAACGACCGAAGGACACCAGGTCCTGAACCAACCGCCTACGACGAATTGCCATTCGCGCGTCAGCCCAGCGTTCAAGCACAGTGTTCAATAATTATAATATTTTTAACCCGACCCCAGTATCGCGGAGCAATGATTTGAATTAAATTTGTTAACTTTTGTAATCTGAAAATATAATCAATCTGAGTAAGTTTTCTTTTATTATGATACCTATCATCACTCTATTATTTCAATTCTAAATAAATGGCTGAATAAAACAATTGCAATATCTAAAAATAGTTGTATGTGTTTTGGGAGATGATTTAGAACACGCAATTAACTCGCAACCTTTTCTGATATCATATTAATAATCTAATTAAATACATACATACCGCTAAAGGATAAATATGTGAATTTGCTTTTGAGGTACTGTGGCAGGTTTGGGTTAGAGAGAATATATAGAAGTAAACTTACAATAATGACATCAACAAGAACTGACAGCTGAATTGAACATTATGTCATATTGCAACATACTCTGGTGGTAAAAAAATGAACTGCTCTTAAAGAAGACTTTAGTGACTAAAGTACGAAGACACTGGACTTTAGATTAAAGTGAACTTTTAGTAACATATTCTTGTTAAGAAAAACTTCTTCTTCTTCTTCTTCTTGTTCTAGTACTGGGTACTGTTTATTCTCGGATTCACTCCTGGGACGCGGATGTCCAGCTGTCCTTCCATCTCTTTAGCGGTCGTCCAGGGGGTCTGCTGGTTGACGGTATCTCATCTGCCGCTATTTTCACCACTCTCACTGAATCCGCTCTTTCGACGTGATCTCTCCAGTAGCGTCTTCTGTTCCTACCCCATCGCACGACATCCTCAGCGTCGCAGATCCTCCGAATTTCGGAGTTTCGTACTCTGTCTCGGATGGTTAAACCTGCGATGGGGCGGAGAGTTTTCATCTCGGTGGTTCGCAAGAGACTCTTTGTTCTCGTGGTGTCGGCTCTGGTTTCGATGCCGTATGTCATTATTGGCCTTACGCAGGTCTTGTATATCCTCATTTTGCTTTCTTTCAACATGTGTTGGTTTCTCCATACAATAGTTCTCAAGCACCCCGCTACAACGGCAGCCTTATTCGTTTGTTCCCTGACTTCTTCGTAAAGGTCACTGCTGCTTGATATTTCAGCGCCCAGGTACTTGAATCGCATAACTTGTTCTATTGTCTTATTGTCGACTACGAGTTTGCAGCGTACAGGCTGTTTTGAAGTTACCATGCTTTTTGTTTTTTCTATGGAGATTTTCATGTTGTATTGTTGCGCCGATATGTGGAATTTGTGCAGAAGTCTTTGGAGGTCATCATCACAATCAGCCATGAGGACCGCGTCGTCTGCATAGCATACAATATCGATTCTCTTATTTCCGAGAAAGTAACCCAATTCCAATGATTTGATGTCTTCTATAATCTTGTCCATGATGATGTTGAATAAGAATGGGCTTAAACTGTTTCCTTGTCGTATGCCAACTGCAGCTGGTATTTCTTTTGACAACACATTGTCCACCTTAATCCTCATTTTATTGTGTGTGTTCAGTTTGTGGATTGATTCTATAATTGGTTTTGGCACATCCTTTTGAGTCATGATATCTATAACGTCTTCTAAACGCACTCTGTCGAAGGCTTTAGTTAGGTCTACAAAACACATATAGGCAGGCTTATTATATTCAATTGATTTTTCCTTTATTTGTCTAAGCACAAATATAGCGTCAGTTGTTGATCGATTTCTTCTAAATCCTTGCTGTTCATCTCTGTTTGGCAGGAATTCTTCTAGTTTGGTCCTTAAGATGCTTGTGAATAGTTTCTGAGTGGCGCATAGTAAGGATATTCCCCTGTAGTTTTCCGGGTTGGTTTTCATTCCATTTTTAAATATTGGAATAGTTATACTCAGTCTCCATTCGTTTGGCACCTCAGATTGTTCAAGTATTTTATTAAATAGTTTTGTAATTTCTATGATCTCAATAACACCTCCATATTTAATTAGTTCGTTGGGGATTTCATCGATACCCGGAGATTTCCTGTTTTTTAATCTTTTAACTGCGGCAGCTACTTCAGCAGTACTAAGAATCATCTCTGATTCTGCGTCATTGTTTGTTGTTATTGTTCTTGTCTGCGTTGTATTCCTAAATAGATTTTCAAAATAGTTTTCCCATTCAGTAATTGCAATTTTATTAGTTTGTGTATACTCACTGATAGGCTTTTTCTGTTTTCTTAACATATTCCAAACTTTTTTTTGGGCCCCATATAGATCTCTCTCCATATCTTTGGTGAATTTCAGCCAATTGTCTCTCTTAATTCTATTTATGTCATTGTTAACTCTGTTTCGAGTTACCTTATACCTTCTATACTCTTCTGATGTAGGGTTGCTTCTGTATAGTAGATAGCTGTCTCGCTTTTCTTTCGCGAAGGTTTTCACCTCTTCTCCATACCATGGTTTCATATTCCGGGTACTGTTTATGTTTATTCTATTTTGACCCAGCGCTTCGTTTGCAGCACTATTAATGTTATTTTTTATTTTTAGCCATGCATCTTCCACATTATCATTTTCGTCAATTTCACATTGTGTTATTTTGCTTGTGACTCGGTCTATGTAAAGTCCTCTTGTGCTATCGTCTTCGATGGATTTTATATTCAGTTTTGTAACGTATTTGGGTTCCTTTCTGTTTAGTTTTGGTTGTTTCATAATTATCTTACATAGAACTAGGTGATGATCAGAACCAATATTTGCCGAGGCCAGAACTCTGATATCATTTATTATAGAGGGATGGATTTTTCTGTTCGTTACGATGAAATCAATCATAGACCTGTCTCCTCGCGAATTTTTGAAGGTATACTTGTGTTGTGGTTTGTGTGGGAAGTATGTGTTACTTATTCTCATCTCATTTCGAGCACATAAGTCTATTAGCATTTCGCCGTTTTGGTTGATGGTTGATTCATTGAATCGTTGCTTGGTGCCATCTAGTGGTGTGTCTCCAATGCGGGCGTTGAAGTCTCCAAACATAATTAGTTTTTCTGTATCTGGTGTTTGGGATATTGCATCTTGAAGTTGGGTATAGAATTCTTCAGACTCTTCGATCGGTTTTGTTATGTCAGGTGCATATATACTTATTAGGTTTAGACGGCTATTATCCATTTTGAGTGATACTTTTAATATTCTATGGTTGATATATTCAATATTGTCGATAGAGTTCTCGTACTTCTCATGCAGAAGGATTCCGACACCTGAGCTGGCTCTTTGGTGTCTATCTTTCCCGCTATATATTAGAATGTAATTGGAGTGTTTTGATGTTCCCTTGCCCTTCTTTTTTGTTTCTGATAGTCCACAGATGTCTATTTTATGATGATCTAACTCCGCTATTACCTCCTGTTTTTTTCCATTCCATGACCTAATATTCCAGCATCCTATCCGCACTATGTTTTGTTTTCGTAATCGTTTTATCCTTTTCCTTGCTTGGGTCAGTTTTCGGGATCTACCATGTTCCGAGGCTTGGTTATCCGGTCTGTGAGCTTAGCTTTTTTTTGCCCATGGTAGGTAGCTAGCCTGGCCATAGAACCCTCCTCCTTTTGCATCCGGGCTTGGGACCGGCATCGGCGGAGTTTTAAGAAAAACAATTTTTTTTAAAGTCGACATCAAGTCTCCTTTAATTTTTATGAAACTGGCTGTGACGGATATTTTTTTTTTTTAATGAATATGTCCTTGTTAAACAAGTACATATACATCTTCCTACGTTACCTAAACTAAGCATAAATGCTTGTCCTATAGGTGAACGAGATCGGTCGAGGCAGGATTCGAACTCGCGACCACTGGATTACTAACCCAGCGCGCTAACCGCTCTGCCATCCACCCATCCAAGCAACGGTGTTAATGTGTGGAGTGTTAGTATCCATATAAACATATAATTATAGAGATATTATCAAAGTGTGGTCCAATACCCAACTGATGTATAAAATGTGTATCGGTCTGATTTATGTGAAAAAAGGACGATAGAGGAAGAACGCTAAATGATTATCAACGGTGTTCCTCAATCTTTATTTTATTTTTACATTTTATTTAATTGATTTATTAACATTAACAGCCGGTTTCATAAAAATAAAATGAAACTTAATGTCGTCTATTATTATTTTTTCTATAGTTGAAGTTCACTTTAATCTAAAGTCCAGTGTCTTCGTACTTTAGTAACTAAAATCTTATTTTAGAGCAGTTCATTTTTTTACCACCAGAGTGTACTGCAATATGACATGATGTTCAATTCAGTTCTTGGTGATGTCAATATTGAGAATCTAATACTATAGCATAAGGTCAATTATTAATTGTAGGTATATTTATTTATTTATTTATAGGAAAACATACAGCATATAATAAATTATATAAAATAAAGATAATTTGATTAATAATAAAGCCAATTACAGGTTGTCGCTGAAGTTATTGTAGTATATTAAGATACATTAGGAATGGTTACATATTATGGTGAGATATTTATTTATTTAGAGGACAACATACAGCATATAATAAATTATATAAAATAAAGATGATTTGATTAATAATAAAGCCAATTACAGGTTGTAACTGAAGTTATTGTAGTATATTAAGATACATTAGGAATGGTTACATATTATGGTGAGATATTTATTTATTTAGAGGACAACATACAGCATATAATAAATTATATAAAATAAAGATGATTTGATTAATAATAAAGCCAATTACAGGTTGTCACTGAAGTTATTGTAGTATATTAAGATACATTAGGAATGGTTACATATTATGGTGAGATATTTATTTATTTAGAGGACAACATACAGCATATAATAAATTATATAAAATAAAGATGATTTGATTAATAATAAAGCCAATTACAGGTTGTCGCTGAAGTTATTGTAGTATATTAAGATACATTAGGAATGGTTACATATTATGGTGAGATATTTATTTATTTAGAGGACAACATACAGCATATAATAAATTATATAAATTAAAGATGATTTGATTAATAATAAAGCCAATTACAGGTTGTCGCTGAAGTTATTGTAGTATATTAAGATACATTAGGAATGGTTACATATTATGGTGAGATATTTATTTATTTAGAGGACAACATACAGCATATAATAAATTATATAAATTAAAGATGATTTGATTAATAATAAAGCCAATTACAGGTTGTCGCTGAAGTTATTGTAGTATATTAAGATACATTAGGAATGGTTACATATTATGGTGAGATATTGTGTGAATGATGTGTGAATAAATGTGTGCAGTATATTAAGTGTTAAATTTGATTATGAGGATGAAATTTTAAGTTTGATATATTTGTTTAAATGTGGGGGCGCTAACTAAGAATATGCCGATCTCTTGGAAATGCCTATTGTATGTATTACAGATTCTGTACATTGCTGCATGTTGAGCATAGTTGGTGTATATATATATATATATATATATATATATATATATATATATATATATATATATATATATATATATATATATATATATATATATATATATATATATATATATATATATATATATATATAGAAGTAGAACGAATAGCGGTCCCATGTATTATATATTTAATTTTGAACATTATACAACGTTCATAAAAATAATGTGTTCATATTTTTTATTGTAATTTTAACATTTATTGTAAGTAATATTATGTTTACCTCGGTTGCAGGATGAAACTTTATCTATTACAGAAACCAAACATATTGTGATGTTGTATTTATCATCCTGCAACTGATGGTATGGCCTATCAGCGGAGACTTATAATTGGCTGGTTAGTTGTTATCCTAATTGAAAAACTGTAATGGATAGCTGTTGGTCTCCCAAAAAATTGTAAAATAAATAAAATAAAATAAAAATCTTTCCCTCCATATACTGGATAATCTAGTCTTCACACCATTTTTGTAAACCTAACCTACAAAAGTTTGGTAAAAATAGGTTGGTTAAGTTTGTTTGTAGTTATAATTGTGACTGGCGTGAGCCAGTTGCATTATATATTAAAAAAAAGTAACTATAATATTAAAAGAAATAACTAAATTGGTATTTTTACCAAACTTTTGTAGGTTATGTTTAAAAAAAAATGGCGTGAAGACTAGGCTATCCCCATATCTCATCCTTCATAGCATGTTATAGTTATTATTTCAAGATTTTTATTAACTTATAATTTTTTAACTTATATTATAACTTATAATTTGTTTTACTCCCATAAGCGTTCATGAGTTATAACCCCCTGAGAAATATAAGCATATCTTGTTAAAAGTAAGTTAAAATTAAAGTCTCATATTCTTGCTTATAAGTACCACTAGCTGTCGGTGGAGGTAGGTCATGTGGGAGCAGGGCTTACGACTTGTAAAGCTTGTTCCCCGCTACCTCGCAATACATACATTCCATCACGGCATATCCCACAATGCGGGGTTACCAGCGACAGGTGTGCGGGTACCGCATTACCTTATATAAGGAAGCACGACACATACGCGTGTATCCATCCCACACACCAGCCTCGTCTCACCTCAAAAGTTATTACAATCAATGAAATGTGTTGTGAATCACTGTTGAAGTATTTATTTATTTATTTATTTAATATTGTTTCTCGGGCAACTAACAGGTACTATGTCAAATATAAATTTAACACGCACTCAATAACAAGTTGCCACATTCTGGAGACTTACGGTATTAATCGTCTCACAGATCCAGACTGAAAACACAATTAAAAACTACTGTGTCTCCACCGGGAATCGATCGTCAGATATCAAACCAACTGAGCCACGAAGGCCGACATATGTGAGATGTTATTGTTGCCTGTTGTATTTTCGATGATTGTATGTGAGAAGCACTATTATATGTCGGCGCCTCACAGCAAATCACATTGAATCGATGTTAAAAGTATGAATACAAAGTTAATTGGTATATATGTATGTACCTACCTATGTAGAATTAGTAGAAAGTAGGTACCTACCCATAATTAAATAAATATTATTATGCTACATCCCATTTCAATCCCTGGTTTTGAAAATGTAGATATTCAAAAATAAATTATTTAAAATGGTGATTTTATTTTGTTCTTATTTATTAATTTAGAAAATTTTCTAAATTAATTTGCAATTTTGACATTCTCATGTACTAGAAATATTTATTTATTGATTTATTAATTTAACTATGAATCAATCAATCATTATTATTTTATTTTATTTCATTTCGTTTCGTTTTGTCTCGTTTCGTTTCGTCTCGTCTCGACTCTTTCATTTCATTTCATTTCGTTTCGTTTTGTCTCGTCTCGACTCTTTCATTTTATTTCATGCCAGAGAGAGAGAGAGAGAGAGAGAGAGAGAGAGAGAGAGAGATGAATGATGAACGACTGACCAAAAAATATACATGGGTGCAAGAGATGGAGTGAATAGCAGGGGGCGCCCCAGAAAGAGATGGCATGACCATATGAACGATATTTTGGAAGAAGGAAACACACGGAGCATGAAAAATCGACGAGCATGTAAAGGAAGCTAGGAATGTGTGGAAAATAGAGGAGTATGGTATGTATGTATGTACATATTATATTATCTATGAGTCTTCCAAAAAGTTCATCCGCAATGTGTGTGTGTCCTCCATAATCTTGGATAGTCTGTTTCACTTAATAAATTAATGAGTGAGGCGATAACATCCGACTTTATCATTATTACAATCGTGTTGTTACCAGTTAACAGGGTCGGTGCTAGTGGACACTTCGTCGTTCATTCATTCAATACGCCCAAACCAACTCAGGTTAATCCACTTTCATTTTGATAATTACCCGAAATTAAATTAATTATTTTACATTATTTACATATAATATGTATACCTATACCAACTACAATAACTATATTTAAACGAGTGGGTTGTGGCCAATACTAAACTCCTCACTAACAAGTCATTCTATAAAGTATTCAAATTTTGTATTGAAAATATCCAACATTATCATGAAATGAGTTTGTTAAATTATTTTTTATTTAAATATTTTATTATGAAAACTTGATAACTCTTCAATGCCATTTTATGAAAGTGATGTGCCTTTTTACGAATTTGAAAACAAAAATTTCAAATTTTAAGTTCCCTGAGCTTGGGGTCACTTTGAAATATTTGACAGTTAAAAAAATTGAGAAGCACTATTCATATATCGTTCAAAATCTAATGGGATCTAATCGAGTATTAGATATACATATTTGCAAAATTTGAAAATAATCGAATGAGTACTTTAGTCTATAATCGATAAAGTAAAATGAACACGCCGTACATAGCACACACACACACAGATACATTGTGATGAAACTTTCAGAATACAATCTCAGCATGATACTAGTTGATAATCTGCAATAAAAAAATACCCTTAAAAATTGCGAAATCATAACTCCCCACTATATCACCTTGTGTTAGTGAGGAGTAAAAAGACTTGTAATAAACACCAGTCTTACTAATAAAAATCTACTGCACACCAGTGATTTAGTTACACACCGTGTAAAAGCCCGTGTAGCAATTGTTTGCAACAAATTGAACATTAGCAGGAACAGTTTGCGTTGCTAAACTGTGTGCATTTGGAAAACACGTGCCTTGAATTCAACACGAGTTTTTAAGCGCATTACCTCCTAATCCACACGGAAAGGTAAATACGCTTCCCGGTCATCTCCTTAATTTGGTCACACAATTACGCAGGAGATCTGCCTCTACTTCCTTTGCCTGGTACACTTCCTGTGATAATACTCTTTTCCAGGTTACCTGGCTCTCTCCTGGCGATGTGACCAAAGAAGCTCAATACGCGGCGGCTGCATACTGTTTGATAAACTGTCGTTTTGAAATTTTTTTTAATTATTTTTGGATGTTTTATTACAACTATAGGTACTACAGAAATCTCTAGTAAAAGCATTCGTTATTTCCCGCCTGAACTACTGCAATGGTATCTACGCAAACCTTCCAAAGCTGGAGCTAAACAAACTTCAATCCGTCTTCAACGCTGCTGCTAGGCTAATCACCGGAGCCGCGAAATTCTCACACATATCCCACCATCTACGAAATCTTCACTGGCTTAAAGTGCCATCAGAGAGAATCAAGTACAAATTATGTTTGTTGACTTTCAAAGCGATCCATGGCATGGCTCCCACGTATCTTTCAGACTTCTGCATCCCTCTCACCGTAAACGAGCGACAACAAACACTTCGGTCAGCCACCACATCCGTGATTGGCAAGTTGACTGAAATAAATAGAGTCAACACTTCATCCTTCGGTGATCGTGCTTTTACTGTGGCTGGACCAGCCTCGTGGAATAAACTACCACCTGGGGGGTAGTTTATTCCTACCACTAGTGATCTCGAAGAACAATTACAAAGCCTTCAAACGATTTTGCCATAGATACGGTGCCTTATTATCCGAAGATTCTCACTGACTTTTCTGTTTCCAGAGATCTTGGTCACTTCTCCGATGCCCTATATATATGGATCTGAAGTCGCCGATAGTCCGCAAGTGTGAATCTCAATTCGCACTTGTTGATTGTTCTTTTTGCACCATGGTGCCGAGATTGCTAATCTAGAGGGCTCCATGAGCTACTCTTCGTACCATGCATTGTTTTTTTCTCGTTCATTCTAGCGTTCTGCGAAGGGGCCGTTGACAGTCCCCATATGCGGAGCTGGTGGTGGTGGGAGTAATCTGAACTGAGGCAAATCGACAACTTAGCACTATTCAGGAAACACCTAAAAACTCACATCTTCCGCGAGTCTTACAAAAACCCCTAATATATTCAAAGCGCCCTTTAGGTGAGGTTATCACAAAAACGGCGCTATAGAAATAATCCAAATTTATTTATTATTATTTAAAAGATCCAGGCATTGAAATGTAGATACAATCCTTTTCAGGTTCACAATATGTAAATGTTATTTTGGCATGAAAAATATTTTTCATGACCACTGCAATATGATCAACGAAGAAATTATGCTAAAAAAAACTTAAATATTCGACATTTCCCAATTTCCTTTCAGGGTTTGCGTAGTCTGGAAATTCTAGGCACATCCCTTGTAGATGGGCATATCACCATAGAATATGTGGACAAAATATGCTGTTTTGCGTCTGACAGTAGTGGCCAGCAGCAACTCTCTTTCTCGATCATATTTAGAACTCTTTCATTGATGGAGACTGTATCGACCCATGAGATACGCTAATTAGCCACATCTCAAATGCTTCAATTTTATTTTCTGTTGAGAGATATCCAACCTTCCATTCCACATAACAGTACTGGCAAATCCATATGCTTCAACAACTCTCCATCTTGTATTTAGCTTTAGATCTTTGTAACACAACAGTTTTTGCATTTTGTAGAAGGTGGATCTAGCCATCTCAATCCTTTTGTTTTTAATCCTTTCTTCAATACTTTGTTTTTTTTTTTTTATATAAGTAAGAGAAATAGATTCCTTGTGTAGGTACACAATTTAAATTCTTTCAAACGTGAGTTTTTTATTGCCATTTATAAAAAAAATATGCATGAAATAAAATAGAAAAATATTTTGGTCTTTTTAAGAAAAGATGTGTTAACTATTTAATGTAAAATATATATATTTTTTCAATATTGGACACTGTCACTTCGTGGTAGAACTCCATAATTAATTAAAACTATGAAAAAAATTTATATTTAATTTTACGTTCTACTTAATTTTTTTCGCAAACGCGACTCCCATTCACCGGTATCACTCTATGATGAGCATCGTCAGAATGGTGAATAATAATGATGAAGATCATCTATATATAGATTCACAAAGAGGATAACAACAATAGATATGGAAGGGTTGCCCCCTAAGAAAAATTAAATACCCGAAAGACATTAAGGTAAATATGTATGTAGGTATAATAAAAATAAAATTGAAGTGAAGGAATGAATATACAAATATTGTATTAAAAGGACAGCAATTATATTGAATAATGGCCAACAGAAAAACCCGACATTAACTATTCTAGTGGTAATAATAATGGAGAAGTATTAAAATCTATTTGTGCGTTAATCAAAGGAACGTTGCTGTTACATTTTACTCTATTTATCTCTAATATTTCAAGTTTGTCTAATTTTTTACCTTTTCTTAAACTATGTATAAGATTTATCCCAGTTTGTGAGTTAAACGAATGCTCACTCTCAAGTAAATGTGTCGCAAAGTTCGAAGTGTCTTTTTTCAAACGGAAACACGCAAGATGTTCTTTAAGGCGTGTATTTAAAGATCTACCCGTTTGACCAACATATACATGCTCAGGTATATATATACCTGAGCATGTATTGCATGTAAGAGAATAAACACCACAAAAGTGGGTGGATGGCAGAGCGGTTAGCGCGCTGGGTTAGTAATCCAGTGGTCGCGAGTTCGAATCCTGCCTCGACCGATCTCGTTCACCTATAGGACAAGCATTTATGCTTAGTTTAGGGAACGTAGGAAGATGTATATGTACTTGTTTAACAAGGACATATTCATTTTTTTTAAAAAAAAAAAAAAACACCACAATACAAATTTTTTTTTTTCATAGTTTTAATTAAGTAAAATATATATTTTTTAATGAATATGTCCTTGTTAAACAAGTACATATATGTACATCTTTCTACGTTCCCTAAATAAGCAAATAAATGCTTGTTTAGGGAACTAAATTATTATTTTTTTTATTGAAAAATAATAAAACATAAGATACTATAAACAGAAAACAATGATTCTGAGTCACGCCAAGTCTAATTTCTAATAGACTTGTCGGCGTGTTCTCAAGACAATATATATGTATACTTTAAAAATAACAAACAACATTAGGTACAGTATAAAGAGACATACAAATGTCTCACAAAGATGATCTCCCAAACAAACACAATAAATTATTACTTAATAAATTATTGTTTATAATCTATATGTTACTATAGATTAGGTAAGGTATTATAATATATGTTTTGTAATGTCGGCCTTGGTTAGGTATCTGACTGCTGATCGAAAGGTCTCGGGTTCGATTCGCGGTGGAGACACAGTTTTTGAGACGATTAATACCGTAAGTCTTCAGAATGTGGCATCTTGTTATTGGGTTCTTGTTGAATTAATATTTGACATAGTACCTGTTAGTTGCTTGAGAAGTAATATTTTCGCTACTTCCACCACCACCCGCTCTGCATATGGGGACTGTAAACGGCCCCTTCACAGAACGCTAAGTGAGCGACAAGAAAAAAAATGCATAGCACGAAAAGTAGCTCATGGAGCCCTCTAGATTAGTAATCTCGGCACCATAGTGCAAAATAAAAATCGACGAGTGTGAATGGAGGATTCACACTCGGGGACTTCAGATCTTATAAACGAGAAATATCAGGGGTATGAGCAAGATCTCTGTAAAAAAAAATAACCTACTGGGAATCTAGAAGAAAAAAAAAATAAAAAAAAATAACCTCTGGGAAAGGCTTTAAAATTGTTCTTCGAGATCACAAAATCCGCTTGACCAATGGGACCTTGAAGAGGCCCACGGACAGCAACGAGGAGCTCCGATCTAAAAGAGGACACCATTGGGTGGCAATACTCCCACAGGATATGTTCCGAAGTTTGGTCTGGGCACTGACAGAACTGACATGAGGCAGAGGAGGCAATATTAAATCGGTGAAGATAACTCTTAAAATTTCCGTGTCCTGTGAAAAATTGAGAAGTCCAGAAGTCGGGGACAACCCAAGAAGATTTAAGTCGAGTCCTCACGTCAGGAAAAAATAAAAACGATATTCTTCCCACTGAGCAAGCCGTCCAACGGGACTACCAGATATTCAGCAAATTTTCGAAAACACTTCTTTCAAGAACACTGCGTGTCACTCGGCCCTAAGGAGGGAAAAGAAAAGAAGTAATATAAAATAAAATATATAGATATATTTAAATAAATAAATAAATAATATATTTGTTCTCGTTTCGGTCCCCATCGCATCTGACCTGGGGCCGTTTAAAGTATATACCTACATAGTGTATAACAATAATACGTAGGTATAGGTAGATGTGTTGATGACGTATGTTCATATAAAATATTAACTAACAAGTTGTTATACCTATTTTAGTGTGTTTTGATAATCGCGAAACGTTGTCCATGTAAATATATATCGCGAAAATCAAAACCGCAAATAAGTACATAGACACGAGTCAACTTTTTTTTTTTTTTTAAGATATTTATTTTTTTAATAAAAAGTAATACATTGTTCTTTTCCCGCCAAACTGCAAAGCAGTTTTTTGGCAGAGCAGATTCTCTCTTTCACACAATTTTATAAATTTCACATATAATTATTTCAATAAACTAATCTCAAACAAAACAAAAATTTGAAAGAAAAAGAAAAACTTGAAATTCGATAGAAAAAAAAAATTGAATTAAACCTTACACATAATATACATTAGATATACCTATAATTAATCAACAATAATAATTTAAAGTCTAACGAACGCTTGAATTCAGATAAAGATGTTTAAGAGTATTTTTTATAGTAACTATTTTCGTTTCGTCAGACTTTAAAATATTTCTTATCCTAATCGGCAACGCGTTAATAATATGCGGCACAAGATGTTTCCTGGTACGATCTCATCTCCATACACGTTGTTTGTCTTAGGTACCTGCAGGGCACGCTCCATCGCCAGCCTTGTCCCATATATGTGACTTATTTCTGTTTTAAAATATTCATTTTTGTATTCTTCCAAAATGATGCACTGTTTTACTTTATTTTGTATTGGGAGTATTTTACATATTTCAAATAATTTTTCATATTGACTATTACATGATTTTTTTGTATTGTTGTCCACCAACATTTTCAAGAAATTGATTTGAATTTGTTTAATTTTATTGGTGTGTGTTGGGTAAGTTTAGCCGTAACAAGTTAACGCGTAGCTGACAATGGAGTCGACCATAGCATAGTACATAGAATACAGTATGGCCCGAGAAACACTAGCCTTTAACATATAAAAATTACACAATATTGAATTTAATTTTGTACAAATGAGTTCTACGTGTTTACTCCAATTAAATGTATTATCAATCTGTAATCCTAGGTATGTATATTGGCCAACTTTTTCAATTTCTGAACATGCACAATCAATATAATTTTTGTGCATGCATTCATAGGTATGTCCAACAATTTTGAATGCTACATTTTTTTGTTTTGAATGAGCTGACCGTATGTGTACATATTTCGTTTTCTTCACATTTACAATAATTCCGTTGTCATGGGCCCATTTAAATATGTTATTTAGGTCATGTTGGATGTTTTTTTCGATGATAGTCGTATCATAATCTGCATACAAAATTCCTAAGTCATCCGCAAACATGTATTTACTACAGTATTTAATGACATTCCCGAGTGTATTGACATGCATAATGTAGCATAATGGTCCAGTGATTGATCCAGTTGCCACTCCGTATTTGGCTGTCCTTTTCTCGCTTATTCTGTCCTTAATTTTGACTACAAATTGCCTCTCACTGAGATAACTCTCGAACCACTTCTTCATTGGTCCTCTGATACTACATTCTTCCATAGCTACCATAAGCGTTTCGTGGTCAAGAGTATCGAATGCTTTTTTGAAGTCTATAAATAGTGCAACCACATGTTTCCTCTTATCCAAATTTTCATTTATTTCATCTGTAAATTTACTTAATAATGAATTTGTGCTTTTGTTTTTTTGAAATCCATATTGAATTGGGTTTATTATTTTAAATTTGTCCATAAAGTTATTTATTTGGTCCACTATGATTCTTTCTATTATTTTATCAATGCTAGACAATAAGGCTATTGGTCTATAATTTGTAGTCTTTTTGTGATCACCCTGTTTGTAAATTGGTCTAATTATAGATAACTTTAACATTTCTGGAAACATTCCTTTTTCGATAGATAAATTAATTAATCTAGAAATCACCGGTCCTATATAATGTTTTACTGACTTTATGTCAGACATTCTTATTTTATCTACTCCCGGTGCTTTTTTCGAAGACATTTTATCGATACATTTAATTACCTCATCTGTAGAAACTTTTTTCATCCTCATTGAGTGATCAATAGGCACTGAATATTCTGATCTTTTTAAAAATTTTACATTACATTTATGTTTTATGTCTTCAATTTCGTTTGAAAATGTATCCGCGAATTCATTGCATATAATTTCCATGTTTCCTTGTTTATTTATATGTTTTTCTATAACACTATCCAATGACAGTTTTTCTCTTCCTAGCCATTCATTTATATTTTGCCATAACTTTCTGTAATTTCCGATGTTTTCATTAATTATTTGTTTTCTGTAATTATTTTTAGCGTTATTTATACATTTGTTTGTTTTGTTTCTCCATTTAGTGTATTCAAGTCTTCTAATAGTATCACCAGGAGAGTTTTTCCAATGTCTAAACAGATAGTCTCTTTTTATAATCATTTGTTTCAAAGAGTTTGTAATCCATAAGTTTTTTATTTCCTTTTCAGATACAATTGTTTCTTTTCTTGCCTTATTGTATATATTATTAAAAGTATCGTAAATTTCTTGGTATAATTTTAATGGGCATGATATATGTTCCATATTTCTCCATTTGACTTCATTTAATAAATTGGAGACAATATTATTGTTAAGAATAGTAATATTGTTTTTTTTGCCACCCGTTACTTCTGGTTCGTCATTATTTGTTATTGTTAACCCAATAATATAGTGGTCTGCTACTTTCTGTGTGACTACAGTCGAGTGCAAAGTGTCGGTTTTACCTCTCACGTATAAGTGGTCTATGCATGATTTCACGTTTCTTCCATCAACAATCTCGTCTCTGGTCACATCACATATCAATTTGCAAAGACCATATTCACTTAACTTATTATTGTATTCGATTACCTGTCTGTTATTATCTTTTAGTATATTTATGTTTATATCTCCCATTAATATAATTTCTTCTCTTTTTGGTATATTACTCAGTATAATACTCAGTTCGGTCACAAAGTTCTTAACATTTAGTTGAGGTGGTCTATACATAGCTAGAATCCATCTGGTATCAAAATTTTTGGTTACTTTGCCGTAGATCGCTTCACTGTATTTTAACTGTAGTGTGAATTCTTCAAATTTGCATTTTTCATTTACATAAATCATAATACCTCCTCCTCTTCTGTTTATTCGTGTTTTTGTGTACATATCGAATCCTTTAATCTTATATAATGACGTTTCGTTTTGATTTATGTTTACTTCACTTAATATCATCATGTCCACTTCACATAATATATCTTTTGTTACCACCAGTAGTTCATTAAAATGTTTTCGGATTGAACGAACATTAACGTGAAATATTAAGAACTTTGTATTGTTATTTTTTATTTCCCTCTTCCAGATTTCAACATTTTCACATTTAGTATACTTGTGCATATCTGCTACGTCGTTTTTGAAAGCCATTTTTATTTATATTAAGTTTAGCATAACTTGAATAATATTCAATGATTTACTCTAATATTTTCATTATGTCGTTTTCATTGTTAATCGATATAATTTTACTTTTTTCGTCCTTACGTGCCAATATTTGTCCGTTTTTCACCCAAATAAAATTGTATTGCTCTTTCAATGATTTTTTCGATTTCCAGAGCAGTTCCCTGGTGTACGGGATTAGGTTTTCATTCACATATATTCGATTTATATTTTGGCTTTTATCGTATATATCTTGATTCTTTACTATATTTTTTCTGTTTCTCAACCACATATTTCTTGTTTTAGTATTTTTAAATGTCACTACGATAGGTGCGGGGCGCGACGTCGACATATGTGGCACTCTCCAAGCATCCTGTATTTCGCCCTCTTCAATTCCCAGCTTCTTTCCAATTGTTTCAATCACACATTTTAAGTTTTCGTCCTCTTTCCTTTCTACTCCTATAATTTCCACATTATTTCTCAGTTCCCTCTGTTCAATTTTTCTTATTCGTTCTTCAAGTGCCAAATTACATTTCTCAATATATACATTTTTGTTTCGTAGGTCGTCAATCTTCTTTTCAGCCTTAATCAATTTTTCATTCTGTTCAGCTTGCTTTTTTAGCATCTCCTCATATTGTGCCGCAAAGAAAGTTAATGAGTTGCTCATGTTCTCCATGTCTTTTTTCATTTCACGCATTATCGACATCTTTTCAATTACTTCACTGAGCAACTTTTCCACCGTAATCTTTTCCGGTGTCACATTTAGTGCGTATGATTCTGAGGTTTCTTCATTTATGCATTTTTTACACACTCCGGTATTAGTTATATCTCCTCTTTTAGGTATAACCTGTTTACACTTTTTACATTGCGTCATTTTTTACGTCAATTTTTGCGTTAATCAACCACACTGTACTTTTGCACTTTATTGTCAATTTATTTTTATTTTTTACACTACCTACACGTAAAGCGCCAATTGCACGTCTGTTATTGCCGAACGCACTAGAGAGAATCGAACTAATCGAACCATTAAGGATCTAGACCAGGGGTCGGCAAGTAGTTTTAGGTGGGGTCCGAATACTGTGTGAAAATATAAACGAGGTCCAGAAAAAAACAAATGATAATAATTGTACTAGGTATAAATGAAAACACTACTTAATTAGTTTTAGTTTCACTATGTAATTTAACACTGACACTGACCGGTATCGATCTGTTGAAGATCATCGTCAGAGTGCGCGAAAATGAAAGTGAACAGAGTATAAATACAAAAAAAAAAGGTTGTGTACCAATATTTCAGTTATACCTATTTATACTCTGTTCACTTTCATTTTCGCGCACTCTGACGATGATCTTCAACAGATCGATACCGGTCAGTGCCAGTGTTAAATTACATACATAGTGAAACTAAAACTAATTAGTGTTTTCATTTATACCTAGTATAATGGAGTTTCACCATGAATTATCCGTCGACAAAATTAACAAGATAATAATTGTTTTGGGAAAGAACAATCCTTGACCAGTTTTCAAAGGACGAATATAAAGACAGACCACAACACACGCCTTAGGTACACTAGATTTAAATTTAACGACGGATATGTAGTTCCAAAATATAATAATAAATACGGTAAGAGAACGTTAGAATATAATGTACCTAAATTGCTTAATATGATGCCGACATATATTAAGAAATGCAAAAGCAAAAACAATGTAAAAAGACTTGTCAAGGAATGGCTATTGAGGTGTGGATTTATATATAATTAAGATCACAAACGATTTTAATTTTAACTCATTTAATTGATTTTTATTATTTTAAATAGATAACTTTTGTAGCATAGAGATCATCTTTGTGTGACATTTGTATGTCTCTTTTTACTGTAATGTTGTTTGTTATTTTTAAAGTATACATAGATATTGTCTTGAGAACACGCCGACAAGTCTAGAAATTAGACTTGGCGTGACTCAGAATCATTATTTTCTTTTTGTAGTACCTTATGTTTTATTATTTTTCAATAAAAAAAATATATATACATAGTAACTATACTTATATTTAGGTATAATTTAGGTTATGCTCCCGCACATATTTCCGAAAAAATTATACGCAGTTCAATCTATGTACAAGAGGTTAACTAGGCAACTTAAAGTATAATACCTAAGTACCAAGTTAGATTCTATGTGTAGTAAAAAAAATATTTAAATTAATAAAAGTGCAGTACCTATACCTTATCTACGTATTTTTCTATGTACTTGCATTACAATATTTAGTAGCGTCTAGTCCCAGCTCTTCTTTTCTGCATTCTTAGGTTAGGTTTAAGATTGTTTATAATAATAACAGCGACTTGCGTGAGCGAGTTGCTTTATAAATTGAATTAAGTATAAATTATTTTAAAATAAATTTATAATTTTTATTTAATTTTATAAAAAATATCACAGCTTATTTGACTTAGTACTACGAGATCTCAATCAATCAGAGAGCCAACCGCAAACAGAATGCGGAATGGTGAATTCGGATTGTAGACGCTAGTCAATATTTGGCGGTCCGCAGTTCAACCTTTCGCGGTCTGTAAACGGACCGCGGTCCGCCTGTTGCTGACCGTTGATCTAGAATCTAGACCTATCTAGATAGGTCTAGATTATCTATCTATCTCTATCTATCTAGCTGACTTAAGCAGCCCATTCACGATCGTGCCATTTGGCGTCATTCCATATGGACCGGCTCCATTTCGAGCATTGTAAAATTTTCATCACACTCGCGGGCGCGCCATCAAAATAAGTATACGCAAGCGGTCGGCGCTTTCGCATTAATAAGTTCTATTTTTTTTTTAATTTTTCCGCTCCATAAATGAGCCTTGCCGCTGCATTAAACACCATCTGTAATCTATCGAGCTGATACTTTGGCAATCCATCATAGATGCCATTACAGTAACCTAGCCGAGACACAACGAATGCATTTATAAGTGTTTTTGTCTCATTTTTGGGCAAGACAATATTCTTTATTCTAATATTAGTTGCATGTAACACATGAGATCCAACTGTCGATAGCGATAGTATGTATAGTTGAAGAATAAAAATCAAACTATAAACCGATAAAACCAAATTATTGAACATTTTAACACATGTTGGTATGTATGTCAAGATAGGACAGTATGGAGGTCAGTCCTCTTTTCCTACCCGGAATATGAAAACAGCATGATGGTTCTGTATGTATGTTTGGATATTAAGATCTTATCAAACTATTAAGTCTTCTTACATATTGTGTATAGGCAACTACCATACAAATTGTATGAAGCAATGTCGTCACTAAATTCCAATTTTATAAAAATTGTTAAAAAAAAATTGAGATGTACAAATACAATGTTCATGTTTTTTATAGAAAATTAAATTATCTAGTTGGGGTGTTTCGGCTTTTTTCGATATTTTTAAAAAGTTTGGAAATATAGGCAGTTAAACACTTAAATTTTTCATAAAAAAAATATTTTACTTAGTAAAAAATATTTGAGAAACCCTGGAAATTTTTTGTGAAAACTAATTTGAGATTTTGTATTTTTCTATGTTTAAACAAATTTTCAGCGTTCTAGCTTTTATGATTTCGGAGATATATGGAAATATATACCAAAATTTCAAAAGTTGATAACCCCTGACTGAAACAAAAATTCACAATTCCGAGTATAAAAGTTTTTTATGCCTATAACTGTCTACATATTCTGAAAATTTGGGCTCTGTAAATTGAGTGGATCAAAAGTTATAAGGGGGGGGGGGACACACCCACACAGACACACACACACACACACACACACAGACACACACACAGACACACACACAGACACACACACAGACACACCCTCAGACACACACACACACACAGACACACACACACAGACACACACACACACACACACACACACACACACACACACACACGCACACGCACACACACACACACACACACACACACACACACACACACACACACACAGACACACACACACACAAAACTCACATAAAATGTTCTACTCCGAATTCTGAGTAAACTCATGTATGGGAACATATATGCTGCGAGGCCTCTAGTTGGTGTTATTAGCATGCAAAAAGTCCACTACACCATACAAAATTTTCCTTCGTACACGCATCTTGGCTTAATAATGTCGATTCATTAAGAGAATTGAATTCTCATGAACGAATCGACAGTTGGACTAGTTGGTGTTATTAGCATGCAAAAAGTCCACTACACCATACAAAATTTTCCTTCGTACACGCATCTTGGCTTAATAATGTCGATTCATTAAGAGAATTGAATTCTCATGAACGAATCGACAGTTGGATTATTTAGTATGTTGTTAATTTTTTGTTTTAGTTCGTTGGCATTTTTTTTAAATAAACAAAAAAAAATATAGTTTTGCGAAAAATGTATGTAAATATATGTAAGTACCTCGATATCGCACTCGCCAAGACCGTGTATATGTGAGGTAAAGATTGAGGTAACGTACATATAGGTTGTTGCTTTAAACATACATAAACAATAAGTTAGTATAATATTTATGATGTTCCTCCCCACAGTGAAGTGTTAAAACACAGGTCCGTCACGCCAATAGCCCGTTGGGCAACACCCGCCCGCATTACACCCTTCGAGATCATAAACATGTCCAGATATTATACTTTATTCGTACCCTCGGGCCGGCCCAGTACACGACCACACCGATTTGCGTCATTTCAAAACCAAACAATTTTTTTTATTACTGTTCATTTATATAATATAAAATAAACAATATTATGATATTATAACTTTAAAACAATATAGAAAAAAATAAAAAAATAACTACCTTGATACTCTCTCGATAGAGTTAAGAATTTTATTCGAGAGGAGCATCGTACTTTCACATTATATATGTATTAAAACAAGAAAAAAATATGCATGGCATATCATGATGTATTGCCAAAAATATGACATTTCAATTATTTTCATTAATCATTAATCTTATTTTAATTAATTTATTTATTTACCTTTTATCACACCATATTTATAATGACAACAATAAGTAGATTACTGCTGCCTAACTAGGAAATCCTGTTCTAGGGCTAGCTGTTTAAATTTTTTATTGACAATTATATGCAATTATGAACCAGGTGATTGTTCCCGTTCCAAACTAAATATGAACACAATCTCAACTTTCTGCAATCACAATCATTACCTCAACAAACATATGGGCTCACACAAAACAGGTCAACCAGGTCCCAATGTCCGCCATAATACCTGTCATAAATACAATCTCTGACGGACAATTTTCGCTTAAAATCCAGACGATGCAATTGAGTAAATAACTGCTTATTTATATATTGAGACATTCTATAATAGCACAACAAACTGTGAACATGATTTATATCGAGATATCGGACCACACTACACGGCTCCTATATATGGGCGCCTCCATCCTATTCGTTTCTCCAAGGCGCTGTATGACCTGGGTAGTCCTGTATTTAACACGTAACATTGCCTTTAATAGCACAACAAACTGTGAACATGATTTATATCGAGATATCGGACCACACTACACGGCTCCTATATATGGGCGCCTCCATCCTATTCGTTTCTCCAAGGCGCTGTATGACCTGGGTAGTCCTGTATTTAACACGTAACATTGCCTTTAATAGCACAACAAACTGTGAACATGATTTATATCGAGATATCGGACCACACTACACGGCTCCTATATATGGGCGCCTCCATCCTATTCGTTTCTCCAAGGCGCTGTATGACCTGGGTAGTCCTGTATTTAACACGTAACATTGCCTTTAATAGCACAACAAACTGTGAACATGATTTATATCGAGATATCGGACCACACTACACGGCTCCTATAATTATCCTCAAATAATACTTACTAATCTTTTTAACACATACCTTACTAATACTACCACACCCACCACACGCTTCCAAAAACACTCTCATTCCAATCGACATCCGATACGATCATTATTTATAACTACACACACACTCTAATATTCAATTTAACAAATGAATATGGAATAGCCTAAAGGTACGTGTCCACTGAAACCGAACTGTAGGCCGATTTCGGGGCGGAAATATTAGAACGTTCGGACGTTCACCTGCATAATACACTGCCGCCGCGCGCCGTTCTCGAACGAAGCTGATCTTGAAGATTTTTTCGAAAAAAAAATAATTAATCGAAAGCTAGTACGCTTCCAATTAGATGTGAACTGAAATTAAGGGGGGGACTGTTGCCAACGTACCTATTTTTCAATTTGATATACCATCATTATTTCTAATTAAATCGTTTTGAAAAAAATAATTTAGATAGTTTGGTTATTAATGAAGAAAAATATATCTTTACTTTTTGATAATGTTCTGTATAAATTCTTGTAGGAAAATAATGGCATACCCCGATTTTTAACGTTTATCTTATATTTTTAATAAAATATAAGGCGTAGGTAGTTACATTTTTTTTTTAATTAAATAAGACAAAAATATCTAGAAAAATATGATATGAAGTTGCATTAATGCTTCAGGTTTAGTAAATAAACATAAAAAACATTTATTTTCCATTCAGCGCCATTGCGAAATAAAAGTTTTTTTGGTTTATTAACTTAACCCGATGCATTAATGCAACGTTACATCGTATTTTTTCCGATATTTTGATCTTCTTTTTTATATAAAAATATAATGCTCTATACCTTATAGTTTTTTTAGAAATTTAAGATAAATGTCAAAAATCGGGGTATACTTATTTTTTTCCTACAAAAATATAATATACAGAACATAATTAAAAGGTTAAGGTAAGTATATTTTTCTTTATAAATATCCAAACTAACTAGGTTATTTTATTCAAAATGATTCGTTTTGTAGTAATGATGCTAATTCAAATTGACAAAATAGATACGTTGGCAGCAGTCACCCTCTTCAACTAAAATGTGGTTATAGAATAGGGAATTTGACTAATTCATGATGTGGGGCCTCAAAGGACCACAGCCAGCGACTGCGCAGCTGGTATGCGCATCGCATTTGCGCAGGCGCAGATCACCCGTGCGAGCTGTCGACCTGTGCCAACAGATAGAACATTCGTGTTGGAGACCCCTCTACGCCGAGTCGTTTTGTACACTAGCGTCTACACACTGCTTTTCCCGATTTCCGGTTGGCTCTCTGATTGGTTGAGATCTCGTAGTATTAAGTCAAATGAGCTGTGAAATTTTATATTAAATGCGAAAATTCAAAAGAATATATATATTTAATCGAATATTTTTATTATTGCATATGCGCAAACATTGGATTTTTTAAAAATCTGTTAAAAAATATATATTTAACTTATAATAATTTATAATTCAATTTATAAAGCAACTCGCTCACGCGAGTCGCTATTATTATTTTACACAAACTTAAACCTAACCTAAGAATGCAGAAAAGAAGAGCTGGGGCTAGACGCTACTGTTTTGTACGGACCACGCTGCAGTACTTCGTTCCGCCGACCGTCGATCTGTATATATATCTGATTTAAAGTATTATTTTAATTTGTAATTGTTTGGGAATTAAAAACTGTAAGTTTATTCATTTCTTTTATTTTATATTTAACATCATATATATTTAGAATTGGTGCATTTGAGTAGAACAAAAAAAAACGTGGATTGGGTTTATACGGGTTCGATGCCGTATGTATAAACCCATAATACTACCCACAATGACTTACATAAAGTATGAATGTTCCTATGTCAGCGTTATAGAATATCAACTTGGACTAATTGCAATAAGAACGCACCTATTTTAGCCGAAGGTTATAGAATAACGTACGTAATATCTTTCTTTTACATAATATGTTTGGTTCGGTCGGCCGATTTCGACCGACGACGGATTAGGTGTACGCGAAGCGTAAATCAATGGTCAGCAAAATGTATTATTAAATGAATCAACGATTTCTTTAAGAAAAAATCATTTGTGAGGCAATTTTTGTCTGGATAGGTAGGTACTAAAACTACATATTATTTTATGTATATAGTTATTAATTTTATTATAAATTCGTAACTGCCACCACCACCTGCTATGCATATTGGCACTGTAATTGGTCCCTTAGTACGAAGAGTAGCCCTCTAGATTAGCATTCGCCATCGTGAACAATCGACGAATATGAACAGAATATTTACGTTTGTGGACTATCATTGACTTCTCTTTTCTTTTTCATGACGCAGAACATCGGGGGTCCGGCCAAGATCTTTGGAAACAATAAACTTAATGGGAGTCTTCCAATAGCAAGGCACCGTGACTATGATAGAAGTTCTTAATGGCTTTGAAATTGTTCTTCATGATTGCAATATCCGCATGACCAATGGGAACTTGAAGAGGCCCACGGACAGTAACGAAGTGCTCCGATCTATAAGTGGACACCGTTGAGTGGCGACATCATCATCATCCTCAGCGTTACAACCCTTGATGGGTCCTAGCTGCCTCCAAGAATCTTCTCCAAACTGCTCTATTGTTGGCTGCCACTTTCCAGTTCTGCTGCCCCATAGCCCGACAATCTGCGACAACGCCGTCCAACCATCGTAGCTTAGGTCTCCCTACGCTTCTTCTACCGGTTGGGTTGTTAGTCAACACCCTTTTTGGGAGTTCCAGATCATCCATACGGTGTACATGACCCAGCCAGCGTAGTCTGCTAATCTTAATAAACTTGATCACGCTGATGTCCTGGTAAAGATCATAGAGCTCAGTGTTGTATCTCTTACGCCATGTTTGACCATCATTAATTGGTCCATATATTCTGCGTAAGATTTTTCTTTCAAAGGCGTCCAGTCTGTTTTCATCGTGCTTGGTTAGTGTCCAAGTCTCCGAGGCATATGTTAAGACTGGTCTAATTAGTGTCTTGTATAGTGTGGCTTTAGTTTTTCTGGACAATAGGCGTGATTTCAATTGTCCAATGAGACCAAAGTAACTCCGGTTAGCTGCAAGAATCCTCTTCCCAATCTCAGTACTTATATCATTCTCGTTATTAACGATGGAACCGAGGTATGTAAATTGCTCCACTGTTTCAAATGTGTAATTACTGATAGTTATTGAGGATTGGCTGGTGCCGGGTATCATTGTGACTGGCATGTACTATGTAGTATTTGCCTCATTGATTCGGAGACCCATCCTTCTAGCTGATGACTCTAGAACTGAAAATGCTTTTCGTAGTTATTTTCATATAATATACTAGATGTCGTAGTTAGCAAATTTTGTGTGAATCGAAGTGAGGATTTTACCCGCGGTACTATCGACAACAAGGTGGGCAGACCACATCGTTTTTCTATACATAACAACGACTAATGTGAATTGTTTTCGAATTTATTTGTCGAAAAAAAAACACTATGTTCATTATGATTTAAAGAACAGTTATCTAGGAAGTGTTGAAATGTATGTAAAACTGCAATATGTTGCCAACCAAGAAACCAAACTTGCGATATACCATGACTCACTCATTGCACGGAGTACTCCATCTAGTATATTATATGAAAATCTATGAGTGGCTACAATATGTTAATAGCCTAGTCTTCACACCATTTTTTTCAAACATAACCTATAAGTGGTTGGTAAAAGTTGGTTTAGATGGGTCGATGGCAGGGCGGTTAGCGCGCCGGGCTAGTAATTCAGTGATCGCGAGTTCGAATCCTGCCTCGACCGATTTCGTTCACCTATAGCACAAGCATTTATTTGCTTATTTTAGGGAACGTAGGAAGATGTATATGTACTTGTTTAACAAGGACATATTCATTTTTTATTAAAAAAAAAAATACCAATTTAGTTATTTTTTTTAAATATATAATTGCAACTGGCTCACGCCAGTCGCAATTATAACTACAGACAAACCTAATCAACCTACTTTTACCAAACTATGGTAGGTTAGGTAAAAAAAAATGGTGTGAAGACTAGGCAATCCACAATATGTATAAGAAATACAAAAATCATTTTATGATGGCAACATCGTGGGAGATAATATTACTGTGCATTTTTATACGGCATCAATCAATCAATTACAATCTTGAAATACCTATTGTCTTGAAAATGTTTGCCCACAACGCATAAAATCTCAGGACTTTTCCATGGAAATCAGGTCTATTCTTCAGACTTTTGATTATTTTCATCTGGTAACCCTAGTACTATGGCAATAAGGTTAAGACGACAAAAATAATAAATAAATCCTTAAGAGTAGGTACCATAATTCCAAAAAAGCAAAAAAAGACAAAAAAAATGATGAATTGAATAAAATAACAGTTCCTAGCAATGATGGGAAAACAAAAGGATTGGGGTGTAAGAGGAGAGTAAAAGAAGAAGAAGAGAAATTGAAATGAGATACTATTGTACTCCTTACCTTGACGCGACCTCTCATGTTCGCGTTATTTTTATTTAAATCCGGCGCTAAATCAGCTGACCACAAACAAACATTTGTGAAAAATATAGTGTGTGAATAAAAAGAAAAATTTGACAATAACACATAACCCTAAATTTGTGACATTACAAGTGACAGATGAAAATTTTTGACAGTCGAAATTAGACACCCGTCGTGTCGACACGGACCGCGCTCACTGTGGCCAGAGCAGCTGCAAACCGCACCAGAGGGTGTCGGTTAGGCTCGCTCCACATCGGCAGTCATGGATGTGACACCTGGAGTGCCGAGATGGATCGGCGCACCACCATTCGGCGAGAGAGCCGCTTTCCTGGACCGAAGCGGGTGCTGAGTTTGGAAAGTGTTCCAAACGCTGTTGGGTCGCGCTGGACCCTGGAGCAACGGCCTGCGTCTCCTTGAGACTCGCGCCGCCGCTGTCGCTCCCGCCAGTCACCCAACCGGCACCTGCCGGTGTCTGGGACCCGAGGTTGCTGTCGCCGATAGCCTTGCCCCTTCGCCCATCGACGACGGTCCATTCCGGCATTGGCGGTGCATCAGCACGCCCATGGTCGAGACGAGGAAATTATGTGTGCCCCAGAAAACTATAAACTTATATGTGATAATTTGTTTTTCTCCGTGTGACAATAATTCGGCTGTGTGATTTTATTTAATTTATTTAATTAATTTCAACGTGTGACGTCCAATATTGACTCTATTTATTTTTGATTTGTGACGTCCTAATTTATTACCAATTTTAATTATTTATTTTATTTCAAATTTTTATCATTTTATCTTGTGACATAACCGTGCCGTCTGACGTTTGTGCGCTGACACTTGACATTTGTGTATCGTCAGACCACGGCTTCAATTATCGTTTACTTTTTTATGCATCTCGTCCAGCGAGGTAATGTGTGGAATATCAAATTCCATAACAGACATTGGAAAAAGGTGAGCTCGACCTCAAAGCCTCTTGGGAGGAGGGTATCAACCTCAATCTTATTCTCCACCCCTTACCACGACCAGCTACCTTCATTGTGTAATCTTATTTGTTTGTAAGTAGGTATCTTTTTTATATATCATAATACATTTGTGTCAAGTTTTAGTTTCCTACGAGATTTGATGTAAGATTTCATAGATAAGTAATGAAATAAGATAAATTTTGAATACAGAAAAATCTCATGTAGGTAGATAGGTACTTTATTGGTAAATTAATTTGAAAGAACTCCAATACGTACATAGAAACTAAGAAAACTAAAAATTGTCATCCTTCATGAAGGTATACCTATATAGGAGGGAAGGGAGGGGGAGGAGAAATAAATCAATTTACAATACATTAAGATTATTTACTTCAAATGAATAAAACAAAAATTGTCATCCTTCATGAAGGTATACCTATATAGGAGGGAAGGGAGGGGGAGGAGAAATAAATCAATTTACAATACATTAAGATTATTTACTTTAAATGAATAAAACAAAAATTGTCATCCTTCATGAAGGTATACCTATATAGGAGGGAAGGGAGGGGGAGGAGAAATAAATCAATTTACAATACATTAAGATTATTTACTTTAAATGAATAAAACAAAAATTGTCATCCTTCATGAAGGTATGCCTATATAGGAGGGAAGGGAGGGGGAGGAGAAATAAATCAATTTACAATACATTAAGATTATTAACTTTAAATGAATAAAACAAAAATTGTCATCCTTCATGAAGGTATACCTATATAGGAGGGAAGGAAGGGGGAGGAGAAATAAATCAATTTACAATACATTAAGATTATTTACTTTAAATGAATTAAACAAAAATTGTCATCCTTCATGAAGGTATACCTATATAGGAGGGAAGGGAGGGGGAGGAGAAATAAATCAATTTACAATACATTAAGATTATTTACTTCAAATGAATAAAACAAAAATTGTCATCCTTCATGAAGGTATACCTATATAGGAGGGAAGGGAGGGGGAGGAGAAATAAATCAATTTACAATACATTAAGATTATTTACTTTAAATGAATTAAACAAAAATTGTCATCCTTCATGAAGGTATACCTATATAGGAGGGAAGGGAGGGGGAGGAGAAATAAATCAATTTACAATACATTAAGATTATTTACTTTAAATGAATTAAACAAAAATTGTCATCCTTCATGAAGGTATACCTATATAGGAGGGAAGGGAGGGGGAGGAGAAATAAATCAATTTACAATACATTAAGATTATTTACTTTAAATTAATAAAACAAAAAATGCAATTTTTTACACAAATGTATATTATTTTACTGTATGTTCTTACACAAGGAAAATATAATTTTTGCATTTTATTATTCAGAAATACATTATTTTACTGTACGTTCCTTCAAAGAGAAAATACATTTTTTGCAATTTATCATACAAAAATAAATTATTTTCTGTACGTTTCTACACAAGGAAAATATTTTTTTTTGCAATCTATTATTCAAAATACATTTTTTTACTGTATGCTCTTACAAAGAGAAAATACATTTTTTGCAATTTATTATACAAAAGTACATTATTTAACTATATGTTCCTACACAAAGATAATATTTTTTAGTAATCTATTATTCAGAAATACATTATTTTACTGTATGCTCCTGCACCAAAAATATTTTTTTTGCATTTTATTATTTAGAAATATATTATTTTACTGTATGTTCTTCCACAAAGATAATATTATTTTTCAAGAAAATATATTTATTTCCTTTTTTTTATTATTTGGAAATATAGGCAATAAATTTTACATAAAAAAATGTTTGAGGAACTCTGGGATTATTTGAAAAAAAAAATATTGATTTTGTATTTTTGTCTATATTTATATCAATTTTCAGGGTTCTAGCTTATATAGTTTTTGAGATATATGAAAAAATAAAGTAAAAATTCAAAAGTTGACTAACCATGACTGAAACAACCCGCGTATCTTGGCTTGATACTTTGTAGATATGTTAAGAGAATAAAATTCTCTCGAACAAATCGATAGTCGGACAACTTAGACAATTTAGAATATGTTGGCACTAATTGCTACACTAACAAATTGCTCCAAGATGATACTTAATAATAACATGAACAGAATCAGTTCTTACAACATGACAAACAATTTACCAGTACCAACATCCATTGGAAATTAATTATTCCACAAAGCAGTGCTTGTATCGGAATAGCTTTTCATTAATTTTAAATGACAAAGTCCATACTTAAGTTTAATATTTGTTTACCCTAACAATTTGGGTTAATATTTGGTTACCCTGACAATTTGGGTTAATATTTGATTACCCTGACAAACAAAAGAAAACTAAAATGCACACATTTTTTTACAAAAAAGGAATATACAATAATTTATGAATTATAATCACATAATTATAATAAATCCCAATTATTATATTAAATTATAATATACAATATTTTATAAAATTATAATATACATATAAAATTATAATAATAAATAATAATAAAATAAATTTGTTATTTAGAAATTTTAGATTTATCGAAAAACTTGATAATAAAAATGCAAAAAACGGTAAAAATGAATACATCTAGAATCGTTAAAGACTTTTTAAACATTAATGTTCGGGAATCAGTAGGGTTGATAGATAGTAGGTATAGCTTGATGATGCGTTTGTTGCATTTTATTTTGCTCTTTTAAATAATTTACAATTTACGCATTGATCTGCTCATTCTTTTGAGGAAGTGTATAATGGTAATAATAATAACTTGAGTGCTATTATTTGAAGTGCTTAATTGTTATTAATATCATTACATAGTAAATCGGCCAGCGCCGTAAAAAATAATACATATATGTACATATCAAATCTTGACATCTGCCAAAACACCACATATTGTTGCTCTGTGATTAAACTTATCAAATCTCGTTAAATAGCCACATATTGCATTCGGGCTTGATAACATTTAAATTGTGAGTCATAAAACTGTGAGTGGAACATAAAATTGCTAAATTTAATGCCAGGATTATCATAAAAAACTTATTTAAAGTGTCCAACAAATTATTGTTACATTGTCAAGACAAGTATACCTAGTTACAACATAGACAAATAACAAATAAATCAACAAATTATTCAAACTTTTAACTAGTGGACTAGCGAGGCAGTAAAATTTCCAAATGTGTGGAAAAAAAAAACATAACAATAATAATTGTAAAATTGTGATTAGGTATAAACTAAATTGTATTTTGTTCCTTTGTAATATTTATACTGTTGGAAATATATTATTCATTCATTCATTCATTCAATTACATAATATAATATATAATTATAATATACAACTATAATATATCACAATAATTTATATCGATAAGTTTGAAACGTGAAATAATTAAAAGTTTGAAAGTTGCACCATGCGGTAACATAACGACAATATTTCACAATTTTTAGGAAAACTTAACATAAAACCGTCAGGTAGAGTTATTGTCATACTGTCAGAGACAAGTACTTAGTGTACCTATCACATATATGTATCTATGTAGTGGTGGCCACTATTTCATTGATTTGCAAGTTTTTGATACCCAATTGCAACTCTATATCTCTATGTGATATATTGGGTGTTTAAAATCCTATTGATTGTTATATAATAGATATATCATGAAATAATTCTGAATCACAACTTTATAATTGCTTTCATTGTTTATCTATTAAACTATTTACTTTTATATCATGTATGTACAAACAATAAGTGAACATTAAACATTATATATTTATAAACTATTGTAATTTTATTGAAAATAGTGAAATTATTATATAAAATTTAATTTGATCAAATATTTCCTTAAGTTGAATGAGACTGTATAAAATAACTGTTATATTCCCGTGATCATGTTGAGAAGGCAATTTATGTATTCTTTACAGATGTTTTATTTTTTTATTTGCGACCGACACCCGCTTCACTGAGAACATACCCTCGTTGGAGCGAGTATCAAAGCTGATACAATTCAAATAAAAAAAAAATTGTAATTCTTTAAGACTCCATAGTAGGCTTAATAGTAATAGTTTTTAAATATATTCCCCAGTAACCTCAAAATATACGTATTTCAAATAAAGAACAGTTTATTGTACCTATATCCTTTTAAAAATCCGTGAAATCATATCAAACACATATGTATGACCTTCTTTAACAGCTACCTCTTGTGGCGTTCGTCCGTTGTTGTCCCTTATATTAACATCTGCCCCCCCACCACCCTCCACCCTAGACAGATATAACCACATCACGGACAATACTGAACCCTTCTCGGCAGCAATATGTAATGGAGTTTGTCCATTATTGTTTTTAACATTTACATCTATCCCATCACCTTCCTTCCTGTATTGACACAAATACTTTAATATATTTGCATCCCAATTTCTGGAAGCCACATGAAGAATAGTATCTCCATACATATCCCTTACGTCTACATCTGCCCCCCCACCACCCTCCTCCCTAGACAGACATAACCACTTCACTGTCTCTAACCTACCTCCCTCAACAGCAATTAGTAATGGAGTTTGTCCATTATTGTTTTTAACATTTACATCTATCTCATCACCTTTCTTCCTGGATTGACACAAGTACTGTAACATTTCTGCATCCCTATTTCTGGAAACCGCATGAATTAAAGTATTTCCATCACTATCCCTTGCGTCTACATCTACATCAGCCCCCCCACCACCCTCCTCCCTAGACAGACATAACCACTTCACTGTCTCTAACCTACCTCCCTCAACAGCAATTAGTAATGGAGTTTGTCCATTATTGTTTTTAACATTTACATCTATCTCATCACCTTTCTTCCTGGATTGACACAAATACTTTAATATATTTACATCCCTATTTCTGGAAGCCGCATGAATTAAAGTATTTCTATCACTATCCCTTGCGTCTACATCTACATCAGCCCCCCCACCACCCTCCTCCCTAGAGAGACATAACCACTTCACGGTCTCTAAGCTACCTTCCTTAACAGCAATATGTAATGGAGTTTGTCCATAATAGTTTTTAACATTTACATCTATCTCATCACCTTCCTTCCTGGATTGACACAAATACTTTAATTTATTTACATCCCAATTTCTGGAAGCCACATGAAGAATAGTATCTCCATAGATATCCCTTATATTAACATCTGCCCCCCCACCACCCTCCTCCCTAGAGAGACATAACCACTTCACGGTCTCTAAGGTACCTTCCTCAACAGCAATATGTAATGGAGTTTGTCCTTTATTGTTTTTAACATTTACATCTATCTCATCACCTTCCTTCCTGGATTGACACAAATACTTTAATCTATTATCCTTATTTTTGGCAGCCGCATGAACTAAAGTATTTCCTTCACAATCCCTTACGTCTACATCTACATCTGACCCCCCACCACCCACCTTCCTAGACCGACATAACCACTCCACGGTCTCTAAGTTACCTTTCTCAACAGCAATATGTAATGGAGTTTTTCCATTATTGTTTTTAACATTTACATCTATCCCCCCGCCATTCTTCTCCTTGGAACGGCACAAGTACATTATTATGTCAAGATCATCTCCTGTTACAACTGTATGTAGTGCAGTATAACCACTATTGTCCGTCACATCTAAGTTAGCTCCCGCACCTCCCCTATCCTTAGGACGGCATAGATATTGCATGGCCTTTTGACTTTTGAGCGCTATAGCCCTATGTAATGGAGTCTCCCCGTACTTATCTTTATCCTCCACACTGAATCCTCCGCCTCCATCCTCCTTGGACTGGATCAGCCACTAGAAATAATATTTATTATATATATATATATATATATATATATATATATATATATATATATATATATATATATATATATATATATATATATATATATATATATATATATATATATATATATATATATATATATATATATATATATATATATATATATATATATATATATATATATATATATATATATATATATATATATATATATATATATATGAATAGCTATTTTTCCGGGCTATCCGCTTGTTTTCGTCCTGAAAAGGACGGTTTTGCCGACGTTTCAACCGAATATCATCGGTCATTATCGAGGCTGGTCGGTTCGCAAACGCAGACACGGAGCGACTAACTTAGTTAGTCGCTCCGTGTCTGCGTTTGCGAACCGACCAGCCTCGATAATGACCGATGATATTCGGTTGAAACGTCGGCAAAACCGTCCTTTTCAGGACGAAAACAAGCGGATAGCCCGGAAAAATAGCTATTCATATATCTCTACAATCCGCGAAAATTTAAATTTAAACATATATATATATATATATATATATATATATATATATATATATATATATATATATATATATATATATATATATATATATATATATATATATATATATATATATATATATATATATATATATATATATATATATATATATATATATATATATATATATATATATATATATATATATATATATATATATATATATATATATATATATATATATATATATATATATATATATATATATATATATATATATACAGTGGGGGCTCAAAAAATTAGAGCCACCCAACATTTTTACTATTTTTAGACTTTTTAGGTATAATTCTCTAATTTCATTTTTACGGACCATTATAGATCAATTGTATTTTAATAATATGAGTATATAGAATTGAAAAATATGTATAAAAATGGAATTTATTTATTAGAATAAAAAAAAACATATTACAACCACATGCGTGTCAATATTTTGTATGTCCACCTTTTGCAACAATAGCAATTTATTCTGAAGTTTTACGGTTTATAATTTTAATTTTACAAGAATATTCGTACTTCTTTCTTTTTTTATGTACAAGTAAGTTATTTATATCATATTCCATTGTTAATTTCATTTTATCAAGGCTTTTTTTACACTTTTTGCTAACCTCATTTTTTTTTAAGTTTTTCAAAAATGGGCAGACAGCGGGACATCTCTTAGTCTAAACTTGGTCAGATTCAAGGCTTTATATTGAGTGGAAACCATTCAAATAGACAGATTGTCAAGTCTTTTAAGGTTACCAGAGCAACTGTTGATAGCATTAAGAGAAAAATGGACAATAATGAGCCCATACAATCAGTTAAGAGGAAAAAAATGTGGGCGAAAGCGTATTAGAACACCACGCACCGAAAGAAAAATAAGGAATTTTGTTGTTGAAAATAGAAGAATGTCAAGAAAAATGCTTAAAGAAATAATAAATGAAGAAAGAATTGCAATACCTCTTGGTACGCTTCGCAGAGGACTGGCAGAACAGGGATTCAAAGCTTGAAGACCAGCAAGAAAACCGAGGCTTACGCAAGCAATGGGAGAAAAACGTCTCCAATGGGCCAAAGATCATCTCCATTTTACTATTGAGGATTGGAAAAATGTAAGTTGATGATGCAGTCATGATATCATTACAATTTAAGTGGATAAAGGCTCATTTTTCAGTAAATTAGAATGTTTTACCAACTCTAAGTGAATATTTTCTCTATTACTAGGTTTGTTTCTCCGATGAGTCCTGTATTAAAATTTTGATGGATAAATCAAATTTTGTACGACTAAGTGAGGGTGAAAAATTTAAGGAAAAATGTTTCGTGCAAAGGGTAAAGCATCCATTAAAAATTATGGTCTGGTCGGTCATCAGTGGTCAGGGTACTAGAAGACTATACATTGTTAAAAATACAATGCGTTAGGACCAATACATTGATGTCCTTAAAGATAAACTGATCCCTCAGGAAATGGAATTGTTTCCAAATGGAACATTTATATCCCAACATGACTCTGCACCATGCCACAAGGCAAAAAGAATCACAATTTTTTTACAGGCACAAAAAATAGATGTGCTACCCTATTTCGAAAAATAGATGTGCTACTCCAGACTTTAATTCCATTGAAAATTTATGGAAACTACTGAAACGAGGGATTTCACCCATATTGGTCACAAATAAAAGGGATTTGATTGAGAGATTAATAAATATTTGGCATCATAATGATAATATAAAAAAAACAGTGTGAAAATTAAATAAACAGCATGAGGGTTGAAGCAGTGATTGCTGCAAAAGGTGGACATACAAAATATTGACACGCATTTGGTTGTAATTTGTTTTTTTTTTATTCTAATAAATAAATTCCATTTTTATACATATTTTTCAATTCTATATACTCATATTATTAAAATACAATTGATCTATAATGGTCCGTAAAAATGAAATTAGAGAATTATACCTATAAAGTCTAAAAATAGTAAAAATGTTGGGTGGCTCTAATTTTTTGAGCCCCCACTGTATATATTATAATATTTTTATCTCGGTTTTCCCGTGTCAGTAGGTCTTGACTAAGACCATTTGTCTTCCGACGTTTCGCCTGAATATCACCAGGCATTTTCAAGGACTTAACGAAAAGCACGCGCGCGACACACGTCTACTCACACTGAAAGCTCACCGTCAAGTGACTCGTAGCGTACAAGATGGCCGCTTATGTCAAATATTGTTAGCGCGACGTGATTGGCTCCTTGTGACACGCCCACCTGCTGTCGTGTTCGTTGGTAATAATATTTTATCATTATTTTTGTGTTGTGATTTATTGTTAATTTTAGTTGTGACATTTATATTATTATTGTTGTGTTTTGGGGTTATTTTCGCTATGGTATTATTACCATACGTACCGTTTTCAGCACAACAAATAAAATATCAACCTTTCTAAGAAACCCGAAAGACATATATATATATATATATATATATATATATATATATATATATATATATATATATATATATATATATATATATATATATATATATATATATATATATATATATATATATATATATATATATATATATATATATATATATATATATATATATATATATATATATATATATATATATATATATATATATATATATATATATATATATATATATATATATATATATATATATATATATATATATATATATTAATTTATTTCATTTTATTTGATATCAGTATCACAAAATAAAAAAATATCCTACACTTTTATCTTCACTCTATAGTTATTAAATATTTGTTTGACCATCAAATGTTGACAATTCCTTAATGCATTTTTATGTATGAACTTTATTTCTAGTCCGTTTCGGCAAGAACACGCTATTTTTATTTTCAAATAAATGAATAAATACACGATAATTTAATTTATTGGATGAAATTTCATTATGGCAATATACTTGCCACTTATGAAGGGTGAAAGTAAGGGTATATTGTTATTTATATTATATACTAGCTGAGAAGCATCGCTTCGCTCAGCTTCTAAGCTAGGGCTTTCAGCCAACTTTTTACCGCTGCGCGGTAAATGACCGCCTTCGGCGGTTCATGCAACGAAATGAAGCGGAGCTTTTATGGTAGGTACTTAAAAATATATTCGGTACAGTATTTATCGACAACACTTTTCCTCAACACCTAGTGGACTCCACAAGGTTCGGGCTTCCAGTCCATTACCAGTGTTGTTTTTGCGGCTACTCCGCATGGACAAATGGCCCCAGCCACACGCACCGCCTCTAAGTCCATTGAAGACTTGGCCCCGTCAACCTGAGCACCCGCGAGGAAGAACGAACGCTTGCCCTTTACAGTGAGTGCCGTGGGAAGATAAATTTATTACTCTGGATGCTGCAATTTATCGACCTGCATCTTCGCTTTGTGTATCATGGGCATATTATGATGAGTAACAGCACTCTATTCTCCATGATCAAAATGTAGTTATTTACCTCATTTTGGTTATAGACATATAATACCTAATTATATTTTAGTTTACTTAAATTTAAACTTTAAAAAATATATTTGTAGGCCGGTACCTACTTATGTTTTGAAAATCAGTAAGTAATGTTATTTTATTATTCTTCGACATTTAGTTAAGATAACTAATATCAATTTATTCAATTGTTTTTAAATAAGTATTTTGTTTATTTATGTTAGTCCAATTGATTCAAACTTTGGGTTGCCCATATAGAACGAATGTGTTTTTAAAGTTGTGACGTGCACAGCATACATTATTTTATAATCAATAGTTGTTGATAATAATATTTCATTTTGATGACCTTTTTATTATTTTTAGTCGATATTATTCTCACCGGAAGAAAACTTATATTTTTGAACGCATTGCGGCGCTTTTGTGATGTCATTTGAATAATACTCCATAATTAAGTAATAATTAAATTTCAATACCTGACACGAAAGTAGAAGGTATTTAAATATTTTGTAATCTTATATTTTTATTAACTGTATTCCTATTTTACAAAATTTCGTAGGAAAGAAGTTGTTTTTTGCAAAAATGATTTTATATTATGTTTCCATAAGTTTGAAAATTTGCCGATAGATGTCGGAAACCCACCATTTATGTTCCTTTATATAATCTTTTCGTATATTTTTTTTTTAAATTTAAGCGTTCCACAAAAAAATAATATTTTTCCCATAATATGTACAATATTGTCTATCTTTAAACAAAAAATCAATATAATTGGCGTTGTAGGCCACTTGTAAAGAATCACCTATTTTGACAGCTAAATCGGTGAAACAATGCAAGTAAAGCAAATCATACCCACAATGCAAAAGGAAACGATTGTTCCATGTAAATTGTTCCCTCTCCCCATGTAGGATTTCATTATTTCGTGCCTTTTGAGCTCTGGCTTTGACGGGAACCAACACATCTTTACGTTGGCATAATAATCACCGTAAGGGTATATTCACATAAATCAATTTTGGCGACTCGGCGAGTAAAGCAAAAATGCATTCTTTAATTCTTATTATATAACATTTAAACATACTTTATTTTGAAAATACTAAAAAAAAACATATCAGCTCGCGAGGTTTTGTGTTTTTATACTGTTTCAAATGTAATATTATAAAAATAAGATATTATAAGTTTTTTGCTCTACTGTAAATTTGCCGATTTTTACATAGGAAGATTTCAAGGGCAGGCAGACTGACATGAATATAGCCGTGCACAAACATTCGCAAATCCAGAACGACAATCTTACGAGGTCTACTTTATTTATATGCAGATATAAGAAAAATAAAATCCATCAATTTGATGACCCCCCTTCTCCGCCTCAACTCCGTCCGTTATAGACAGGCGCTTCTCACTTAGCGCAGTGGATAATAACTTCCATACAAAAAAATGTTGTATGGAGAAAGTAGACCCCAGGATACCAACATATAGAAACTGAAGTTGACTGAGGTTAGCCAACATTAAGAACACAATTTTCAAAACAACTCTAGCGTCGCTATCAAACGTCAACAAGCCACATTTGAATTTTGCTGTTGGTGATTACGGTTATCAGAAGAATTTACTTTATTTCTTTAACATTTAATTAATATTCTGTTTGGGTGATAGCTGAGTATAAACCAGTGAGGATTATTCAAGACTACGTAAGAATTTACATTTATTTATTTTATAAATGATTACATCAAAACATTTCATAAAAACAACTTCTATTTTACGGACATAAACATGAAATGAAGATAATTAAAGTGTATTGATATAATATGTTTTATTTCATTTTAATTATGATAACTTTTACTTGATTGAGTATTACTTGTTTTATACACTGACTTTGCTTTCTGATGTTGTATTTGAGAACCTCGCGATAGATCGCGAGAATTTATAAGTATTATATATTCGTGTTCAATATTGTAATTGTTAAGTACCACGTGAGAACTGTAATTCCTTTTGCTATTACAGTTTAAAAACTTATATATTCGCCAAAAAATGGTGTCAGACATTCCACACATTGCTTTAATAACCACGTTGGTATTGGGTCTAGTGAACATTGTTTGGAAGGAAGGTTTCTAATTATTGTTATTAACTCTTTTGTACATGTAGGACTTATCGTGTTTAAGTGCGAAGTCGCAGTTATCTCTATATCAGGTTTACAGTATCCTTTAGTCTTATTGCGAATAGTTTGAACCTTTTTCTGGAAAGCATTTGCAAAGTCAGATGGAGTAGAGGTCACGGTGACAGATTCATGTTTATTTTCACAAACATCCTTAAGTGTTGACCACAGTTGTTTGGATGACTGTTTTTGGCTTATTTTAGTTCTCCAAAATTCTTCCCTCTTTGAGTCTACCAGATTTTTGTAAGATATTTGTGAATCAATCCATTTAACTCTATCGTTGACATTTTTCGTTCTGCGGTAAGTTCTTTCCAACTTTCTCATACGTTTCTTATAAGATCTGCAGGTTTCATCAAACCACTTATTGGAGTTTAATACTTTTATATTTTTTGTTGTGTACGGTGCATGTTTATTCAAAATTTCCTGTAAGATTCCATTATAGATATTTAATAAATCCGATGCGCTTATAGATTCCTCGCTTTGATGACATAAGACAGAATTTTTGATATCATCTAGAAATTTATCAATGCTGAAATTTCTCCATGTTCTTGATGTAATTGTTTGATAGTGTGGTATTGGTCTATTGATCTTTACCTTTGTTGAAACTAAGCGATGATCTGAAAATCCTATATCTGTGACATTGGCTATCAATTTATCGTCACACTTTCTAGATATCATTACATCCAATATACCTCCACCATCGTGTGTTGGTATATTGACATATTGCACACAATCGAAATCAGTGAGGATATTTTTAAATTTTATTGATGCAGAGTCATTCTCGCGGTTCAATCTTATGTTCAGGTCACCAGTAATAATAATTGATTCTGATCGAGTTATAATGGATTCTAGTAAGAGTCTAAATTCAGAGAAAAATTGCAGGGATGTGCTTTGTGAACCCGGTCTATAGATAACAACTAACAAAAATGAGTTCCCACATGATGTTATCCGACATCCGAGACATTCACATGTTTTAAATTCTAGAAGTTTAAATTTTTCAATCTTTAGATCCATATGGGCAAAGACAACAATTCCTCCGTGATTAACATAATTGATATTGTCCGTTGTTTTCTTCGATGGTGTATTTTTTCTCGCGGCCTCAACTGTATGATAACCTCTACTACGAATTCTTTTCAATGAAATTGAGTCATATTCCTCATGCCACGATTCTGTAATTGCTAGTACTTGAATTTTGTTGTTCTTGCATATATCTTCAATATGGCAGAATTTATTATTAAGGGATCTGGCATTCCAAGTAGACACGTTAATCCACTTGTTCTCTATATTTTAGTGTCTTTGAATGCGAGGCAATAAAAACTTATTACTTTGAACGTTGGTATGCAGGGTAATAGTTGATGGGTCGTTTTTAATGGTAGGATTTTCATCACTATGTTTTATATCTCGACTTATTTTCCTCTCGCCTCTTTTACCTCTAACTCTATGAGATTTTATTTTATAAGGATGCGTTTGAATCTTCTGTAATTGATAACATTCAATTTTTAACTGAACTTCTTGTTGAATAGTGAAATTCATCCGTCGCAAAGCGAACAAAGACTCACTGGTATAGTAAAAATATTGAACACGAAATGACATAATGATTTACCGTTATCTGTTATACCGGTGCAGCAGTGTTGGTGAAGAAATGGATACCAAAAAAACTACAACCATGTGGCAGCCACTAGCATGATCTTCCAGGAATTGCACGCACTTTGTAGTTTAACTGAATCACAACAGAGTCATCATAACATCAACACAAACCAATATTAGATAAGTTACAATGCATATTTCAAATTAAACAGTTGATATATATTATTATTAACACAAAATGATATCCAAGTTTAAGTATTTCACAAAACTACATTTAATATACTAATTTGGAGACTATTTATCTTAAATATTCTGCATAAAACTATATTCCCCAGGAGCGCGTAGAAAACGCACCCGGCCGCTACGGAGCGCCTAGGGTATGTAGGCCTAAATATAGAGCGAAAATGAGGGTGAAATATGCTGCCCAAGTTTTGAGTAACACTGTGGCAGCAGTCCTGAAACTGCTATCAGAAGCAGAAAAGGACGAAGCAAAGGCAGCGGAACTGCTGGATACCGCTTTGGTTGTTCAGCAATTAGATCGCCTTTTTGATCTCACTAATGGGCCTTCTGGGTCAGGGGTTATCAAAAGGGGTTTTAGGCAAAATGTGTCCCAGAAAACCAGTCATGTAAGTGAATGGACAAATTTAGAAAAAAAAAACTTGCTACAATGCAGTTTTTTAATAATGATGGGACTGCATCCTTACACGTAAAATGTGTATCTGGGTATTTAATATCATTGAAATCATTGAAGGATATATGGAATGAAGTTAGCAAATTGGGCTATAAGTTTTTAAATTTAAGACAGCTTAATCAAGATTCACTCGAAAATCTATTTGGAGTCATAAGATAACACAGTCCGACTAATGCACACCCCACATGTGCACATTTCATATCTTCTCTCAAGACAGCTATAGTTGCAGGTCTCACTGCACCACACAACCGTGGATCCAACTGTGAAAATGATGGAAATGTTCTTCTAACAAATTTCCATGATCTCGTCTTTGGAGTTAATGATGATGATTTTGAAAGATATAGAGCAGAATCCCCAGAAAAGTATCCCGAATTAGTCACAGATGATATTCCAGTATTAAGCCTGCCAGAAGATGACGAAGAGTTTATAAACAATCTTGCTGAAGTGTCTGAGCAGCCTATTGTTTATATAAGTGGATACTTGGCTTCAAAAATTGTCCGATCACACCATTGTGTAGATTGTAAAGAATCGTTGATTGTTGTGGATCCTGGGGAACAATGTAATAATATTTATAATTACATTGCTTTAAGAGAATGGTGGAAGGATAAGACATCCCTTACATATCCTACAGATAAACTTTGTTTCTTAGTACAGAAATCAATTGCCCTAATAAAAACTGAAATTTGTCCGGTATTATACAAGACAAACATATGCCAATTCACTGAAATTGTATTAATGACACAGTGTGATAATACTTGGTTCAATTGCGCACAACACAAAAGCATGATTTTCAAACAAATCTACTTTTTGCTAGGGCAGTTGCTAATCAGGCGCCAGTGCCAGAGGCTCAATCAGAAGATGGCGGTACAAGAGGAAAGTTTGGCTGATGCGGTGAAAAAGGCTCAGCAACAGGGCAAAGCCAAATAGTTTTCATGAGTAATGGAAGCTGTTGGGTTCGGTTTCTCTCAATTGTTATTATGTACATATATTTACTTTAATGATATGTTTTGTGTAGTTTTTTCTTGTTATCATTTTGTCTTGAATACTTATTATTAATATCGCTTTTTGTGATATGCATTTACTACGTGTCAATTTTTACTATGTACATTCTATTAACTTTTATCATCCAAGTATTTTCTGTTGTATTGTTGCTTTTGTGATTTGCATTTTCTACGTTTGTCAATTGTTATTATGTACATTCTATTAACTTTTATCATCCAAGTATTTTCTGTTGTATTGTTGCTTTTGTGATTTGCATTTTCTACGTTTGTCAATTGTTATTATGTACATTCTATTAACTTTTATCATCCAAGTATTTTCTGTTGTATTGTTGCTTTTGTGATTTGCATTTTCTACGTTTGTCAATTGTTATTATGTACATTCTATTAACTTTTATCATCCAAGTATTTTCTGTTGTATTGTTGCTTTTGTGATTTGCATTTTCTACGTTTGTCAATTGTTATTATGTACATTCTATTAACTTTTATCATCCAAGTGTTTTCTGTTGTATTGTTGCTTTTGTGATTTGCATTTTCTACGTTTGTCAATTGTTATTATGTACATTCTATTAACTTTTATCATCCAAGTATTTTCTGTTGTATTGTTGCTTTTGTGATTTGCATTTTCTACGTTTGTCAATTGTTATTATGTACATTCTATTAACTTTTATCATCCAAGTGTTTTCTGTTGTATTGTTGCTTTTGTGATTTGCATTTTCTACGTTTGTCAATTGTTATTATGTACATTCTATTAACTTTTATCATCCAAGTATTTTCTGTTGTATTGTTGCTTTTGTGATTTGCATTTTCTACGTTTGTCAATTGTTATTATGTACATTCTATTAACTTTTATCATCCAAGTATTTTCTGTTGTATTGTTGCTTTTGTGATTTGCATTTTCTACGTTTGTCAATTGTTATTATGTACATTCTATTAACTTTTATCATCCAAGTGTTTTCTGTTGTATTGTTGCTTTTGTGATTTGCATTTTCTACGTTTGTCAATTGTTATTATGTACATTCTATTAACTTTTATCATCCAAGTGTTTTCTGTTGTATTGTTGCTTTTGTGATTTGCATTTTCTACGTTTGTCAATTGTTATTATGTACATTCTATTAACTTTTATCATCCAAGTGTTTTCTGTTGTATTGTTGCTTTTGTGATTTGCATTTTCTACGTTTGTCAATTGTTATTATGTACATTCTATTAACTTTTATCATCCAAGTATTTTCTGTTGTATTGTTGCTTTTGTGATTTGCATTTTCTACGTTTGTCAATTGTTATTATGTACATTCTATTAACTTTTATCATCCAAGTGTTTTCTGTTGTATTGTTGCTTTTGTGATTTGCATTTTCTACGTTTGTCAATTGTTATTATGTACATTCTATTAACTTTTATCATCCAAGTGTTTTCTGTTGTATTGTTGCTTTTGTGATTTGCATTTTCTACGTTTGTCAATTGTTATTATGTACATTCTATTAACTTTTATCATCCAAGTGTTTTCTGTTGTATTATTGCTTTTGTGATTTGCATTTTCTACGTTTGTCAATTGTTATTATGTACATTCTATTAACTTTTATCATCCAAGTATTTTCTGTTGTATTGTTGCTTTTGTGATTTGCATTTTCTACGTTTGTCAATTGTTATTATGTACATTCTATTAACTTTTATCATCCAAGTATTTTCTGTTGTATTGTTGCTTTTGTGATTTGCATTTTCTACGTTTGTCAATTGTTATTATGTACATTCTATTAACTTTTATCATCCAAGTGTTTTCTGTTGTATTGTTGCTTTTGTGATTTGCATTTTCTACGTTTGTCAATTGTTATTATGTACATTCTATTAACTTTTATCATCCAAGTATTTTCTGTTGTATTGTTGCTTTTGTGATTTGCATTTTCTACGTTTGTCAATTGTTATTATGTACATTCTATTAACTTTTATCATCCAAGTATTTTCTGTTGTATTGTTGCTTTTGTGATTTGCATTTTCTACGTTTGTCAATTGTTATTATGTACATTCTATTAACTTTTATCATCCAAGTGTTTTCTGTTGTATTGTTGCTTTTGTGATTTGCATTTTCTACGTTTGTCAATTGTTATTATGTACATTCTATTAACTTTTATCATCCAAGTATTTTCTGTTGTATTGTTGCTTTTGTGATTTGCATTTTCTACGTTTGTCAATTGTTATTATGTACATTCTATTAACTTTTATCATCCAAGTGTTTTCTGTTGTATTGTTGCTTTTGTGATTTGCATTTTCTACGTTTGTCAATTGTTATTATGTACATTCTATTAACTTTTATCATCCAAGTGTTTTCTGTTGTATTGTTGCTTTTGTGATTTGCATTTTCTACGTTTGTCAATTGTTATTATGTACATTCTATTAACTTTTATCATCCAAGTATTTTCTGTTGTATTGTTGCTTTTGTGATTTGCATTTTCTACGTTTGTCAATTGTTATTATGTACATTCTATTAACTTTTATCATCCAAGTGTTTTCTGTTGTATTGTTGCTTTTGTGATTTGCATTTTCTACGTTTGTCAATTGTTATTATGTACATTCTATTAACTTTTATCATCCAAGTGTTTTCTGTTGTATTGTTGCTTTTGTGATTTGCATTTTCTACGTTTGTCAATTGTTATTATGTACATTCTATTAACTTTTATCATCCAAGTATTTTCTGTTGTATTGTTGCTTTTGTGATTTGCATTTTCTACGTTTGTCAATTGTTATTATGTACATTCTATTAACTTTTATCATCCAAGTGTTTTCTGTTGTATTGTTGCTTTTGTGATTTGCATTTTCTACGTTTGTCAATTGTTATTATGTACATTCTATTAACTTTTATCATCCAAGTGTTTTCTGTTGTATTGTTGCTTTTGTGATTTGCATTTTCTACGTTTGTCAATTGTTATTATGTACATTCTATTAACTTTTATCATCCAAGTGTTTTCTGTTGTATTGTTGCTTTTGTGATTTGCATTTTCTACGTTTGTCAATTGTTATTATGTACATTCTATTAACTTTTATCATCCAAGTATTTTCTGTTGTATTGTTGCTTTTGTGATTTGCATTTTCTATGTTTGTCAATTGTTATTATGTACATATATTTAATTTAATGATTTGTTTTGTGTAGTTTTTTCTTATAGTAATAAATAAACATATATGGTAAATATATTGATGTGTTTTCCCCTGATTATAAAATGATAAATAAACGTAATATTATGTAAAATATGCTGTGTATTTTTACTCCCTGGTTATAAAATAATAAACAAGCTGTGTCTGCACCAATTATGAATATTTTTATTTGAAAACTAGCCTTTATGTCCCGCCGTTGGCCAAGAATGTAAATTAGTGAAGGAATAAGCAATCGTTTATATACCTACATAATATTGTCACACATAATTTTTTTTAACCGTAGTATGAAAAGTAGTTTGAAATTTAATTGAGTTTAAGCGGTGTAAAATCTTAAAGTGATGGCCACAATCCATTTGCTTTTATATATAAGAACATACAATTTCTGCACGCATGGACTATGGGAAATGATTTTAAATATGACTTATTATAAAAAGACAACGTCGTAAAGAGTTTGGATTTGGCCACAACCCCTATTTTTATATATTGTCATCGAACGCAAATAATGTGTTTTAAATATTTAGTAATTTTGGATGATGGGAAATGGTTTAAAAATTGATTAAACAAAAGTACTGAAAATATTCTAGTGTTGGTTCCATCCCATTCGTTTTTATATTTTTCGTCAAGTGTGCATATAGTTTATTATATTTTTGCACAGTAAAACTGATAGACTTAAAACTGACACATAAGTCTACATTACAGAAGAAGACTTAAGCTATGTTAAATAGTTTTTAATATGAATATAAACGTTGTGAAGATCCAGCAATGGCCACAACCCCGATTTTTTATATATTGTCATCAAAATGAAATGTCTAGTTATTGAAAATTAAGCAATATATGATGATATAATAAATGGTGTAAATTTGATTGAACAAAAGTAATGAGAAGATTCTAGTGTTGGTCACATCCCATTCGTTTTTATGTATTTTCATCAAGTATGCATGTTGTTTATAATATTTCGTTACAATAGACTATTAGACATAAAACTAATCCAAAAGACTAAATAAAAAAAGAAGTAGAAGTATAAAACTATAACAAATAGTTTGTAATAAAAACTGACACAATGGTCTACATAGAAGATGAAATAGAAGTATTACACATAAGGAAATGTATTATATAAAAAACTGACCAAAATGTCTTCATAAAAGAAGAAGAAGATGAATTGAACTATAGGAAATATTTTATATAAAATTCCCCCAACATCTACATAAAATAAGAAAACGAAGAATTAGACTAAAGGATAGTTTGTTTAAAAATAGTTTGTTTAAAAACTAACCAAAAGGTCTACATAAAGGAAGAAGAAGACGAATTAGACTATATGAAATAGTTTGTATAAAAACTCACCCAAGGTCTACATAAATAAAGAAGTTATAACATAAATTAAGATAGTTTATTTATAAACTGTCCCAAATGACTTCACAAAAGAAGAGGAAGAAGATTTAAACCCCAAAAAATAGTTTGTAGAAAAAATCACCCAAAGGTCTACATAGAAAAAAGAAGAATTTCACTATAGGAAATAGTTTGTAGGTATATTGAATGAGTATTGTAGTTAACCTAAAATAGTTTAATAATTTTCCTATACGAAATCAGTATATTCTTGGTTTTTAAGTAGTAAGTATTAGGTATGTAGGTACCTACCTACAATGATGTTCTAAATTAATTCGAATTCGATTTATAACAAATTTTATTTGAATATCAGAATGTGTCCGTTACCATAGTAACCATGTTCCAACATGTGAAAAATATCAAATGTTATGGAGACATTTTTTGAATATGTAGGTACCTACATTGGTTTGTTCGATGCCATAAAAATGAAAATTGTCAGTTAAATAAAATATTTTTAACAAATTATGCAATTTTATTACGCCTATATCTTTACTAATAATTAACAGACTTTTACAATATATGTCTTAAAACTTGCTGTAATGTCTTGTATTTCATTGTATTATTTCATAATCATATTTATTTCAAAGGTATATTATTTTAAAGAACATATTCATTCGGTAGGAAAATTAAATATCGTATGAAAAGATATTAAAATGGCGGGGTTATATGTACATTTGTACAAAACGCTTACTTTAAAAATAAGTTAAACATTATAATTAGACAAAATATTCACCATGTTTTTCACTTAAAAGCTAAGTTATACTTGAAAATATATTTTTTTCGTGTAAATACGTACTTCTAACTTTTAAACTAACAGATATTTGCGTGCAAAATGTACAATTTTTTGACAGATATGACTTGGAAAATATTGTATGAAAAAAATAATTATTGAAATATCTTTAAAATTCAGCATTTTAATCGCATTATTTTTAGCGTGACACTGCATCAGGTATACTGGTACATGTTCGCACATAAATTAGATTTTTAGATGCTCTTGGTTTTTCAAAAGGCGTGAGACAAACACACACACACACTAACATATTGATTGCTTTATTACTTTAGATTAGATGAGCATTGCACCTATAAACTAATTTTGATATTGCCTATCACTAGCTTGGCAGCATTTAATGAAGCTTTTTCCATCACTAGGTCCTACTAGGTTCTGTCAAATGGTGCAGAGAGGCAACATAACAGTTTTTTGTTTTTCTCTCTTAAAGTTGGCATTACTTACATTTTGTCGATTCAATTTTTTTCTATGGAGTTGTGTCTCTTATCCGTAAGGTATTATATACTCTGACTTAGCCAGACTTAGCGTAGAGCATAGAACACACTAACTAAAGAACGCAAGCCACCGTATATTAAAATTGTACCAACTTCTGAACCAACTTGAAGTTGGCAACATAACAATACTGCTTACTGCCATCTGTTAAACCGTACAAAAGCTCATTAAGAGGCGGGGCATAGGCGGGGGCTAGGCCTATAGGGGGGGGGCTAAATTCGACTTTATTTATTTATTTGAATATTGCCTCTGCATTTATTTCTTATAATGGTTGAAATTGTATAATATGCTTATATTATTCAACCATTATGAGAAACACTGCAAGAAGGAAGTAAAATTCACATACAAAAATTCTTAGGTTAACAAGAAAAGACAATTGTAACGAACAATGGTGTTTATTATAACGAATTACTCGACATTTATAAAATAATATAATATGCTAAATCATACCACAATATCATATTGTCTTATTTAATATCATATTGTCTTATTTAAATGAAATTTGCTAAAATCTTTGCTGAGAAGATGAATATTTCCACGCGCGGAAATCCACTTTATCAATCTACAACGATCTCGTATTGACGGAAAACAAAATTGCCGTTGTATTGATTTGCTTGATTCCTTCGAACCACATGAAGTGACACAACATCGACGTGGCATTTTAAAATATTTAAGTTGTTTACAAAGCTTTTAAATATGAAATGCGAAATAAGAAATAATAGTTTTGGACCGCGTTTCACGGAAAACACAATGACGCACAATGACAGATGACAGAACACATCACCAACACGTGAAGAATATATTATTGCCAGAATAAAACAAATTTCCAACATCATTTTCAGTTATTTCAGTAAATCAATTCATCTCAATATTTTTAGCAAACGCGACATATGCTAAAAATAAGAAATAACAATTATATTAATAAATTAAGTAGATAAAATGTATTCGCTCATGAAAAATTTAAAATTTACTTGAAAGATCGATGTTTTTTTTTTACTTATGGCAAAATTTTCTGATTTCTAAACAGAGACATCTTTTAAACCGTACAAAAGCTTTCTGATATTATAATACACACATACATACACACACACACACACACACATACCATCACCACAGGACCACAGAATTGGACCGATTTCAATGTATGGTGGCTGGTAGGCCCTGGCGTAGAGCTCTCGTTGCGAGCGGTCGTGTTTCGCGCGCGTTCGTTCTTTTCGAGTAGGTAACGTTAAGGCTTTCGAGTAGGTAACGTTAACGTATATATATATATATATATATATATATATATATATATATATATATATATATATATATATATATATATATATATATATATATATATATATATATATATATATATATATATATATATATATATATATATATATATATATATATATATATATATATATATATATATATATATATATATATATATATATATATATATATATATATATATATATATATATATATATATATATATATATATACATACATACATACATACCATCACGCCATGTCCCTTACGGGGTAGGCAGAGAGAACCGAACGCCATATCTTTCTATCCTGGCACACATTCATCGCCTCGTCAACATTCATGCATCGTCTCATACATGTTCGTCTATTGTACATGCTTCTAACATTTCCGTCTTTCAGAATATCGTTCACATGGTCGTGCCATCCCTTTCTTGGGCGGCCCCGGCCTCTCAATCCATTCCTATCCGCATTGTATATTTTCTTCGTCAGGCGTTCCTCATTCATTCTACCCATGTGGCCAAACCATCTCAGTGTGTTCACTTTCATTCTATTAATGATATCTTTCTTCATCTTACATTCTTTCCTTATGTTCTCATTTCTTACCCTGTCATACATCGTTCTATTGCAGATTCTTCTTAGCGATCTCATTTCAACAGCATTTATTCTGCTTTCGTGCGACTTCTGCCATGTCCAGGTTTCACTTGCATACGTCAATGTCGGCACTAAGATAGCGTTATGAATGGCAACTTTGGCAGCCTTTGATATGTTGCGATCATTCATAACTGGTCTCAGTGCTCCATTCACTCTGTTTCCTGCCATAACTCTTCTTTCGATATCCTTATCAGGTCGTCCATTCCGTTGAAACATGCTTCCCAGATATACATACTCGTCGACTTGCTCGAGCCATTCATTCTCTACTCTTATTTTACACGCTGTTCTGCTTTCACTCTTTTCAAAGACCATTACCTTTGATTTGCTGGCATTCATTCTCAGACCGTTCTCTATGCATCCTTCATATACCATGGTTACAAGATATTGGTTCATATACCATGTATACCAGGTATCATATACCATGGTTACAAGATCCTTCATATACCATGGTTACAAGATATATATATATATATATATATATATATATATATATATATATATATATATATATATATATATATATATATATATATATATATATATATATATATATATATATATATATATATATATATATATATATATATATATATATATATATATATATATATATATATATATATATATATATATATATATATATATATATATATATATATATATATATATTATATATATATATATATATATATATATATATATATATATATATATATATATATATATATATATATATATATATATATATATATATATATATATATATATATATATATATATATATATATATATATATATATATATATATATATATATATATATACATATATGCAAAACAACTTTTTGGGTAAACCCGTGTAGTATAGTCCTGAGAAGGACTGTTTGTCGCCTGACGTTTCGCCCGAATAACACCGGGCATTTTCGAAAGCCGCCTTAACGTTACCGAAACGTCAGGCGACAAACAGTCCTTCTCAGGACTATACTACACGGGTTTACCCAAAAAGTTGTTTTGCATCTTATACCCGTGAAAACCTTAAAGTTAACATATATATATATATATATATATATATATATATATATATATATATATTATATATATACATATATATATATATATATATATATATATATATATATATATATATATATATATATATATATATATATATATATATATATATATATATATATATATATATATATATATATATATATATATATATATATATATATATATATATATATATATATATATATATATATATATATATATATATATATATATATATATATATATATATATATATATATATATATATATATATATATATATATATATATATATATATATATATATATATATATATATATATATATATATATATATATATATATATATATATATATATATATATATATGTTAAATTTAAGGTTTTCGCGAGTACAAAATATGTTACTATTAAGTATTTTGGGGATAAACTGCGTCAAATTCTGATTCCCGAGAGAATCACTCGTCTGCCGACGTTTCGTCTGAATCACATCAGACATTTTCAATAGGCGCCTTGTTAATAAATTTCCGTCGCGAGGGATAGTGCGCGCACGTCCGTTCGCGTCGGAAGCTTACCACCAAGTGAAAGTTTGAAAGGAAGCCGAGTCAAGTGTTAGTGGAGGGGTGGGTTTCCCCAATGACGTCATTATTGCGTTTTGTTTGGCTTCTTGTGATTCGAGTACTTAACGGTATATTGTTTACAGGTGGATTATCAGTTTTCGGCTTACTAAGAATTTTACTAATGTTTTTAATGTTTGATTACTATGAATTTTAAAAATATTGTTTTCAAGTACACTTGTCCATGCGGTCGGGATTCGAATGCTATCGTCCCTGTTGTTAATGAATAACCGTTTTTAAGTATGATCCCGTAGGAGTAGGAAAATGAAATTTACAGGGTAGATTCTCAATGAAATAAGGAAGTTTTTGAAAAATGTTTGGGAAATTTTTTTTATGTGACCTTCTATTTTTAAATCACCCTCAAACATTTTTGTCAATTTTCTGATTTGACTATTTTTGAGATACAACATTTTTTTTTAAAGATATGGTATCAAATTGGAAAAAAACAAATTATTACATCTTAAATGTACACTATTCAACAATTTTGAGAAAAATAATGAAGGAAGTATCTCAATAAATAGCGTCTTTGTGACCAATTATGTCGTGACAGTTGGAGTTTTTCGAAAAAATTCGAAAAAAAATTATAACTCGAAAACGACAAAAAATCGTAGAACATATATTGAGGTTTTTGGATAGCCCTAGGGGTCCTCTATCCCTGGTTTACCGATTATCCATACTTTTTGGGACACCCTGTATATGTGATGGAGAAGTATTCTGCATTCAACACATGCTTAGGTATATGTGAAGTATGTATAAAAACACATAGGAGTTTGGAGTAGGTATTGATACTGCATCTCAGTAGAGATGAAAGGGAGGTGGGTATGGAAGGAGCTCCAAGACATTCCTACAGGGCTTACGACCTGTCATCGGCTGGTTTTAGTGATCACTAACGTTCACCATTAAATGTCTTAGAGTGGAACTCCTTGAACGTTTTTTTCTACTCTAAATGATACACATATTAGTTTGAATATTCCTCAATAGATGGCAACCACATAGAAGCGTTATTTTCAAGTGACGGTGGACGGTGAACAATGAATGCCTACTAGTGGGGCCCTGTGAACGGCAAATGCAGTTCGCGGTTCTCAGTATGCGCTTGCGTATACTAGAGTATGGCCCGAGATTTCAGTTGGCCCTTAAATCGTTGGATTTAGCAATCCAAGTTAAAAGTTTAGGGAAGATTAAATTTCATTCGCGTATTTCAGTGCAAAATGAAACGTCAGTTACGTAATCTTCAACTATAGATATATTTTACGTTTTCTATGGTTCTTGTCTATAACGCATCTGTCAAATTTCAATAACCTTAAATGATACGTGACGCGAAGCTGTGACTAAATATTATTTTATTATTATAACAACACATTATTTTATTTGTTTCATTACACAGCATGTTACTTTTTCAATTTTTTATACCGATCGATGTTTTTTTTAATTAAAATCAAACATTGTAGTGAAAAAATGTCATTGAATATGTACTACGTACGTAGTAATTCAATGCAAAATGTATGTACATTTTACAGATGGATATGGAACTAAGTGATTATGGTAAAATAGTGTTTTATGTAGAAAATTTAAGAATACACATTATATATATAGAAACAGGATGGATCAATTTAAAAAGTGGGATGAAAAAACATCGCAAAAATGAAGTTTTAAAATGCATGCCTGACGTTTCATGGCTGACAGTTTATTTCGTTTGTTGTCAGGCAATACAATGTAATTATGTAAAAAAGAAAATAAATATTAAATACATGAACCACTTCTATATCGTCTTTTATTTTAACAACAAAAATAAATCATGATTATAATTATTATTATGCATAGTTATTTGTAGTATAAAATGAAATAAAACATTAAAGCGTGCGGCGATTAGTACGCCACCTGGCGAAAAAGACTACAAACAATACTTAACTCAAGATTAAGACACGCGATCCGCCAGAAACGTTGAGTTAAATATTTGTCGTTTAGTGACGTATTTAAGGGAAGATTAGGTACTGAAATACGCAATATTTTTGTTAAACTTGAGTTAAACTCCTAAGGGCCGACTGAAATACTGGGCCTATGCTCCATTGGTGAGGGTTAATCCGTAAACTGTTCACCACTAACTTCAATTCTTACGAAAATTGTTAAAAAAAAATTATATGTACCTACTGCTAAAATGCACATATTTTTTTATAGACAATTAAATTATCTAGTTGCTTTGTTTCGGTGTTTTTCAATATATACAAGAAAATGGAAATATAAGCAGTTAAACACAAAAATTAATAAAAAAAAATTCTTGAGGATAAACGTTTGAGAAACTCTGGAACTTTTAAAAAAAAAACGAAATTGAGATTTTGAATTCGTCTATATTTATACCAATTTTCAGCATTCTAGCCTTTATGGAAAAATAATATTTTAAAAAGAAACAATAATATTTCAACAAATTGAGAGTGAATGCCCTGAGGTGGTGTGAGCATATTGAATGAATGAACGATTGAAAAAATACGTATTGGTGTACATTTTTTGTACTTGTTCCAAAACACATTGATACAATTAAATAATAATATGTTGTAGGCATAATATTTGCGATGATAATTGAGATCGATATTAATATGTAAATTAAAGTGATGGCAACACTTTGTGTTAAATATATAAATATATTTACCTTCAGTACTTCCACATTATCTCCTTCTGCAGCCAAGTGTACTAGTGAACCTCCCCTACAGTCCTTAACTGTCACATCGGCTCCCCGCTCTATCAACCAGAGTAACATCTTCACGGTACCATGCTGTGCTGCCAACATTAGTGGTTCATCATTCCCCTCCACACCCCGCACCTTCCCTCCCCTCCCTCCTTCTTCAGGTGACGACAGCAACCACACCATTGGATAATATTGTGCCCCAAATATTGCCCCTATCACTGCCTTATCAACATCATACAATAAACCAAATTTCACTTCATAATTATTGTAGAGGTATTCTAGTCCGTCCGTATCTCTAGCACCTCGGGCTATCTCAGTACCAAAATCATATTTAGTATCAAAGTAACAGTAAAATCGTGAAATAGTCTTCAATAATTCATATTGATCGTCGAGTTTTACAATATCAATTAAGGCGTAAAATAAAAACATATTTCCATCTTGGAATGTAGTCACAACACTTCCGTATGTCCGTGGCTTATCTCTGATCACTCGGACCATATACTTCTTACACTTACACTTATTTTCTCTAATCTTTTTCGAGAACATTATATTGTGCGTTACGTGTAAATAACTAAAAATAAATAAAATAATCTGAGTGATGTGAATTTATATATCTATAGATAAAGACAGTGGCGGCTCATACAAAAGGGCTCTCGGGCTGACAAAAACTTCGTTCAAAAGGGCTCTCGGGCTACCAAAAACTTCGTTCAAAAGGGCTCTCGGGCTACTTAAATCTTCGTACAAAAAGGGTTCCGGTCTTGGTCTTGCAACTTTTACATTTTTTTATATTCTTCTTTTATAATTAAGTAATTATAATGGAATATGAGGTTAAACACAAATTAATTGTATAATATAGATAGTAGGTACCTAAGTAGTGAATTGTTTAGTTTAGAATAATTTAAATCAGATATAATATGTTTTCATGAGCAATGTATTCTACGTAGGACGTCGCGTAATACTGTTTAAATAAAGTTGGTTGCCAATAGCAATGTACATACTTGTTTAAACTTAACCGAGTAACAGGTACCTATACGGACATTTTGTATTCGACATCTGTCAAATTTGACATTACATACATAAAAATCTTAGATGATATATGATACAGATACCTAGTCAGCGGAATGAATGTATGCCAACTAAAACTACGAGGAAACAGAAGAATTTCTTGTATACGTACACCTACCGATACGCACACCTACATAAAACGTAGACCAACCGATCTACCGCCTCACACACACATGTAAAAAAAAACTTGGCATACATTTGAATTCGAAATTTGTACTAGACGCGGCTTCTGTACATTATAATTCTATGATAAAAACATAGAATTATAATATACTAGAATTCTCATTCCCATACAAACTCTCGCTGTATAAGAGAAGCCGACTCTTGTCTATGTATGTGTAATACTGTCGGTAAGCGTTGTACGTATATTACCACTCGGTATGACTGTGTGTGTAAATAATGTTGCAAACAGTTAAAAAATTCCCTATATAAATGGTGTTAATAATTTTAATGTCATTATTTGAGTTAGTAATAAATATATATTTTTTAACAGATTTTTAATTATCTCAATAGAGACGAAGTTGGAATATTTATTGAAGGAGAACCGGGAAATCAAGGCACCTACAGGGCTTACGACCTGTCATCGGCTGGTTTACATCACTTTATGCGCTTGCGCAACGTTCACCAATTATGCCTTTTAATGAGATCCCTATCAATTCAATTTTGAAAGTTCTATATATTGTAATACTGAAATTCTTTTCGCTTGAAAATAAGGAACTTCGTCTCTATTGAGATAATTAAAAATCTGTTAAAAAATATCTTTGACTCCCGACAGGGAAAAAAAAAAAAAAATAAATAAAAAAAAAAAAAAAAAATCCAATGTTTGCGCATATGCAATAATAAAAATATTCGATATATTTTTAACATACATATGTACCATCACGCCATATCCCTTACGGAGTAAGCAGAGGGAACCGAGCGCCATACTCCTCTATTTTTGCACACATTCCTAGCTTCCTTTACATCCATGCATATTTAAAGAATGAATGATGAACGACTGACCAAAAAAATATACATGGGTGTAAGAGATGGAGTGAATAGTAGGGGCCGCCCCAGAAAGGGATGGCATGACCATGTGAATGATATTTTGAAAGAAGGAAATATAAGAAGATTGAATAATCGACGAGCATGTATGAGACGATTTTTTTTACCTTTTAATTATTAAAATTTTTAATAGTATTATTTGCGTTACATTGTGATGGTTACATTTTTATTTTTTAGTTACTGTATACATTTACCATGTACAAATTCAAATTAAGCCAATAGGCCCGTTTTGACGTTGGATGTTTTTAGATGTTTTCCATACCTACTTGCCTCAATATTTAATTATTCTGGTGTCACAAGCCAACATCGTACAAACTTGAGAGAACTTGTTTTGTCGCAGGTTTTTGTAAATATATTAATAATTGGGATTTGAGAGAAAAAGAAATATGCATAAATCTTTAATATGATCAAATATGAAATAAAACATTGGATTTACAATACAAAACCTCCAATCGGTAATTAATTGAGATATTAAAAAATAATAAATTATTTTATACTAACAAAAATAACTAGGATTAGAGGGAATTCGTAGGAATATAAAATATCGTGTAGGTAATGGATTCGATGGTCTATTTGATTTAATAGTCAAAACGAACAAATTATCTACAAGTACATAATACTAAACAAAGTAACAAGAACAAGGTGTAAATTTGCAGAAAGGTCATCTCTGCTTCCTGAGATGATGAAGTCAAACTGGCCTTCCATCTCTTATGTGGTCTTCCTAATAGACGGATGGCAGCAGAGCGGTTATCGCGCTGGGTTAGTAATCCAATGGTCGCGAGTTCTAATCCTGCTACGACCGATTTCGTTATCTAATATGATGTAGCACAAGTGCCTATTTATGCTTGGTTTAAGGAATGTATATGTATATACTTGTTACAAGAACATATTCGTTCTCTTGAAAAAAATAAATAAAAAACGAAACGAATCGTTTATAAACTTAAACTTAGTTTACCTACTCTATGTAAAAAACAATAAAATTACTTAAAGAACTTGAAATTGTAATTATTATTACTCTATGAAAAAAAAACAAACGAATTACCTAAAGACCTTGAAATTGTAATTGTTTTTTTTTATATATTTGGCGTTTGGATGATGCTAACAGTTTATGGTTTTTTGCTTTATAAATGTAAAAACATCTAAGTCTTATATATTTTTCAACTATTAACCGAGTTAAATTTATGTGGTGACCCGGATTGACCACTGCGCTAATCAGCGCGCTAACCGCTTTGCTACCACCCAAATAAAATAAATAAATAAAAATAATAAAATAAATTAATTACTTTTAAGAGTATTATTGTATCATCATAAGTTAATAAATTAATATTATAGCACACTCGTAAACACTGCCATGAAAAAAAATCTAAATTATTTTAAACTGCCGTTTTCATAACACAGATTATTATGTACTAATCACAAAAATGGGGAAAAAATGTTTGAGAGGTAACAACTTTCGATGAAATGTCATGTTCTTAATGTCGATGTATTTGAATATAACGTATTTATCTTTTTTTACTATATTAATAGAAAAACACGATATTTACGAGTGAAATGAGATTTCCATAATGTTTCCATTATTTCTGGGATAGTTTTTACAACTCGACACTGCACAGTTGGGCATTTTGACCACGTTTTATTTAATAAATACGGAGAACGTTTCACGCGGGCGGTCAAATGATTACTGAATATCCTCACGGCAAATGTAACCCAAATTGGAAAACAAAAAGCGGCTTCGTTTACTGCAGGCAAATGATCATTCTAGTATATTATAATTCTATGTATTTGGAGCCCGTCACAGGAATGACAGCATGTATTGTATTATATTGACAATGATTAAACGATCTTAAAAGAACTTTCTTGTCTTTTAAAATTATTTTAGATTTTTAACTAAAAATGAAATTTTGCTAATTAAATTAAAAGAGCTTATATTTCGTTCAACCATTCATTCTAGTCCTCAATTAACACTTTCATAATACAAATTTTTTTTTTAAGAAAAAACCTCGGGAACGTAAAACTGTAACACAAAAATAGGATCTATGTATATCTAAACATCATATCTTGAATTAACACACTGAAAAATAAACAAATAATATGTCCATTCAATAATAATTATGACGAATATTATAATGTACCTATTTAGTAAATTTTATGGTTAGGTTCTATTTGTATAAAGTGACATGTCAAATATTTACGTTTCGGTGGTTGATATTGGTGGAATGACCATAAATGGTATTTCGTTTTAATATCTATTTATTTTCCAAACTAGTACAAAAAAAAAATTATCAATAGAAAGAACTGTTTGTAATAATTAAAATATTACTTAATATTATTTTTATACTTAATAACTCAGAAATGTTATTTTTTTCTAAAAAATAATATCAATACGTGACTGTCTATATTTACTTATTTTTATTTTATTTTTATTTTATTCAGAAAACATACAGCATACATAATAATAACAAAAATGATATATACAGTTTCACGCCTAAATACATGTTTTCGCTTAGGTATATAAAAAAAGTAATTCCTAAACATATTTTTTTTATTTATATTATTTATTTCTTTTTTTTCATCATCAAAGAGCTGGTACATTCGAAACACGATAAAAAAAGTCATATCAAATATTACCCCGGCTAAAAATTTGCAATTTTCACAGCAAAAGTAAAGGGAACAAGCAAGCAGTAAAAAAAACATATTTTTAAATTAATGGCAACATTTTTTTTCGTCCGCTGTATTGTTAATCCATTAATTCTATATTATCTGTGGTTAATTAAAACAGGAACAGACGCTATCTTTCATTTAAAAAAATAAAATATATTTTCTATGTTTAAAAACAATAGTTGGAAGTGGTATGAATCCGTTTTCTTTTCATTATAAACAGACGCTATCTTTAATTGTTTAATTCAAAATACTTCTATATAATCTGTGATTTAAAGCAAATGTTGGAAGTGGTCGGAATCCGTTTTCTTGGTAAATTTTGACTCGTTTGTCAGTAAATTTTGAAGAGTTGTATCGTCAATTTCAGCATTTTTTAGTAAAGGTAACATAGATTATATATGATACAGATACCTAGTCAGCGCAATGAAAGTATGACAACAAAAACTACGGTGAAACACCGGAGTTTCACTCGCCCGGCCGTCAGTACATTTTGTTGTTCGATAGCGTTGAGACGTGCGGAACGCGTGATTTAAAATTGCTAAAAATGTCAGTTTGTGCAATGTTATGTTGTAAGCATGATACCAAAAATAATCTTAAAAATACAGGGATCACATTACAATCGTAAGTAGATACCATATTTTATAATTTGTTTCCTTGTTAAATTATTAGTTATATTTTTTCCGAATAATTTACAACCAAATGTCACTGGTCGAAATGTTACTGATTGACAATGTTGTCACGTATCGGATTATTTTTTCCCAATTTCGCCAGTTTTACGTTTTGTTATTAATGTTATCAATAAGTTGGCCAGGGGCGTATAAAAATGGTTTATTTTCAGTCTTTATTGATAATTTGAAATATTGTTTTGCTGTGAATCTCAAAAATCTAATGCAATAATATTGTTGGAATTTCAGGCTTTAAATGTTAATATTCTTCTGTCAGATGGCGAGGAAAATGACGTCGATGAAGTATAGCAAGTCTGTCTATACATTTTCAAAATGCGATTATATTTATGTTTGTAAAATGTGGGTGTTGTTTTTATTTTCCTGTTAATATCCAAGCTATGGTTACATTATATTTCTATTATATTCACTATGTATGTATGTTGCTTAAATATTCATAAATTATTTCACGGCATTGTTAATAACCATTTATTATTGAAAGTAAATATTCAAATAAATATTGTTTTTTTTTCGTACACCGTACGGTAAGCGTATAATATGTAAATACTCCTTATCTACATTATCAAGACAATCGAGTTTGTTTGTAACAAATATATTTTCATAGAAGTTAATGTACTTAATATTATTCATATGGTAAATAAAAATAATAAAACCACAATGTTCAAAAATTTAATAACGATAATAATTAATACCTATTGGTCTATCAATCAATCATCTTAAGAGTGATATCCTCAAAATATGTTCGAAGTACAAATTTGAAAAAAAATTCCGGCGAAATTGGGAAATATTTATTTTCTGGCAACATTATTTTTACATTCCACTCAACTAGACAGTATACGTACGCCTACCGATCTACACTACCGCCTCACACACACACATGCAAAGAGAATATAACCACGTAAATAAAACTTGTCATACATTTGAATTCGAAAATTGTATTGCACGCGGCTTCTGTACCTTATATATTTTTTTCTGTATGAAAGGTAACTATCGCACGTACATGAAAAGATTTCATACCTGATTTAAATGATCCGAAACCCAGAATTTGTTGTTTATTTTACATTTTCAAAACAAACCTAACCTGCATAAAATAAAAATTATATACTCTGAGAATAAAAAGATGTTTTTTTTTTATATTCAATCTTACTAATAAAAATCGACTGCACGCCCGTTGACCAGTGTTTTAGTTACACACCGTGTAAAGCCCGTGTAGAGATTATTTGAAAATCTTACTAATAAACGCTTAACGACTGTGTAGGTACAACAACGCAACACACTTGACCATAGAAAAGAGAACTTATTGACTGACTTGACGGAACACAACAGTGTGACCGTTTTCTAAACTGCCGAAAATACCAAATTTGTGGCGAAAATATACTAAACCCAATGTTAAAAAATATCAAAAAATACTAAATTTTTTAACGATATTTGGGAGCAAACTAAGAATACACGCATGTATTTAAAGAAAAATTGTTACGTATATAACAAGGAAGAGCGTGGTAAACGAGTTTAAAACCGGATAAACAAAATAATATGGCTGGAGAGAAAGAATGTGTCGCGAGTAAAAAATGGAATAAAATGAAATTGGCTATATGTATAGAATAATAATGATCATCTTTGCAGAAAAGTCAAATTAAACACATGTCATTAGCTCTTGCTGAAAAGAATTAAAAAATAATCGGCTGTCATGTACATACCTGAAAATCCAAATATTATATTTAAGGCAAAAAATAATATATAATTGAAAAGATCTTACAAATCTGAGCTGCTCCCGTACTGGGGTTGTTTAGCAATGTCACTTAACTACTTTCGAAAAAAAAGACACTCCTTATAGTCGCCCCGTAGATCTGAAAAAAAACTTTTACTACAATACTAAATAAAGATTATGACTAACAAAAGATTAAGATTACTTAAAGATTAAGTTTTAAGATGGTGGATCTTACAGAAAATTTATAATGAAATTCATTTATGTTCCCATTCAGGACAATCTTTTTGCTCGTATTTTCGCTTCATATTAATTATTAACTCCATCAAAGCACAAAATGTCAACAAACTTTGTTCGATGTGGATGATACATGTAATTTTACAGAAGTAATTTAATTTTCGATACTTTTTAGTATAATGTGATATCCAAAATTCATCAAAATTTGCTAATTAAAAAGTCACTAATTAAAAAATGAAATTAAAAAGTATGGTAAATCATAAAAGTAAAGAAGGATAAAATTATCATAGACATCAAAAGAGAATGCAGACAGAATATTATAAGAAAATACCAAAAAATGGTACTTATTAAACTCTCTAAAAATCACAAAATATACCAAAAAATTGAAAAATACTAAAAAAATACCAAACATATACCAAAGTGGCGAAAAAATACCAATTTGGTACTAAAAATACCAAAAACGGTTACACTGATGACCGACAACGTTGTATTTCGATATTTTCGCACCCGCGCATGCGCAGAGCCGCCAGCCTTCGTCAGCCCCAGCGCCACCAGCAGCCAGTGTGACCGTCTTTAGTACTTTTAGTACTAAATTGGTATTTTTCGCTACTTTGGAACACGTTCCGTATTTTTTTAGTATTTTTGAAATTTTTGGTATATGTTGTGATTTTCGGAATATTAATAATACCATTTTTTGGTATTTTTTTTCCAAGCTTTTCCTTGTTATATACGTTACAATTAAACTATAAATATTTGCGTGTTTTCTTAGTATGTTCCCAAAAATCGTTATAAAATTGAGTATCTTTTCCCATTGGGTTTAGTATATTTTCGCCACAAGTGCTGTATTTTCGGCAGTTTGGAAAACGGTCACACTGCCAGCAGCCATTCGCCATCAGTGTGACCGTTTTTAGTATTTTTAGTACTAAATTGGTATTTTTTCGCCACTTTGGAACACGTTTGGTATTTTTTTAGTATTTTTGAAATTTTTGGTATTTTTTGGTATATTTTGCGATTTATGGAAAATAAAATACCATTTTTTGGTATTTTTTTAGTATTTTGGTATTTTTTGGTATATTTTGTGATTTTTGGAAAATTAAATTGATACCCTCCTCCCAAGAGGCTTTGAGGTAGAGCTCACTTTTTTTTCAACGTCTGTTATGGAATTAGATATTCCACACATTACCTCGCTGGACGAGATGCATAAAAAAAGTAAACAAAATTTGAAGCCGTGGTCTGACGATACACAAATGTCAAATGTCAGCGCACAAACGTCAGACGGCACGGTCATGTCACAAGATAAAATGATAAAATTTTGATATAAAATAAATAATTAAAATTGGTAATAAATTAGGACGTCACAAATCAAAATTAAATAGAGTCAATATTGGACGTCACACGTTAAAATGAATTAAATAAAATAAAATCACACAGCCGAATTATTGTCACACGGAGAAAAAACAAATTATCACATATAAGTATATAGTTTTCTGGGGCACACATAATTTCCTCGTCTCGGCCATGGGCGTGCTGATGCACCGCCAATGCCGGAATGGATCGTCGTCGATGGGCGAAGGGGCAAGGCTATCGGCGACAGCAACCTCGGGTCCCAGACACCGGCAGATGCCAGTTGGGTGACTGGCGGGAGCGACAGCGGCGGCGCGAGTCTCAAGGAGACGCAGGCCGTTGCTCCAGGGTCCAGCGCGACCCAACAGCGTTTGGAACATTTTCCAAACTCAGCACCCGCTTCGGTCCAGGAAAGCGGCTCTCTCGCCGAATGGTGGTGCGCCGATCCATCTCGGCACTCCAGGTGTCACATCCATGGCTGCCGGTGTGGAGCGAGCCTAACCGACACCCTCTGGTGCGGTCTGCAGTTGCTCTGGCCGCAGTGAGCGCGGTCCGTGTCGACACGACGCGTGTCTAATTTCGACTGTCAAAAATTTTCATCTGTCACTTGTATTGTCACATTTCAGGTTATGTTATTATTGTCAAAATTTTTTTTCTTACACTTTAATTTTCACACACTATTTTATCATAAATGTTTGTTAGTGGTCAGCTGATTTGGCGCCGAATTTAAATAAAAATAACGCGAAAGGAGAGGTCGCGTCAAAATACTTACCATTTTTTGGTATTTTTTTTAATATTCTGTCTGCATTCACTTTTTTTGTCTATGATAATTTTACCCCTCTTTACTTCTATTATTTCCTCATTGATGGACATGATGGTGGCGGGATCTTTTGAATTACTTTTTTTAACTGGTGACTTTTCACATTATTCTGAAAATACTAAAAAGTATCGAACATTAAATAACTTTTGTAAAATTGAACAAAGACATTGAACAAAGTTTGTTGACATTTTGTGTTTTGATGGAGTTAATAATTATTATGAAGCGACAATACGAACAAAAATATTGTCCTGAATAGGAATAGAAATTAATTTCATAATAAATTTACTTTCAGATGCACCATCATGCATCTTTAAGTAGGTAATATCAATCTTTTGTTAATCATATTCTTTGTAGGAAAAATTAAGTTTTTTTTTCATATCTATAGGGCGATTAAAAATATCTTTTTTTCTTCGAATGTAGTTAGTGACAGTGCCATAGAAAAGACAGTGCTAAGTATTTAATTAACAGCTCCAGTACGGTCACAGCTCAGTTTTGTAAGATCTTTTCAATTATATAATATTTTTGCATTGAATATAATATTCGGATTTTCAGGTACATGACAGCTGATTATTTTTTAATTATTTTCAGCAAGAGCTAATGTGTTTAATTTGACTTTTCTGCAAAGATGATCATTATTATTCTGTACATATAACTGAATTTCATATGATTCCATTTCTTACTCGCGACACATTCTTTCTCTCAGCCATATTATTTTGTTTATCCGGTAATTAACTCGTTTAGCACGCTCCTCCTTGTTATATACGTAACAATTATATTATAAATACATGCGTGTTTTCTTAGTATGTTCCCAAATATCGTTAAAAAATTTAGTATTTTTTTGGTATTTTTTCACATTGGGTTTAGTATATTTTAGTATATTTTCGCCACAAGTGCGGTATTTTCGGCAGTTTGGAAAACGGTCACACTGTTCGCCATCACATTTGACGATTTGACGTTTGTTGTTGTCGATATTGGTCGATATTATCATACGCACATTTTCATATTTTAATATATAATTATGGAAAAATGCAAGAATTCGCGTGCATCTAACTGGGACCAAGTAGAGAAGGTAAATCATAAATTAGTTATTTTATAAATTCATTTGTTGTACCTATTTATTTTAATATATACTCGTTCACAACATTGTTTACAGCAATGACGTATTATATACAGTACATTTATTGGTTTACAGTACATTTTTATTTTTTTTTACATGAATTACTTCGCGAAATTGTGAAGCAATATATATCTATAGTTGAAAATAAAAAAACAGATACAAATGTGCAAAAAAACAAGCACGTGTGATATAATATGTCACGTGTGAAAGATTCATATACCACCATACCATCACGCCATTTCCCTATTAGGGGTAGGCAGAGAGAACCGAACGCCAGACTCCTCTCTCTTGACATACATTCCTCGCTTCATTCACGTCCATACATCGTTTCATACACGCTCTTCTATTATTCTTACTTCTAACATCACCATCCCATCCCATTTATGTGATCGTGCTAACTTTTTCTTGGCCGACCTCTACTTTTCGTTCCTCTTTTATCAGCCTTGTATACTTTTTTTGTCAGACGGTCATCACTCATTCTTTCTATGTGGCCGAACCACCTTAGGGCATTTATTTTCATCTTACTTACAATATTTCTTTCAATCATACATTCTCGTCTAATATCCTCATTTCTTATTCTATCATACACCGTTTTACCACACATTCGTCTTAGTGACCTCATTTCAACCGCGTTAATTCTACTTTCATGCGTCTTCTGCCATGTCCATGTCTCACTAGCATACATTAGAGTCGGTGCGACGATAACATTGTGTACCGCGAGCTTTGCTTGCCTCGAAATAATTGGGTCAGCCATTACCGGTCTTAAAGCACCATTCACTCTATTACCTGCCGTTACTCTCCTTTCAGTATCTTTTTCCAATCTTCCATCACGCTGAAACATGCTTCCTAAGTATAAATATTCATCGACTTGTTCTAATTGTACATTCTCCACTCGTATCCCGCATTTTGTTCGTCTTTCGCTCTTTTCAAATACCATAACTTTAGATTTAGTTGCATTCATTCTCAATCCATTTTGCAAGCATCCATCGAATACTATTTTAACCAAACATTCCAAGTCTTCCACGCTTTCAGCCATTAATACTTTGTCATCCGCATACATTAGATCACGTACAGTCACACCTTCCAGTTTCAGCCCAATGTTCTCATTCTTTAGTGCTCTCACACAGTAGTCAATGTATAGATTAAAGAGCCACGGTGATAGTACGCACCCTTGCTTCACTCCCATATTAATGGAGAACCATCCTGTGAGAGAGTTTTCAATTCTCACACAGGCTTGGCTTTCCTCATACAGAGATGATATTTCCCCTATCAGCCTGCTCCCCGCTCCGTACACTGATAGCACGTTCCAAAGTTTTTCACGGTCTACTTTGTCATAGGCCTTTTCCAGGTCTATAAAAACCATAGCCTACTGTCAGACATGGCCCGGACACTTTAACAGGTCACATGATCAAGCAAGTAATCCATAGATTTTGACTTTTTTTTTCTATCATTGTGTAATTAACTTACATAGATAATGAAGAGACACTTAACAAAGTTTCGATCTTTACATTATTAAAATAGTAGTTTATTTTAACATAAGCAATTGAATTTTGACATATTTGTATGACTGAGGCATTTATCTTTATTATTATTTATCAGTTTCTGTAGAAACCAAATTTTGCTTTTCTTTATCATTTTTTCCATGTAGCCAAACCATCTCAGTTTGTTGACTTTTTTTGTATTCATAAGTTCCATCAAGTTACACTAAATAATTATATCTATCTTCATCACTTTTTCTGACATACATGATTTGAAAGAAATAATGAAAAAAGAAGTTTTAATATATTTAAGAACTTTTTAATTTATTCATGAAATGTAGTCTTTTTCATGATATAATTTTTCCATTCAGAATAGATTTCCTCTGTAACTTATTTATTTTACATATAGCATATCACCCCAGAATGCAAAATTCCCTTTTTTGTTACTTCTTGTTAAAAAAAGGCGCCTGCTGCCAGCGTACCTATTTTTCAATTTGATATTCCATCATTATTGCTTTGAAAAAATAACTTAGATAGTTTGGGTTTTAATAAAGAAAAATATTCCTTGGGTTATTGATAATGTTCTCTATAAATTCTTGTAGAAAATAATGGCTTAGGTTCTCCAATTTTCAACGTTTATCTTATTTTTTTAATAAACTATAAGGCTTAGAGCAATATATATTCTTTTAAATTAAAGAAGACAAAAATATCTGGAAAAATATGTTTTGATATTTGCATTAATGCTTCAGGTATAAGAAACCCAAAAACATTTATTTTCCATCCAGCGCCATTGCGAAATAAAACTTTTTTGGTTTATTTACTAAACCCGAAACATTAATGCAAATTTCACGACATTTTTTTCTTCTTTTATTTAAAAATAAATAAATAATAAATGCCTAATACTATAGTTTTTTTAGAAATATAAATGCCAAACATCGGGGTATGCTTATTATTATTCTACATGAATATATACAGAACGGCCTTCGTGGCTCAGTTGGTTAGATATCTGACTGCTGAGCCAAAGGTCCCGGGTTCGATTCCCGGTGGAGACACAGTTTTTAATTGTGTTTTCAGTCTGGATCTGTGAGACGATTAATATCGTAAGTCTCCAGAATGTGGCAACTTGTTATTGGGTGCGTGTTAAATAATATTTGACATAGTACCTGTTAGTTGCCCGAGAAACAATATTAAATAAACAAACTTAATGAATATTTTCTTTATAAATATCCAAACTATATAAGTTATTTTTTACAAAATGTTTAGTTTTGTATTAATGATGCAATATCAAATTGAAAAAATAGGTACGTTGGCAACAGGCGACTTCTTAAAATAGAACTATTGTCTGATCACAATTCAATGGTATTTATCTTATAATTCAATACAAATGGTTAAAAATAATCTTATGTTTGTTATGGTTGATCAGGAAAGGGTATGCTAAAATCAAATATTTGGTTATAAATAATGTAGTCAGTATAATAATAAAAATGTTTATTTATTTACAAATAAATAAGATACACAAACAAAAAAAAAACAATCTGAATAAATGTTTAAGTGTATTGGAGATTCTTATATTACGCATTTCTTTGTTAATTGCATATACTAGGACTTGAAAAGATGAAACTATCAAAGCATGATTTTGTGAATTGGTGACATGTTATACAGGAGGAATTCACACATACTGTATTACATGAAGTTGATTATAAATAACATGAACACCAAATCAATAATAGGTATTTATCACAAAAATTTATTAACGTCACAATTTGGCTAGTCTACACTGTGTATTTCTAGTATATTTAGATATAAAAGTGCCTAAGATTGCAAAAGATGTTAAAAATTTATATTTAATCTATACAACAAATACATCTAGTTGTACACAAAGAGCATTTAGTTCTTTACGTTAAACCAGAAAAAAATATTTTATGGTATTCTTGTATACATAATATAATAATCCTTTAAGCAACTATTATTGATGCAATCCAATAGAAATAACAAAAATGCTTCGGGAAAAATTACACATTAATATTAATGGACTTATTCATACATTTCCTCAAAAGAGTTCATATATCTTTTGTTTAAAAATCAAAATAAAAGCATTGTTCAAGCTTGAATTGAGAATAATTAATATAACTGTTTACTTATTTAACAAATTAATGTAGAATAAATTATATTTTTTTTAATAAACAAAAATACAAAATTCCTGGTAAACATAAAGTATTAAGGCCAAAAATATAACTCATACGAAGTATAAAATAATGAAGTGTTATGTTATGCTATCCCTGGTAATACATATAACAAATAGTCCTTGGATTTATTTTATTTGAAACAATGCATATTGGTAAACAATTTGTTTTTATTGACATTATTGATAGCTTTTTGTCCTATGAGGGCAAAGCTTTTTTGTTTATGTGTTTTAATAATTTCCTTGTAAAATGTAAAACTGTTTACCTTATATGAATTAATAAAAGGATTCTAAAAAATAAATAATAATGCAAAAATTATGAAAAAAAAGTTAGGTTCTTATTTTTATTTATCAAAATATTTTAAAATAATTGTTATCAAACTTTTGCATTGTAAAATACCAGAACTGTGTTATAAGATTGTGTGGGTCCCCGGGAATATATCTGTATCTCAAATTTAAAGCCTAAGTTGCAATAAAATGTAATTAAAAAAATTATCTTAGAGACAAATGTTATCAAGATCATGTAATAAGAGATTACAAAGAAATCTTACTTTTGAGTTCCAAAGATATTCCCTATTATCCACTTTCTGTGGGGGTTTCACCTTAACCAGAGGCTCATTGTTGCCCACTTTAGGATAGCAAATAAAACATGATTTCAGTGGCACGGAATGGATTGACGTTGAATTGAATGAATATTCAGTGTAGTGATGAAATATTATACAAATTATACCATAAATATGTACCGTTGTGTTACGTTATTCATGAGGTAAGAAGAAGAGCATGCAATCATTCATAATTCAAGCTTCTCACATTTACTAAGTTTAGTTTGTTAATCGACAATTCTTGAAAGTACTCCTCTTGGTGGCTCTTGTTAATTAATCCATCTCTTTCATTCTATTCTTCCATTTTTGACAGACATTCACTATTTCAATTTCAACATAACATATTATTGTGATAGACCAAATCTATTTTTTAATAAAAACTTTTCATTGACATAATTACAATTGATTTGAAGACCCCAAAACTTTACAACCTAAATTTTTTTAGTTTTCTGTCATTCTTCTTCATTGTGAATTTGTCATTTTTGAATTTAGTAAAATTATTTAAAATTACTTTGCAAGATGTATACATTATATTTTCTAATCTATTGTTAAGTTGTTTTTTACAATCGCAATTAATATTCAGATCCATGGACTGGCGTTGTAATTGAACACAGCACAACTTAAAAAAAAGTGATAATTGATTATTGGATTCCAAGAATAAATCAAAATAATTTTCAAGTATATTCTTAAATAAAAACCAGGAAATTGAAACTGGTATTATAGAGGTTTCTGAGGGTAAAGTTAAACGACCTCTATCTGACTCCAATATAAAATTATAAGGGCCTTCAATATCCACTGATCCAGTCGCCTGCAACCAATCAACACATATAAAACACTGAGATTTAAGAAGTTCATTTTTTACAGCGTAACCTGCAACATAGGTAATTATAGGTAAAATGTCATTTGGAATACTCTCTAAAGAATACTCAGTCACTAGAACATCCATATATGCATCAATATCTGTTGGTTTTATTTCATTTTTATCTTTAATGGGTATTAATGATTTGAATGGAATATTCAAAGTTTTGACAGAGAGTAAAATATCACTTTTAAATTTCAATTTACGTTCACTTTCCAATAATTGTATGAAACTAATGTAATAATTAGATCCTGACATTTGACGATAAGATCCAAAACGACTTTCCAAATCATCAGTTTGAAATTTTCCTAATAGTAAATAACTAAATTTATAACGTTCGGTCATATAACAAATTAATTTAATGAATGCATCATTAGTTGTAATCAAAGATTGAAACGTTTGTGGTGTTAAACAGTTTTCAACTGAAACCTGCTTCCAAGTTTTTAACCATGTAGAAATACTTTTTAAATACAAATGTTGATGACATCCAAGTCTAATTACAGCTCGAAATGAATCATTTAATCGTGTACTTTCATATAAACTTTTACAATTGACAACTTTCCACCAATTAACAAATGTTAACAAAAATTTACATGTACCATCAACATTATTGAATATTTCAGAATTCTCTCTTGCTACACATCTTAATGCTGTCACATTTTTTTCATTGATTACTTTTAAAGCTAACTTGACATTTTGCTTCTGAATACTTGTGGGATATAAGGCTTTGGTCGACAATAAATGAGCATACTTTAGAATTGAGTTTTTTTCAAAATCATACAACTTTTCTAAATGTTTAAAATTAGCTTCTAATATAATGTTATTATTTTCTAAATCTGGAAACTTAAGTACTTTATTATTTTTTGGTGATATCCAATTATTTCGTACACTTTTGATGATATGAACTGTATCAAAGAACATGAATAAAAGTCGCTCAGGATCTGAAGGATGTGGAATGTATGGTTCCAGTGATTTACTTGGTGATAAAAGTTCAAAAGCTTTACGGTTAACTACATTATTATCTGATATTAATGAAATGACTTGAAAACCAATATTCTCTAATTCATTTAAAACACTTGAAATCATTGCACATAAGTTATCTCCAGTAAGATTTGAAACTGGGACAATACAAACCACATCCTTATATGAGGACGCTATGGAAGAAATCATAAATACTTGAGCAGTTTTAGCTGGAGATTTAGCATTCCCTTCACTCGCTCCATAAATTTGTCCAGCTTTAAAATTATACTGTGGATCAACATATATTTCATCCAATAATATATTTACAAGTAATTCAGGGGTTTTAAGGTGCTTAATTTTGGAGGCAAGATAGTTAATACTATGTGTTAAATTATTATTTTGAGATAAACTGTAATTACTAATTAATCGTTGTATTGTACGAAAATGAGGTATAAACAATATATCTAATTTATAAAGTGATGTATATGCAGATGATGAGTGAATATAAAGAGAAGCTGCAAATAATAGAGTTTGATTGGAATATCGCCGACCATATTTTGGAATTTGATACAACTTTAACTGCTCTATTATAAACTTGATTTGTCCATTATCACATATATTACTAATTGAGTCTAACAACGTAATGGCAATGTCTACTTTAACTATAGGATCAGGATTTTTATGATTTTCTTCCACCCACAACATCAATTCATTCATTATAGTTATATCAAGAATTTTTGGTTGTTTTTTTGAAAAACAATTTTGTGAAACTGGCAATTTATTGATGAAAATAGAATAATTTAAATTTAAGTCTACTACTACACAGCCCAAGATAGAAGGTGAACCATCTATAATTTTATAAAAACAAATATTCAAAGACTTCTCATGTAATATATAAAACCACTTTTTACTTTTACGGTCATCTAAAAACTTACATAAATCACTTATACTATTAATTCCATTGTTTGTTTTCAATTCTTTTATATCTAATAGACTTTGTCTAACTGCAATATCAATGTTATCATTTTCAAAATCTATTAATCGTTTCGATGATGTTAATTTTGAACTTAAATACTTAGGTAAGTTAGGAAAAAGTGTAGGTACAGCACCATCAATTAATTTAGGAATTTTTCTTGGGAAATCTCTAAGTTCACCTTTATATAGTATTCTATCAGTTTTAACAATAAGTTTATCTTCAAAATGTTTTAAGCAAATACCGGGGTTTTTCAGACCACTGAAATCTGTCGGAATTTTAGCTAACCACTTACGTTGCAATTCACGATCCTTGGGCAAACTGAATGTTGTAATATATCCATCTATCCTATTGGACTTATAGTTGGAGTGACATCCTGCAACACTGCAAGCTCTTGGCATCTTGGTGATGATTTTTCTAATGTGAATATAAACTGAAAATAAAATAAATTTAGATTATTATGGCATCAAACCTAAATATGATTTTTCGAGCAGTGTCTAGATTTTAAAGCTCCTTTCAATGGCTTTTATAACCTTAACAAATTAATTTTCATTCTGTTCACAATATCGTTCTTTAGTTAACATACATATTTTTTTATAATCGCATACTATGTTATTTCACACAACAGTATATATAAAAACAGTACAGTCATACTATATACATAGCTCACAGGACGAGGGAAACATACGCTCTAAATATCTTGTAAAGTTTTATATACAATATTTACCTACATGCACCTTATCTTTCATTCAAGCTTACGTTTTCCCTTTTCAAGTTATGTTTACGTTTTAGCTCTTGATATTCATTTGTTGGTTAAAAATTACTTCAAAATAATAATTAATAAATTATATATACACAAATATTCATCTAGAGGTCTCAGACTCAATTCCCAGCGGAGACAGTTTTTAAATAGCACATAACAGAAATCTCATTACATATGACACGGTCATAAGCACCATATTGATTATGAAATTAACAACAATTGTTTAAATTAAAAAGTGAAAACCTATTGTCTGTGATGTCTCCGGTCAATACTAATCACTGAGCGTTGGTGACTGGAACCTTCACGAGACGCAGGGAGGAGACGACTATTTCACTGGGACACAGATTGTGTGGGGCTCAGTGACACCGTGCTGAGGAAGGATTTCTGCAGTATCTGACCTGAAATATCAAAATAATTATATTTTTTATTGTATCTCTCATCCAGTCGGCCTTTGTGACTCCTGAGCCAAATATCCAGGGTTCGATTCCTGGTGGAGATACAGGTTTAAATTGGGGTTTCAGCCTGTTCAAGAATAATTTATTTACTTACATATTGATAAAACATAATATAATATACGTGGATAATTTGACAACAGAACGGCGAATGACACGAATTATACATCACTTTTCTCAGAAAATATGCATGTATATCTCACGTAAATCACACGAAATTAAAGAAACATAAATCTAATGAATATTTAATTTACTTATTAAAAAGAATCAATCAAAATGTAATATACGTAGTAACTTTGAAAACACATCCACGCTATCAACATGGCAAAAACAAACACAAATTTTACCCATCACTTTTCTTGTTAAATATACTTATAAATAGCGCGTAAATTACACGAAATTGAAGACACATATATTCAACAAATACATAAATTATTTAAGGACACAAATTCATAAAATGTAATACAAGTGACATTTCGACAACACACCCACGCCAACAAGGTGGCGAAATCCGACACAAATTTTCAAGTATCATTTCTTTAAGAAAAACTATATTTAATAGGCCGTAAAACACATGTAATCGAAGTAACATATATTAAATTAATCGTACATACCCAAATTAATGAATTATACTGCTTTCTTCGCAATTTTAAAGTTAAATATATTCAAGAGGTCGCAACACGACAAACCACCGACCATACAAAATGTATGAGAATGAAGTCATAGAAACAGATTTTCTCGAACTTGGTTGGTCATGTGACTTTTTACTGTCCGGGCCATGTATATCTGTAGGCTAAGATAAAAACGCAGAAAAGCTTCTGGTTTTTTGCCAGAACCTTTTCAGTCGCCATTTGAAGGGAAAAAATTTGGTCGGTGCATCCTCTACCTCCAACAAACGCTCCTTGTGCATCCCACACCTTACTTGCTGTAGCCTTTCTCAACACGAGAGATTCATATAATTCTTATAAATTCTAAATTATTTAGTCCAACAATTGTATGAAATGTTCATGTATGATTGTTGTTTGTTATAGATTTAATGAGATGTCAAGTAATGTGAGAGGGTTCCAGAACATCCAGCAGCAATGGAGAACGATGAAATTGGACCCTAAGAAGGGCATTTCCATACATAGACATCCTCTTAAGAAGACTGGTGGTGAAAAACCCCCAAGCCCAAAGGCTGAACATTTTTTTTTTTTATTATTTATTAACAAAAACAATACAAGGTTCACATATAAATCATAATTTAAAAAGGTATACAATTTCCATCATATAATTCATAATAACCCTCTTTAATTGAGATAAAATCTCGTGTTAAAAGAGGGGAGTATCTATTTAATATTGTTACATTTACCAAAACATTGTACATCTACTAAAAAAATATGAAGCTACACAAAACAAGAATGAAATAACAAAAAATAAATAAATAAATCAGTACAATTTTTTAATTTTATTTTTAAATATATTATAATTTTTTTCGAGTCTAACGCTACGTCCTACGTAGGCGATTTAAAGCGAACGCGATTGCGAAGCGATGCGGTGCGGATACAAGCGAATTCAATGCGATGCGGTGCGACGCGGCGGCTCTGTCCTACGTGTGCGCGAATCTTTCCCTCTGCCGCCAGCTACTGTCATGGATGTACGTATATAAAATACTCAAGAAGTATGTACGGCAGAGAAGTGAAACTATTATTGTGTACTTAGAGAGGCATATTTATGGGGGATATCACAATTTGTATGAAGAATTACGTGATCTTGAATTAATAAATGAGACTGAATTTACATCTTTCCGGAAACATATCAAAATTTGACATTCGTGCAAGCGAGAGAAAACTTTGTGTGTTTTGAACAACATCCTATTGTAAAATAGCAATAATAAATAAATGTGTTTACTTGTAGTCCCATTTATTTTTGCCAAATCCTAAAATTCGCGGTTCGATAATAATAATTCTTTTGTCCCATAATATGGGACGTTCATGGACAGAAATTAAAATTTCAGTTTGACATGTCAAAAAACAATGGCACCGCTATTAATTCGTGCGAAAATATCAAACTATCTGATCGCGTTCGCTTCGCATAGCGCCGCGCCGCATCGAAACCAACTCGCGGTCGGTAACGTAGGACACTACCATAATTACCGACTGTTTGTTATTTTCGCGCTGCGCCGCGCCGCTTCGCATTCGCTTTGAATCGCCTACGTAGGACGTCGCGTAAGACTCAAAGGGAGTTCATTAAACTACTTAGTACCTTTATACTTATAGAAATGTTGTGAGGCAGTTGTACGTAAAAGAGGAATGGTAATACATCCTTGTGAATTTATTCTGCTGCTTAAAGAAAATGACAATTGGTTTGAATTTGTAAGAATATCTTTATGAATTTGGAACAATGAGATTTTTTTTTAGATATTTTCAACAGTTGAAACTTTAAATTCTTGAAATACATTAATAGTTGGATAATCCAATCTCTTTTTTAATATAATTTTAATAATGATTCTTTGTAAAACTTCTAAAGCCACTAAAGTGGTTTTAAAAGCTCCCCCCCAACATATAATGCCATATTGTAAGATGGAAGCCGAAGAGGTGTCGGCAGAGGTGGTCTGATGACACCAAGAAATGTGCCGGAGGGAGATGGATGCAGTGTGCCCAAGACAGGGAGTTGTGGAGGATCAAGGGGGAGGCCTATGTCCAAGAATGGATAAAAACAGGCTGAAGAAGATCAAAGTTATATGATTCTTCACTCTGCTAACATCCTTCCAATAGAATCTGACTTACATGTTCTTTCCAGTTTGTAATATCCGTCCTTTTTGAGCCTGTAAATTGATTTATTCTGACTTTCATTGCTTATCTTTCATCATGTCCAAACCATTTGAATTTTGGCCATTACAAATATCCAATTACTTTATTGTTGGTATTTACACTCATTCATAATACTGTCCTCACAATGTCTCGAATCACATTTACCACTTAATCATTTCCTTTAATTATATCTATAATTAAAAGTAAAGACTTTTTGATTCTACATTAATTTTTTATCTGCATTAATTTATATTCTGCGATTTTTTATCGCGCAGAATAAAAAATTAATGTAGAATCGAAAAGTCTTTACTTTTAATCATAGATATAACTTTTAATGGAATTCTACCAAATAAAAACTTCGTCGATAATTAATAATTAATTTCCTTTAATCTTTTCAGCGTGGGTCTGCCGTTAAAAAATTGTCTGTGCGTCAACCTGCCACAGATGTGGATAGCTGCAGCATCATTACATGTGTCTCTCCAAGTACAATGGTATGTTAGTTTGATCAGTCATTAGTATACTAAGGTTTTATAGGCCTTCGAGGTTCAGTTGTTTGGGTATCTGCCTGCTGATCCAAGGGTCCCGGGTTCGATTCCCGGTGGAGATAAATTTTTAATTGAGTTTTCAGTCTGGATATATGAGACGATAAATATCGTGACTCTCCATAATGTGTCAACTTGCTTGTTATTGGGTGCGTGTTAAATTAATATTTGACATAGTACAGCTGTTAGTTACCCGAGAAGCAATATTACATAAATAAGTAGGTATTTTGATTTGAATGAGGGAAGAATAAATGAGGCTTGACTATCAACAATAAATTACAATGAGGGCATACGTGAGTCACTAAACGAGATCGCCCTAAGAAACTTGACCATGAAGCAAATTTAATACTTGAAGGTGAATATGTTAAGAGTACGAAGAAAAAAAACATGTATCAAAGGATTACATGAAAATTCTTCGAAATACAATTGTTCGAATGCACAATTGTACGAATAACAATTTTTCGAACTAACATTATTTGTTGGAAAACCAATTGACCGAATTTAATATATTTTTGTGTCATTATGTTGCCTCCTTTGACATATTTGTTGCCAGTGAAATATATTCGATGAAGACTATTATTACTTGTTGTATTATTGTTGGATACTCTCAATATCATGGATTTTGATGAAACCACCTCTTGCCTTCCATGAGGCTTCATACATTTATTTATTTATATAAACGCCCTAAATGGGATTTTACATGCAAAATTACAAATTATTAAAACATGTTCATAAACCACGAAGCATAATACATACATACATAATAATAAATAGGTATATAGAACAACTAAAAATATATAAAGAAAAAAAAATTAAATTTACGAAATATATAGGTAGTGACGAAAAATAAAAATAAAATTAAAGAAAAATAAGCAAAAACAAAAACATTAAAGCTAATGTGGGGAATAAAACAGAAAAATGAGGGTGACACTTTAAAATTTTGTTTACAACTGCGCTTTATTTAAAAAATCATTCAATTCCATGAAAAGAAAATAAAATACAAAAAACACACAGCAAACAAAAAAATAGACACAGTGGGCATGAAAAACAATATATGAAAACTATTGAATTGTCAAACAAACGCGAGCACTAAACCAGAGAGATGCAACCCAGGGTACAGAAAGATCCTATCTCCAGGAATAGCCATGCCTGGGTGGCTGTAAATCTGCAGAGCCCAACCTCTCCTATAGGCTGGCAGGTTCTTGTAGTGCCACTCTTCCACCTGCATGATCCTCGAGAATCCTCTTTTTGGGGCAAGGTTGCGGCCATTGGGGTCTAGCCAGTAAAGTTGGGAGTTGCCGCAGCCCCATCCTCTAGGATTCTGGGCAAAACGTTGGTGATCATTTCAATTTTTACCTATGGAAGTGCAGAGCAGACGCCTTAATAGCCTGGCTTGACAGTAACTTGTCAAACGAGGCGAAGGACATCATATCTGGTGTGGTACTCTGAGGCAAATCTGTTAGGAGGGTATGGCTAAAACAAAGCATAAGATGTGATGAAGGTCAATTTTTTAATCGCCAACACAAATACTAAGGGGTGGGGGGAAACCCCCGCCTGCGTCTTATCGGTATATGGTCCAAGTGTGATTGGTGGGAGTAATCCAAGCTTCGATTCGGCGGGCTTCTTTAACCTCAGCGACAAAGATGGCAGGCAAGCGGGGAGCCTCAACGGAGGCGTAGCGACGCCCCAGTTGAACGGAAAGCCGCTCATGGTCTGATCCGCTACTCCTCACGTTCCCTGCTGCGGTGGCTTAACACTGGCGACCGATGACGGCATCACACCAACCAGTGCTTCCTTTCTTCGCCGCTAGTGCTAGCCAGCAATGTTGCTGTCGCTAAATATATAAAATATGGAATTTTTCAGCAACATATTTTGGGCATAACAACATAATACAAACTCTTATTTATTTATATTAGTGGCACAAGCCTTCTATAAGTTTTTAGATAAATAGGAACAATCATTGCTAGTACAAATTAAGACACCAACCATGTAGCAATGAACATTAATAAATATGATGATTTGCTCAGTTTCCAACAAACCGCTGACGTCGAGTTGCCTCTCCCCTTAGTTAGTATTGTGTAAATAATTTTATTTATTTATATAAACGGCATAAATTGCCTTTGACATACATACATAAAAAAACATATTGATAAAAATATATAGAATTAGAAAAAAAAAAATAATTAGTTTTACACTTGCAAAAAGAGAAAAAAATATATATGTACCTAAACAGTTATACAATAAATTCAAGAAAAAAAAAAGATACAAGCAAACATAGAAGAAAGATAATATACAAATGTAACAATACAAAAATAACAGTAGAAACAGTGTTATGTAAATCTGCATATAAATAAAGTAGACCTCGTTATAAATAAACAAAAAGATAAACAAAAAAAATAAGTAAATATTTTACAATCAAAAATATACAAATCCGCATTGAAAATATCACAAGTTGTTTCTCTCATTAAAATATGACATGTGTATATCGTCCATTTATATTTATGTTAGGACAGCATAAAAATGTCACCTAAATGAGAGTATTCATTCCCAATATTATGGAGACGGCTATAATGCAGAATTGATGAATATTTTTTATTGAATATTCAGATTTGAATTAATTTTAATCATTACTTTATATCATAATAGTATTTCTATACTTTACCAATACGTTCTTTCCTAAAAGGAAAACAAAGATTACCTACTTAATATTATTTTTAGAAACCTTGAAACTTATTGAATGATTTTATTCTCTCCCCACACCAGCCTTGATGTGGTTTTCCACTAGGTCGATATATATTGTAGCATATTGAACCTGCACGCATTCTCCCAATTTGATTTTTTAAAATACACACAACATAAGATTTTATGGTTTAATTTATAATGTGGCAACACTTGTGATAATACTGCGAAATTTTGCATTTTTCACATTTTTTTACGAAGCACAGCAAAATGGAGTACGAATACATAATTGGTAAAAAAGGAAACAGAAAAATATTATTTCAGTCTCATTTATTTTTAAAGGATAAAGCTGTGGGGGAGAATATATATTGGAAATGTGACCAGTTTCAAAAATCATGGTGCAAGGCTCGAGTGGTGACTCTGTTAGAAACAATCATAAAAGTCAGTACGGAGCACAGTCATATAGCCAGGGTTGAGGTGATAGAGCGACAGAGAATCGTTGAAAAAATTAGGATACAAGCTGCGACCAGTCGTGACACGCCAACATATATAATATCTACAATAACAGGTCCTATCAATCAGGTACAAGTTAAAGTTTTAACATTTAAGTAACAATAACATCAATATTGTACTCGTATCATTTATCCAACTTATTACGTAATCAAATAAATAAAAAATTTATGTATTTCTAGGTCATCGGAGCCAACTTACCTTCGGTCGGAAGTCTCAAGGGGTCCATCAACAATATTCGTCAGAGAAATTATATTGCTCCAACAAATCCCACCAGTTTGAGAGATATCCTTATACCAGAAATATATAAAACATCAGAAAGAGGAGATAAATTCCTGATGTTTGATTCTGGTATGGTTGATGACAGAATTTTAGTCTACACGACTCGGAGAAATATGGACACCTTGAGGCGTGCCGACCACTGGTATGGCGATGGTACGTTCAAAACGGTACCACACCTCTTTGGACAGATGTATACAATACATGGGATGGAAGGCCAGAACTCCACACCTCTGCTGTATGCTTTGCTCCCGAATAAGATGCATTCCACCTACTGTTTGTTGTTGAACACCCTAAAACAGCTGTGGCCGGGAGTGGTGCCCATACATTTTTGAGCGACTACGAGTCAGGTGTAATAAAAGCCATCCATGATGTGTTCCCAGAGGTCAGTCATAGAGGGTGCTTTTTTCACTTTGCCCAAAGCATTTTTAGAAAGGTACAAATGCACGGACTAAAGCAACGGTATGAATCAGATGTAATTTTTTCATCTAAAATTCGACTGTTGCCTGCCCTTGCATTTGTACCCGTCTCCAGACTCATTAAATGCTTTGAGCAAGTGAGTGGTATATTTCCCGAAGAAGCACAATCTGTGATTGACTACTTCGAAGACACATGGATTGGCAGACCAGACCATCGTGTTGGGCGTCGCCCACCACTCTTCGCCCACAGTATGTGGAATTGTTTCCAGACAGTCGTGGACGGGTTGCCAAAAACAAACAACTGCATAGAGGGGGTGGCATTGGGGTTTCCAGTACCAAATTTCTGGAGACCATCCGAACCTTTAGAAATTCCTTGATGCCATCAAAAGGGAGCAGAGCTTAACGAACCTGAAGTTAGACCAGTTTGAGAGCGGAGTGGAACCTCCATGACAAAGAAGAAAATACCGGGATAGTGTTGCCAGACTGGGAAGAATTGTCTCAATCTGGAGTATAACACACAACATTGGAAGTTTTTAAATTTATATTTTTTTATATGTGATGTATGAAGGTGACAGTGAAGGTGATATCTATAGTTTTTTATATGTGATGTATGAGGATATATTTTTTTAAATTCCATATCAATTATATACACATATTCATTACATTGTTTTTTATTTTACTTATCACTCCCTTATATGCTACAAAGGTATTGTTATAGAGATATTAATTTTGATAAAACAAAGGTGAAATGTTCATTTACATTTAGTTTAGTAAATCATTGATAAATTGTATGGAACATAAATTTAATAATTGCTCATTGGTTCATTTCAGTCATTCAACAGCATCCTATAATGTACTTATAACTTGTTTTGGGGCTGATAGAAATATTTATAAACATATTATTGCTTATCTGTGTACAATATTGGCAGTTTATATGATAATTATATAAACACATTCATAAAAAAGTAAAAAGAAAAACAAATTGTATAATGGGTTTATATTTTTTATTCAGAAATGTACAATCTGCGCATATAAATAATAATATTTTGTCAAATTCTTTCCATACAAAGTTTGAAAATTATTTAAAAATGGAAAGTATATATAAATGTCAGTAAGTATATTTAAACTTATAGTACGATAGATATCAACGTTTTCGAGAAATCATTTATGTATGGCTGGTTTTTTAATATTTTTTTCTTATTGAATATAGGTATGAAAGAGGTAAGTCTAGCACCTGTAAGTGCATATCCTCTTCACTTAAAATCATTTCAATACAATTTGTTCTTGTAATGATATTAAAATCTGTAATTTTCACCTATAAAAAGGGGATGTGCATAGGTAAACGCAACCACTCACAAGTGCCAGTTTTCATACCTATCAATACACAAATGTTTTTTGTTTGACGTTGCTATCTCTTATACTATTATAATATGTACATCAAAATTTTTATTGTTATAATTATATATGTTAATGAACAATAATAAAAAATAAATGACACAAGTAAATAATATAAAATAGTAACTAATATTGCATGAATTGACTAATTTAGCAGTGGATATTATCTTTTAATATTACAAATTATATTTTCTAATGAGATATTCATTAGCAAATAAACAGAAAAAAAATTATATTGATAGACCTATAGGCATATTCTAATTACCTATTTGTATTTGATATTTTGTTATTTTGTATTGCTTTTCAGGCAATTAACAGGTACTACTTAATGTCAAAAATTAATGAGAAATGGTTATGAAGAGCAAATTTAGTGAGTACCTTCGTGCTCCTTATAACCAAGTTCAGTACAGTATTAACAAATAAACCAATACAAAAAACATAATATATATACACTAGTTGCATGTATCACATGAGATCCAACTGTCGATAGCGATAGTATGTATAGTTGAAGAATAAGTACCAAACTATATAGGAGGGAAGGGAGGGGGAGGAGAAATAAATCAATTTACAATACATTAAGATTATTTACTTTAAATTAATAAAACAAAAATTGTCATCCTTCATGAAGGTATACCTATATAGGAGGGAAGGGAGGGGGAGGAGAAATAAATCAATTTACAATACATTAAATGAATAAAACAAAACACTTTAAATGAATAAAACAAAAATTGTCATCCTTCATGAAGGTATACCTATATAGGAGGGAAGGGAGGGAGAGGAGAAATAAATCAATTTACAATACATTAAGATTATTTACTTTAAATGAATAAAACAAAAATTGTCATCCTTCATGAAGGTATACCTATATAGGAGGGAAGGGAGGGGGAGGAGAAATAAATCAATTTACAATACATTAAATGAATAAAACAAAACACTTTAAATGAATAAAACAAAAATTGTCATCCTTCATGAAGGTATACCTATATAGGAGGGAAGGGAGGGAGAGGAGAAATAAATCAATTTACAATACATTAAGATTATTTACTTTAAATGAATAAAACAAAAATTGTCATCCTTCATGAAGGTATACCTATATAGGAGGGAAGGGAGGGGGAGGAGAAATAAATCAATTTACAATACATTAAATGAATAAAACAAAACACTTAAAATGAATAAAACAAAAATTGCAATTTATTACACAAATTTACATTATTTTACTGTATGTTCTTACACAAGGAAAATATTATTTTTGCATTTTATTATTCAGAAATACATTATTTTACTGTACGTTCCTTCAAAGAGAAAATACATTTTTTGTAATTTATCATACAAAAATAAATTATTTTCTGTACGTTCCTACACAAGAAAAATATTTTTTTGCAATCTATTATTCAAAAAAACATTTTTTTACTGTATGCTCTTACAAAGAGAAAATACATTTTTTGCAATTTATCATACAAATTTACATTATTTTACTGTATGTTCTTACACAATGAAAATATTATTTTTGCATTTTATTATTCAGAAATACATTATTTTACTGTACGTTCCTTCAAAGAGAAAATACATTTTTTACAATTTATCATACAAAAATAAATTATTTTCTGTACGTTCCTACACAAGGAAAATATTTTTTTGCAATCTATTATTCAAAAAAACATTTTTTTACTGTATGCTCTTACAAAGAGAAAATATATTTTTTGCAATTTATCATACAAATTTTTACATTATTTTACTGTATGTTTTTACACAAGGAAAATATTTCTTTTACATTTTATTATTCAGAAATACATTATTTTACTGTACGTTCCTTCAAAGAGAAAATACATTTTTTACAATTTATCATACAAAAATAAATTATTTTCTGTACGTTCCTACACAAGGAAAATATTTTTTTGCAATCTATTATTCAAAAAAACATTTTTTTACTGTATGCTCTTACAAAGAGAAAATACATTTTTTGCAATTTATCATACAAATTTACATTATTTTACTGTATGTTCTTACACAAGGAAAATATCATTTTTGCATTTTATTATTCAGAAATACATTATTTTACTGTACGTTCCTTCAAAGAGAAAATACATTTTTTGCAATTTATCATACAAAAATAAATTATTTTCTGTACGTTCCTACACAAGGAAAATATTTTTTTGCAATCTATTATTCAAAAAAACATTTTTTTACTGTATGCTCTTACAAAGAGAAAATACATTTTTTGCAATTTATCATACAAATTTACATTATTTTACTGTATGTTCTTACACAAGGAAAATATCATTTTTGCATTTTATTATTCAGAAATACATTATTTTACTGTACGTTCCTTCAAAGAGAAAATACATTTTTTGCAATTTATCATACAAAAATAAATTATTTTCTGTACGTTCCTACACAAGGAAAATATTTTTTTGCAATCTATTATTCAAAAAAACATTTTTTTACTGTATGCTCTTACAAAGAGAAAATACATTTTTTGCAATTTATCATACAAATTTACATTATTTTACTGTATGTTCTTACACAAGGAAAATATCATTTTTGCATTTTATTATTCAGAAATACATTATTTTACTGTACGTTCCTTCAAAGAGAAAATACATTTTTTGCAATTTATCATACAAAAATAAATTATTTTCTGTACGTTCCTACACAAGGAAAATATTTTTTTGCAATCTATTATTCAAAAAAACATTTTTTTACTGTATGCTCTTACAAAGAGAAAATACATTTTTTGCAATTTATCATACAATAATACATTATTTTACTATGTGTTCTTACACAAAGAAAATATTTCTTTTACATTTTATTATTCAGAAATACATTATTTCACTGTATGTTCCTGCACCAAAAATATTTTTTTTGCATTTTATTATTTAGAAATATATTATTTTACTGTATGTTCTTTCACAAAGATAATATTATTTTTCAAGAAAATATATTTATTTCGTTTTTTTTTATTTGGAAATATAGGCAGTTTTTAAACAAATAAATTTTACATAAAAAAATGTTTGAGGAACTCTGGAATTATTTGAAAAAAAAATTATTGATTTTGTATTTTTGTCTATATTTATATCAATTTTCAGGGTTCTAGCTTATATAGTTTTTGAGATATATGGAAAAATTAAGTAAAAATTCATAAGTTGACTAACCATGACTGAAACAATCCGCGTATCTTGGCTTGATACTTTGTCGATATGTTAAGAGAATAAAATTCTCTCGAACAAATCGACAGTCGGACAACTTAGACAATTTAGAATATGTTGGTACTGACAAATTGCTCCAAGAGGAAACATAATGATAACATGAACAGAATCAGTTCTTACAACATGACAAAAAATTTACCAGTACCAACATCCATTAGGTACTTAAGTTTAATATTTGATTACCCTAACAATTTGGGTTAATATTTGGTTACCCTGACAATTTGGGTTAATATTTGGTTACCCTGACAAACAAAAGAAAACAAAAGAATTTTTTTTACAAAAACGGAATATACAATAATTTATGAACTATAATAATCACAATAAAATAAAATTGTAATTTACAAATTTTAGATTTATCGAAAAACTTAATAGTAAAAATGCAAAAAACGGTAATAATGAATACATGTAGAATCGAAAGACTTTTTAAACATTAATATTCGGGAATCAGTAGGGTTGTTAGGTAGTATAGAGACCTCCTCAGAGCCTAATCCTTTGATATGTTAAGTATCTGGATGGGTGAACTATTCCCAATTGAAAGCTTGATGATGCGTTTGTTGCATTTTATTTAGCTCTTTTAAATAATTTATAATTTGGTTAGAAATACTGTTCAGCAAAAGATTAATACAAAATTCAGGCAGCTCCTCGAAGATCTAGTGGAAGAACCGGTACAACCGCAATGGAACAACATTAAATCCGTGTTTTCTGATATTTGTAATGAAAATCTAAAAGCAGAACGACCATTAAAAAAGAAAAATTGGATGACTGACCATATATTACAATTGATGGATGAAAGACGCAGAAACAAAAATAATATTTCCCAGTATAAAAACTTGCAAAGAGAAATAAAAAGGGAAATAAGAAAAGCAAAAGAGGAGTGGATAAAGTGTCAATGTGAAGAATTAGAACTTTATGACCGTAATCACAATGCATTTAAACTCCATAAGAAATTAAAAGAAATGACAGGTACCACTAGAAAGACTACTCTCCTTCATGTTTAACTGACGATTCTAATAAATTGATTTTGGATGAAAAGCAAATAATGCTAACATGGGAGAAATACATTTTTGAAGTGTTTAAAGATACGAGGCCTGGCATTACAACTAGTAACGATTTAAATGGACCACCAATCCTTTAGTCAGAAATCCTTCATGCGATAAGTACTTCGGATAACAGAAAAGCGTGCGGACCAGACGATATTCCGGTTGAACTGTTGAAACTCATTAGTGAAAATAATATTAACTACCTGCTGAGACTATTTAATGCCATATATGACACAGGAAATATCCCCCAAGATTGGTTGAGATCCACTTTTGTGACATTGCCCAAAAAGCAGCACCCAAAGAAATGCAGTGATTATAGATTAATCAGCTTAATGAGTCACGTTTTAAAGCTCTTCCTTAAAATTATTCATGCACGGATTCACAGTAAATGCGAACAGGACCTCGATGACACGCAATTTGGCTTCAGAAATGCCTTTGGTACAAGGGAAGCATTACTGGCTATTAATGTATTATTAAAAAAATGCCGTGACCAGAGAAAAGAGGTATTTGCATGTTTCATCGATTATGAAAAGGTATTTGATAGGGTGAGACATTGTGACTTAATTGAAATGCTGAAGGAGTGCAATCTGGATACAAAAGATCTGAACTTCATCCAAAACCTATATTGGCACCAAACAGCTGAGATCAGACGTGGAAATGTGACATCAGATGAAATACCCATCAATGTGGAAATGTGACATCAGATGAAATACCCATATAGCGAGGAGTACGGCAGGGTTGTATCTTGTCTCCTCTACTTTTCAACTTGTACTCTGATTATGTATTTAAAAGAGCTCTCAACAACACCGAGAGGGGTATAAAAGTCAACGGCGTAGTAATTAATAATATCAGGTACGCCGATGATACTGTATTACTGGCGGATTCTATTTCTGATCTCCAGGAACTGTTAAACAATGTCAATGTATTTGGTGAACATTTGGGCTTATCTATAAATGTAGCCAAAACAAAGTGGATGACATTTGGTCGATGTGAATATCCTGGTTCTTCCTTGCAATTAATGGGCAAGGTTATAGATAAGGTGGATAAATTTAAGTACCTTGGCAGTATTCTTTCGGAGTCCCTTGACCCGGATATGCATAATTGAGGTAGCAAGAGCTGCCTTTAATAAAATGAGATCATTCTTCTGCAACGAAAAGCTCAATATGGACCTGAGACAGCGGATGATGAGATGTTATGTGTGGTCTGTGTTGCTATATGGCTGTGAGACTTGGACATTGAAGGTTAACACCATGCTCAAAATCCCTTGGACAGATCTGGTAACGAACTCAGAAGTCTTAAGTCGAGCCAGAACAACCAGGAAACTCTTGTCCACAATAAAGGTCCGCAAGATCACATATCTGGGTCACATAATGAGGGGAGAGAAGTATCACTTGCTCCAACTAATACTGAAGGGCAAGATAGAAGGTCGCCGAGGGACTGGAAAGAGACAGATGTCCTGGCTGCGCAACATTAGGGAATGGACCGGCTCCAGGACCGTGGAACAGATATTCCGGGCAGCACAGGACAGAGAGGGATAGCCGACGTCGGGGGTTCCTGACATGACACCGGAAGAAGAAATAATTTACGCATTGATCTGCTAATTCTTTTGAGGAAGTGTATAATACATACATACATACATACCATCACGCCATGTCCCTTGCGGGGTAGGCAGAGAGAACCGAACGCCACATTTTTCTATCCTGGCACGCATCCCTCGCCTCGTCCACATTCATGCATCGTCTCATACATGTTCGTCTATTGCTCACACTTCTAACATTTCCGTCTTTCAAAATTTCTTTCACATGGACGTGCCATCCAGGGCCGGATCTACCCAATTTGGCGCCTGGTGACTAGAAGATCCAAAGCGCCCCCTATCTGCACCCACCAAAATTCCATTTTTTTCTTCAAGGAAAATAGCACACCATATTTATAAATATAATATAAATACCTTAGATTATATATGATAATACACTCCAGAGTGTGGCAACTTGTGATTGGGTGCGGGGTAAATTAATATTTGACATAGTATCTGCTAGTTGCCCGAGAAGCAGTATAAAATTAATAAATACTATACACATAGGAAATAGGAAGTCACTGCATTATTTTTTTTAATTTAATGTATTGGAAAAAATATTCACCTTTAAATAAGTATCTTATAATCGATGATATTGACTGCTTTGAAGTCTAGCCTAATCGTGACGGTGGGAGTCGAAGTCCGATATTTTATTTATCAATGTATTTAGTTTTCTCTTTGTGGTACCTACATTATTTTAAAATTTATATTTACATTGTTCTATAATTTTCAGTTAGTATTTTCAGTAATAGTAGTTGTAATTGAATTCAAATTCATCCGTGATATTTTTTCTGTTTCGGGATTTAAGGTAGGTATATATTTTTGGTCTTTTTTATATATTTGTTGAATCTTTTTTATTATTTTTGGCGCCCCAGATTTATTTGCGCCAGGCGCAACTGCACCGTTTGAACCTATGGTGGATCCGGCCCTGGTGCCATCCCTTTCTTGGGCGTCCCCGACCTCTCATTCCATTCCTTTCCGCTCTGTATATTTTCTTCGTCAGGCGCTCCACATTCATTCTCCACATGTGACCAAACCATCTCAATGTGTTCACTTTCATTCTAGTAATGACATCTTTCTTCATCTTACATTCTTTATTTATGTCCTCATTTCTTACCCGGTCATACATCGTTCTATTACAAATCCTTTTTAACGATCTCATTTTAACTGCATTTATTCTACGTTCATGCGTCTTCTGCCATGTCCAGGTTTCACTTGCATACGTCAAGTTTGGCACTACGATGGCGTTATGAATGGCAACTTTGGCATCCTTTGATATGTTGCGATCATTCATAATTGGTCTTAGTGCTCCATTCACTCTGTTTCCTGCCATAACTCTTCTTTCGATCTCTTTATCGAGTCGTCCGTTCCGTTGAAATATGCTTCCCAAGTATACATATTCGTCGACTTGCTCGAGTTATTCGTTCTCTACTCTTATTTTACACGCTGTTCTGCTTTCACTCTTTCACAAGAGTGAAAGTGTATAATGGTAATAATAATAATTGAGTGTTATTATTTGAAGTACTTAATTGTTATTAATATCATTAGAAAGTCGGCCAGCGCCGTAAAAAATAATATGCATATCAAATCTTGACATCTGTCAAAACACCACATATTGTTGATCTGTGATTAAACTCATCTAAACTTGACATCCATCTGTCAAAACACCACATATTGTTGCTCTGTGATTAAACTTATCAAATCTTGACATCTGTCAAAACACCACATATTGTTGCTCTGTGATTAAACTTATCAAATCTTGACATCAATCTGTCAAAACACCACATATTGTTGCTCTGTGATTATACTTATCAAATCTTGACATCAATCTGTCAAAACACCATATATTGTTGCTCTGTGATTAAACTTATGAAATCTTGACATCTGTCAAAATACCACATATTGTTGCTCTGTGATTAAACTTATCAAATCTTGACATCTGTCAAAACACCACATATTACTGTGATTAAACTTATCAAATCTCGTTAAATAGCCACATAATATTGCATTCAGGCTTGATAACATTTAAATTGTGAGTCATAAAACTGTGAGTGGAACATAAAATTGCTAATTTAATGCCAGGATTATCAAAAAAAACCTATTTAAAGTGTCCAATAAATTATTGTTACATTATCAAGACAAGTATACCTAGTTACAACATAGACAAATAACAAATAAATCAACAACTTATTCAAACTTTTAACTAGTGGATTAGCGAGGCAGTAAAATTTCCAAATGTGTGGAAAAAAAACAATAATAATTATAAAATTGTAATTAGGTATAAACTAAATTGTATTTTGTTCCTTTGTAATATTTATACTGTTGGAAATCTATTATTCATTCATTCATTCATTCATTCAATTACATATAATATATAATTATTATATACAACTATAATTTATCACAATTTATATCGATAAGTTTGAAATGTTAAATAATTAAAAGTTTGAAAGTTGCACCATGCGGTAACATAACGACAATATTTCACAATTTTTAGGAAAACTTAACATAAAACCGTCAGGTAGAGTTATTGTCATACTGTCAGAGACAAGTACTTAGTGTACCTATCACATATATGTATCTATGTAGTGGTGGCCACTATTTCATTGATTTGCACGTTTTTGATACCCAATTGCAACTCTATATCCCTATGTGATACATATATCATGAAATAATTCTGAATCACAACTTTATAATTGCTTTCATTGTTTATATTAAACTATTTACTTTTATATCATATATGTACAAACAATAAGTGAACATTTAACATTATATTAATAAATTAATGTAATTTTATTGAAAATAGTGAAATTATTATATAAAATTTAATTTGATCAAATATTTCCTTAAGTTGAATGAGACTGTATAAAATAACTGTTATATTCCCGTGATCATGTTGAGAAGGCAATTTATTTATTTATGTATTTTTTACAGATGTTTTATTTTTTTATTTGCGACCGACACCCGCTTCACTGAGAACATACCCTCGTTGGAGCGAGTATGAAAGCTGATAACAATTCAAATAAAAAAATATTGTATTTCTTTAAGACTCTATAGTAGACAAAGTAGTAAATTTTTTAAAATATATTGCCCAGTAACCTCAAAAGATACGTCTTTAAAATAAAGAACAGTTTATTTTGACATCTTTTTTTAAAATGCAGGAAATTATTTCAATCACATCTGTATGACCTTCTTTCACAGCTACCTCTTGTGGCGTTTGTCCGTTGTTGTCCCTTATATTAACATCTGCCCCCCCACCACCCTCCTCCCTAGACAGACATAACCACTTCACGGTCTCTAACCTACCTTTCTCAACAGCAATATGTAATGGCGTTTGTCCATCCCTGTTTTTAACATTTACATCTATCCCATCACCTTCCTTACTGGATTGACACAAATACTTTAATATTTCTGAATCCCAATTTCTGGAAGCCGCATGAACTAAAGTATTTCCATACATATCCCTATCGTCTACATCTACATCAGCCCCCCCACCCTCCTCCCTAGACAGACATAACCACTTCACGGTCTCTAACCTACCTTTCTCAACAGCAATATGTAATGGCGTTTGTCCATCCCTGTTTTTAACATTTACATCTATCCCATCACCTTCCTTACTGGATTGACACAAATACTTTAATATTTCTGAATCCCAATTTCTGGAAGCCGCATGAACTAAAGTATTTCCATACATATCCCTATCGTCTACATCTACATCAGCCCCCCCACCACCCTCCTCCCTAGACAGACATAACCACTTCACGGTCTCTAAGCTACCTTCCTCAACAGCAATATGTAATGGAGTTAGTCCGTTATTGTTTTTAACATTTACATCTATCTCATACCCTTCCTTCCTGAATTGACAAAAATATTTTAATATCTCTGCATCCAAACTTCTGGAAGCCACATGAAGAACAGTATCTCCAAACTTATCCCTTATATTAACATCTGCCCCCCCACCACCCTCCTGCCTAGACAGACATAACCACTTCACGATCTCTAACCTACCTTTCTCAACAGCAATATATAATGGAGTTTCTCCGTTATTGTTTTTAACATTTACATCTATCTCATCACCTTCCTTCCTGGATTGACACAAATACTTTAATATATTTTCCACATTTTTGGCAGCCGCATGAACTAAAGTATTTCCATCACAATCCCTATCGTCTACATCTACATCAGCCCCCCCACCACCCTCCTCCCTAGACAGACATAACCACTTCACGGTCTCTAAGGTACCTTCCTCAACAGCAATATATAATGGAGTTTCTCCATTATCGTTTTTAACATTTACATCTATCTCATCACCTTCCTTCCTGGATTGACACAAATACTTTAATATATTTTCCTCATTTTTGGCAGCCGCATGAACTAAAGTATCTCCAAACTCATCCCTTATGTCTACATCAGCCCCCCCACCACCCTCCTCCCTAGACATACATAACCACTTCACGGTCTCTAAACTACCTTTCTCAACAGCAATATATAATGGAGTTTGTCCATAATAGTTTTTAACATTTACATCTATCTCATCACCTTCCTTCCTGGATTGACACAAATACTTTAATATATTTACATTCCATCTTCTGGAAGCCGCATGAAGAACTGTATCTCCATACATATCCCTTACATCTACATCTGCCCCCCCACCACCCTTCTCCCTAGACATACATAACCACTTCACGGTCTGTAACCTATCTTCCTCAACAGCAATATGTAATGGAGTTTTTCCATTACTGTTTTTAACATTTACATCTATCTTATTACCTTCCTTCCTAGATTGACAGAAATACTTAAATATTTCTGCATCCCAATTTATGGAAGCCGCATGAAGAACAGTATCTCCATACATATCCCTTACATCTACATCTGCCCCCCCACCACCCTTCTCCCTAGACAGACATAACCACTTCACGGTCTCTAATCTACCTTTCTCAACAGCAATATGTAATGGAGTTTGTCCATCCCTGTTTTTAACATTTACATCTATCCCATCACCTTCCTTACTGGATTGACACAAATACTTTAATATTTCTGAATCCAAATTTCTGGAAGCCGCATGAACTAAAGTATTTCCATACTCGTCCCTTATGTCTACATCTACATCAGCCCCCCCACCACCCTCCTCCCTAGACAGACATAACCACTTCACGTTCTCTAAGGTACCTTCCTCAACAGCAATATGTAATGGAGTTTGTCCCTTAATGTTTTTAACATTTCCATCTATCTCATCACCTTCCTTCCTGGATTGACACAAATACTTTAATATATTTACATTCCATCTTCTGGAAGCCACATGAAGAACTGTATCTCCATACTCATCCCTTATGTCTACATCTGCCCCCCCACCACCCTCCTCCCTAGACAGACATAACCACTTCACGGTCTCTAACTTACCACTCTCAACAGCAATATGTATTGGAGTTTTTCCATTATTGTTTTTAACATTTACATCTATCTCATCACCTTTCTTCCTGGATTGACACAAATACTTTAATATATTTTCCTCATTTTTGGCAGCCGCATGAACTAAAGTATTTCCATCACAATCCCTATCCTCTACATCTAAATCAGCCCCCCCACCACCCTCCTCCCTAGACAGACATAACCACTTCACGGTCTCTAAGCTACCTTTCTTAACAGCAATATGTAATGGAGTTTTTCCATTATTGTTTTTAACATTTACATCTATCTCATCACCTTCCTTCCTGGATTGACACAAATACTTTAATATATTTTCCTCATTTTTGGCAGCCGCATGAACTAAAGTATTTCCATCACAATCCCTATCCTCTACATCTAAATCAGCCCCCCCACCACCCTCCTCCCTAGACAGACATAACCACTCCACTGTCTCTAACCTACCTTTCTCAACAGCAATATATAATGGAGTTTGTCCCTTATTGTTATTAACATTTACATCTATCCCCCCGCCATTTTTCTCCTTAGACAAGCACAAGTACATTATTATGTCAAGATCATCTCCTGTTACAACCATATGTAGTGCAGTATTACCACAATAGTCCGTCACATCTAAGTTAGCTCCCGCACCTCCCCTATCCTTAGGACGGCATAGATATTGTATGGCCTTTTGAGTATTTCTCAGTATAGCCCAATATAGTGGAGTCTTTTCGAACGTATCTTTATCCTCCACACTTAATCCTCCGCCTCCATCCTCCTTGGACTGGATCAGCCACTAGAAATATAATACATATTATTTTATTTATAATATATATTAATTTATCTCATTTTATTTAAAATCAGTATCACAAAATAAATAAAAAACAAAAGCAAGTGGGTTGTGGCCAACACTTTTATATTCACTCAATAGTTTTTAAATATTTGCTTGACCATCAAATGTTGACAATTCCTGAATGCATTTTTATGAATGAACTCTATTTCTATTTTGCCATAGATACGGTGCCTTATTATCCGAAGATTCTCACTGACTTTTCTGTTTCCAGAGATCTTGGTCACTTCTCTGATGCCCTATATATATGGATCTGAAGTCGCCGACAGTCCGCAAGTGTGAATCTCAATTCGCACTTGTTGATTGTTCTTTTTGCACCATGGTGCCGAGATTGCTAATCTAGAGGGCTCCATGAGCTACTCTTCGTGCCATGCATTGTTTTTTTTTTGTCATTCATTCTAGCGTTCTGCGAAGGGGCCGTTGACAGTCCCCATATGCGGAGCGTGACCTTTTTAGGTGAGACGAGACTGGTGTGTGGGTATACACAGATATGTTGTGCTCCCTTTTATAAGGCAATGCACACCCGCACACCTTTTGCTGGATACCCCACATTGTGGGATATGCCGTGATGGTATGAATGAATGATAATTGAGTTCGATATTAATATGTAAATTAAAGTGATGACAACACTTTGTGTTAAATATATAATTATATTTACCTTCAGTACTTCCACATTATCTCCTCTTACAGCCAAGTGTACTAATGTACCTCCCTCCTCGTTCTTAACTGTCACATCGGCTCCCCGCTCTATCAACCAGTGTAACATCTTCACGGTACCACACGCTGCTGCCAACATTAGTGGTAAGTCATCCCCCTCCACACCCCGCACCTTCCCTCCCCTCCCTCCTTCTTCAGGTGACGACAGCAACCACACCATTGGATAATATTGTGCCCCAACTATTGCCCCTATCACTGCATTATCAACATCATACAATAAACCAAATTTCACTTCATAATGTTTGTAGAGGAATATTAGTCCGTCCGTATCTCTAGCACCTCGGGCTATATCAGTACCAAAATCATATTTATCATCAGGGTAACAGTAACATTGTGAAATAGTCTTTAATAATTCATATTGATCGTCGAGTTTTACAATATCAATTAAGGCGTAAAATAAAAACATATTTCCATCTTGGAATGTAGTCACAACACTTCTGTATGTCCGTGGCTTATCTCTGATCACTCGGACCATATACTTCTCCTTACACTTACACTTATTTTCTCTAATCTTTTTCGAGAACATTATATTGTGCGTTACGTGTAAATAACTAAAAATAAATAAAAATAATCTGAGTGATGTGGATTTATATATCTATAGATAAAGACAGTGGCGGCTCATACAAAAGGGCTCTCGGGCTACCAAAAACTTGTCGGCCTTCGTGGCTCAGTTGGTTAGATATCTGACTGCTGAGCCAGAGCTCCCGGGTTCGATTCCCGGTGGAGACACAGTTTTTAATTGTGTTTTCAGTTTGGATCTGTGAGACGATTAATACCGTAAGTCTTCAGAATTTGGCTACTTGTTATTGGGTGCGTGTTAAATTAATATTTGACATAGCACCTGTTAGTTTCCCGAGAAGCAATTTAAATAAATAAATAAATAAACAAATAAATATCAATATTTTTTTATTTAAAATACCTTGCCACATGATATTTGATAATATATAAAAACGAGTGGTTTGTGGCCAACGCTACCAAAAAATTCGTTCAAAAAATTCCAAAAATATATGTAATATTATAATCAATCGATGCATTTTATTATAAACGTTATCTAAAACTCAACCAAAGATAAACAGAAGAATTATGGAAAACACTGATAATGTTAATGTACGAAAATAATATTGTGTCACATATCTGCTTTCTGATTCATGTTGAAAGTTAATATATCTTCTAGGTAAAATTATAATTTCCGATAAACAGAAGAATTATGGAAAACACTGATAATGTTAATGTACGAAAATAATATTGTGTCACATATCTGCTTTCTGATTCATGTTGAAAGTTAATATATCTTCTAGGTAAAATTATAATTTCCGATAAACAGAAGAATTATGGAAAACACTGATAATGTTAATGTACGAAAATAATATTGTGTCACATATCTGCTTTCTGATTCATGTTGAAAGTTAATATATCTTCTAGGTAAAATTATAATTTCCGATAAACAGAAGAATTATGGAAAACACTGATAATGTTAATGTACGAAAATAATATTGTGTCACATATCTGCTTTCTGATTCATGTTGAAAGTTAATATATCTTCTAGGTAAAATTATAATTTCCGATAAACAGAAGAATTATGGAAAACACTGATAATGTTAATGTACGAAAATAATATTGTGTCACATATCTGCTTTCTGATTCATGTTGAAAGTTAATATATCTTCTAGGTAAAATTATAATTTCCGATAAACAGAAGAATTATGGAAAACACTGATAATGTTAATGTACGAAAATAATATTGTGTCACATATCTGCTTTCTGATTCATGTTGAAAGTTAATATATCTTCTAGGTAAAATTATAATTTCCGATAAACAGAAGAATTATGGAAAACACTGATAATGTTAATGTACGAAAATAATATTGTGTCACATATCTGCTTTCTGATTCATGTTGAAAGTTAATATATCTTCTAGGTAAAATTATAATTTCCGATAAACAGAAGAATTATGGAAAACACTGATAATGTTAATGTACGAAAATAATATTGTGTCACATATCTGCTTTCTGATTCATGTTGAAAGTTAATATATCTTCTAGGTAAAATTATAATTTCCGATAAACAGAAGAATTATGGAAAACACTGATAATGTTAATGTACGAAAATAATATTGTGTCACATATCTGCTTTCTGATTCATGTTGAAAGTTAATATATCTTCTAGGTAAAATTATAATTTCCGATAAACAGAAGAATTATGGAAAACACTGATAATGTTAATGTACGAAAATAATATTGTGTCACATATCTGCTTTCTGATTCATGTTGAAAGTTAATATATCTTCTAGGTAAAATTATAATTTCCGATAAACAGAAGAATTATGGAAAACACTGATAATGTTAATGTACGAAAATAATATTGTGTCACATATCTGCTTTCTGATTCATGTTGAAAGTTAATATATCTTCTAGGTAAAATTATAATTTCCGATAAACAGAAAAATTATGGAAAACACTGATAATGTTAATGTACGAAAATAATATTGTGTCACATATCTGCTTTCTGATTCATGTTGAAAGTTAATATATCTTCTAGGTAAAATTATAATTTCCGATAAACAGAAGAATTATGGAAAACACTGATAATGTTAATGTACGAAAATAATATTTGATAATTGATAATATATAAAAACGAGTGGTTTGTGGCCAACGCTACCAAAAAATTCGTTCAAAAAATTCCAAAAATATATGTAATATTATAATCAATCGATGCATTTTATTATAAACGTTATCTAAAACTCAACCAAAGATAAACAGAAGAATTATGGAAAACACTGATAATGTTAATGTACGAAAATAATATTGTGTCACATATCTGCTTTCTGATTCATGTTGAAAGTTAATATATCTTCTAGGTAAAATTATAATTTCCGATAAACAGAAGAATTATGGAAAACACTGATAATGTTAATGTACGAAAATAATATTGTGTCACATATCTGCTTTCTGATTCATGTTGAAAGTTAATATATCTTCTAGGTAAAATTATAATTTCCGATAAACAGAAGAATTATGGAAAACACTGATAATGTTAATGTACGAAAATAATATTGTGTCACATATCTGCTTTCTGATTCATGTTGAAAGTTAATATATCTTCTAGGTAAAATTATAATTTCCGATAAACAGAAGAATTATGGAAAACACTGATAATGTTAATGTACGAAAATAATATTGTGTCACATATCTGCTTTCTGATTCATGTTGAAAGTTAATATATCTTCTAGGTAAAATTATAATTTCCGATAAACAGAAAAATTATGGAAAACACTGATAATGTTAATGTACGAAAATAATATTGTGTCACATATCTGCTTTCTGATTCATGTTGAAAGTTAATATATCTTCTAGGTAAAATTATAATTTCCGATAAACAGAAGAATTATGGAAAACACTGATAATGTTAATGTACGAAAATAATATTTGATAATTGATAATATATAAAAACGAGTGGTTTGTGGCCAACGCTACCAAAAAATTCGTTCAAAAAATTCCAAAAATATATGTAATATTATAATCAATCGATGCATTTTATTATAAACGTTATCTAAAACTCAACCAAAGATAAACAGAAGAATTATGGAAAACACTGATAATGTTAATGTACGAAAATAATATTGTGTCACATATCTGCTTTCTGATTCATGTTGAAAGTTAATATATCTTCTAGGTAAAATTATAATTTCCGATAAACAGAAGAATTATGGAAAACACTGATAATGTTAATGTACGAAAATAATATTGTGTCACATATCTGCTTTCTGATTCATGTTGAAAGTTAATATATCTTCTAGGTAAAATTATAATTTCCGATAAACAGAAGAATTATGGAAAACACTGATAATGTTAATGTACGAAAATAATATTGTGTCACATATCTGCTTTCTGATTCATGTTGAAAGTTAATATATCTTCTAGGTAAAATTATAATTTCCGATAAACAGAAGAATTATGGAAAACACTGATAATGTTAATGTACGAAAATAATATTGTGTCACATATCTGCTTTCTGATTCATGTTGAAAGTTAATATATCTTCTAGGTAAAATTATAATTTCCGATAAACAGAAAAATTATGGAAAACACTGATAATGTTAATGTACGAAAATAATATTGTGTCACATATCTGCTTTCTGATTCATGTTGAAAGTTAATATATCTTCTAGGTAAAATTATAATTTCCGATAAACAGAAGAATTATGGAAAACACTGATAATGTTAATGTACGAAAATAATATTGTGTCACATATCTGCTTTCTGATTCATGTTGAAAGTTAATATATCTTCTAGGTAAAATTATAATTTCCGATAAACAGAAGAATTATGGAAAACACTGATAATGTTAATGTACGAAAATAATATTGTGTCACATATCTGCTTTCTGATTCATGTTGAAAATTAATATATCTTCTAGGTAAAATTATAATTTCCGATAAACAGAAGAATTATGGAAAACACTGATAATGTTAATGTACGAAAATAATATTGTGTCACATATCTGCTTTCTGATTCACGTTGAAAGTTAATATATCTTCTAGGTAAAATTATAATTTCCGATAAACAGAAAAATTATGGAAAACACTGATAATGTTAATGTACGAAAATAATATTGTGTCACATATCTGCTTTCTGATTCATGTTGAAAGTTAATATATCTTCTAGGTAAAATAATAATTTCCGATAAACAGAAGAATTATGGAAAACACTGATAATGTTAATGTACGAAAATAATATTGTGTCACATATCTGCTTTCTGATTCATGTTGAAAGTTAATATATCTTCTAGGTAAAATTATAATTTCCGATAAACAGAAGAATTATGGAAAACACTGATAATGTTAATGTACGAAAATAATATTGTGTCACATATCTGCTTTCTGATTCATGTTGAAAGTTAATATATCTTCTAGGTAAAATTATAATTTCCGATAAACAGAAGAATTATGGAAAACACTGATAATGTTAATGTACGAAAATAATATTGTGTCACATATCTGCTTTCTGATTCATGTTGAAAGTTAATATATCTTCTAGGTAAAATTATAATTTCCGATAAACAGAAGAATTATGGAAAACACTGATAATGTTAATGTACGAAAATAATATTGTGTCACATATCTGCTTTCTGATTCATGTTGAAAGTTAATATATCTTCTAGGTAAAATTATAATTTCCGATAAACAGAAGAATTATGGAAAACACTGATAATGTTAATGTACGAAAATAATATTGTGTCACATATCTGCTTTCTGATTCATGTTGAAAGTTAATATATCTTCTAGGTAAAATTATAATTTCCGATAAACAGAAGAATTATGGAAAACACTGATAATGTTAATGTACGAAAATAATATTGTGTCACATATCTGCTTTCTGATTCATGTTGAAAGTTAATATATCTTCTAGGTAAAATTATAATTTCCGATAAACAGAAGAATTATGGAAAACACTGATAATGTTAATGTACGAAAATAATATTGTGTCACATATCTGCTTTCTGATTCATGTTGAAAGTTGAAAGTATCTTCTAGGTAAAATTATAATTTCCGATAAACAGAAGAATTATGGAAAACACTGATAATGTTAATGTACGAAAATAATATTGTGTCACATATCTGCTTTCTGATTCATGTTGAAAGTTAATATATCTTCTAGGTAAAATTATAATTTCCGATAAACAGAAGAATTATGGAAAACACTGATAATGTTAATGTACGAAAATAATATTGTGTCACATATCTGCTTTCTGATTCATGTTGAAAGTTAATATATCTTCTAGGTAAAATTATAATTTCCGATAAACAGAAGAATTATGGAAAACACTGATAATGTTAATGTACGAAAATAATATTGTGTCACATATCTGCTTTCTGATTCATGTTGAAAGTTAATATATCTTCTAGGTAAAATTATAATTTCCGATAAACAGAAGAATTATGGAAAACACTGATAATGTTAATGTACGAAAATAATATTGTGTCACATATCTGCTTTCTGATTCATGTTGAAAGTTAATATATCTTCTAGGTAAAATTATAATTTCCGATACACAGAAGAATTATGGAAAACACTGATAATGTTAATGTACGAAAATAATATTGTGTCACATATCTGCTTTCTGATTCATGTTGAAAGTTAATATATCTTCTAGGTAAAATTATAATTTCCGATAAACAGAAGAATTATGGAAAACACTGATAATGTTAATGTACGAAAATAATATTGTGTCACATATCTGCTTTCTGATTCATGTTGAAAGTTAATATATCTTCTAGGTAAAATTATAATTTCCGATACACAGAAGAATTATGGAAAACACTGATAATGTTAATGTACGAAAATAATATTGTGTCACATATCTGCTTTCTGATTCATGTTGAAAGTTAATATATCTTCTAGGTAAAATTATAATTTCCGATAAACAGAAGAATTATGGAAAACACTGATAATGTTAATGTACGAAAATAATATTGTGTCACATATCTGCTTTCTGATTCATGTTGAAAGTTAATATATCTTCTAGGTAAAATTATAATTTCCGATAAACAGAAGAATTATGGAAAACACTGATAATGTTAATGTACGAAAATAATATTGTGTCACATATCTGCTTTCTGATTCATGTTGAAAGTTAATATATCTTCTAGGTAAAATTATAATTTCCGATAAACAGAAGAATTATGGAAAACACTGATAATGTTAATGTACGAAAATAATATTGTGTCACATATCTGCTTTCTGATTCATGTTGAAAGTTAATATATCTTCTAGGTAAAATTATAATTTCCGATACACAGAAGAATTATGGAAAACACTGATAATGTTAATGTACGAAAATAATATTGTGTCACATATCTGCTTTCTGATTCATGTTGAAAGTTAATATATCTTCTAGGTAAAATTATAATTTCCGATAAACAGAAGAATTATGGAAAACACTGATAATGTTAATGTACGAAAATAATATTGTGTCACATATCTGCTTTCTGATTCATGTTGAAAGTTAATATATCTTCTAGGTAAAATTATAATTTCCGATACACAGAAGAATTATGGAAAACACTGATAATGTTAATGTACGAAAATAATATTGTGTCACATATCTGCTTTCTGATTCATGTTGAAAGTTAATATATCTTCTAGGTAAAATTATAATTTCCGATAAACAGAAGAATTATGGAAAACACTGATAATGTTAATCTACGAAAATAATATTGTTTCACATATCTGCTTTCTGATTCATGTTGAAAGTTAATATATCTTCTAGGTAAAATTATAATTTCCGATACACAGAAGAATTATGGAAAACACTGATAATGTTAATGTACGAAAATAATATTGTGTCACATATCTGCTTTCTGATTCATGTTGAAAGTTAATATATCTTCTAGGTAAAATTATAATTTCCGATAAACAGAAGAATTATGGAAAACACTGATAATGTTAATGTACGAAAATAATATTGTGTCACATATCTGCTTTCTGATTCATGTTGAAAGTTAATATATCTTCTAGGTAAAATTATAATTTCCGATACACAGAAGAATTATGGAAAACACTGATAATGTTAATGTACGAAAATAATATTGTGTCACATATCTGCTTTCTGATTCATGTTGAAAGTTAATATATCTTCTAGGTAAAATTATAATTTCCGATAAACAGAAGAATTATGGAAAACACTGATAATGTTAATGTACGAAAATAATATTGTGTCACATATCTGCTTTCTGATTCATGTTGAAAGTTAATATATCTTCTAGGTAAAATTATAATTTCCGATAAACAGAAGAATTATGGAAAACACTGATAATGTTAATGTACGAAAATAATATTGTGTCACATATCTGCTTTCTGATTCATGTTGAAAGTTAATATATCTTCTAGGTAAAATTATAATTTCCGATACACAGAAGAATTATGGAAAACACTGATAATGTTAATGTACGAAAATAATATTGTGTCACATATCTGCTTTCTGATTCATGTTGAAAGTTAATATATCTTCTAGGTAAAATTATAATTTCCGATACACAGAAGAATTATGGAAAACACTGATAATGTTAATGTACGAAAATAATATTGTGTCACATATCTGCTTTCTGATTCATGTTGAAAGTCAATATATCTTCTAGGTAAAATTATAATTTCCGATAAACAGAAGAATTATGGAAAACACTGATAATGTTAATGTACGAAAATAATATTGTGTCACATATCTGCTTTCTGATTCATGTTGAAAGTTAATATATCTTCTAGGTAAAATTATAATTTCCGATAAACAGAAGAATTATGGAAAACACTGATTATGTTAATGTACGAAAATAAAATTGTGTCACATATCTGCTTTCTGATTCATGTTGAAAGTTAATATAATATCTTCTAGGTAAAATTATAATTTCCGATAAACAGAAGAATTATGGAAAACACTGATAATGTTAATGTACGAAAATAATATTGTGTCACATATCTGCTTTCTGATTCATGTTGAAAGTTAATATATCTTCTAGGTAAAATTATAATTTCCGATAAACAGAAGAATTATGGAAAACACTGATAATGTTAATGTACGAAAATAATATTGTGTCACATATCTGCTTTCTGATTCATGTTGAAAGTTAATATATCTTCTAGGTAAAATTATAATTTCCGATAAACAGAAGAATTATGGAAAACACTGATATTGTTTATGCACGAAAATAATATTGTGTCACATATCTGCTTTCTGATTCATGTTGAAAGTTAATATATCTTCTAGGTAAAATTATAATTTCCGATAAACAGAAGAATTATGGAAAACACTGATATTGTTTATGCACGAAAATAATATTGTGTCACATATCTGCTTTCTGATTCATGTTGAAAGTTAATATATCTTCTAGGTAAAATTATAATTTCCGATTAACAGAAGAATTATGGAAAACACTGATTATGTTAATGTACGAAAATAATATTGTGTCACATATCTGCTTTCTGATTCATGTTGAAAGTTAATATAATATCTTCTAGGTAAAATTATAATTTCCGATAAACAGAAGAATTATGGAAAACACTGATAATGTTAATGTACGAAAATAATATTGTGTCACATATCTGCTTTCTGATTCATGTTGAAAGTTAATATATCTTCTAGGTAAAATTATAATTTCCGATAAACA
>OY754990.1:7385484-7562984 GCA_963576475.1 Molanna angustata
TACACAGTCAATGCATTAAATATAGTTAAATTAAAATAAGACAACATGACTATAAGAATTTGTTGACAAAATAAATAAAGCTATATCATATGGATGCCTTACGTTAATGTCGATTCATATAGGTTTCTATCCTCCTATAATACTGTTTTACACAGTCAATGCATTAAATATAGTTAAATTAAAATAAGACAACATGTCTATAAGAATTTGTTGACAAAATAAATAAAGCTATATCATATGGATGCCTTACGTTAATGTCAATTCATATAGGTTTCTATCCTCCAAATAATACTGTTTTACACAGTCAATGCATTAAATATAGTTAAATTAAAATAAGACAACTGTTGAAGTACCTACCTTGATATTTAAAAACTAAGTATGTACATAAGAATATGAAAAAGCTTAAATAATGTTTAATATTAATAAATAAATGATAAAAACAATTATATTTGTACTTACTGAGATTTGAAAGACAGCACGACAAACCAACACTAACCGAATACGAATCAAAATGTACTGATTTCTATGCAAAAACAGACGCCTAGACGCGTAAACCCCCGACTGATACGTCGGCCATATTAGATTGGTCATTGGTCATCACTGACAAATGAAGTGCCGGGTCTTGTGACCCCTGACTTCTTCATCTGAAGTTGGGTAAAATATTCTCTCATACATTACGGCATGATATAACTGCAAAAACTGCAAATCCAGAGGGCGCTGGCCCATCTCTTCTGTGGCCGACCGACACCCCTTTTGCTTTCCCATGGCCTCCACTTTAAGACTTTGGGAGTCCATCTTGAATTTGGCTGTATGGCCATGTGTCCTGCCCATTACCATTTCAATTTTGCGATCCGATCCATGATATCGGCGACTTTTGTTCGGCGTCTGATTTCTGTATTTGTTAATCTATCCCTTAGACCTATGCCCAACATTTGCCGCTCCATGGATTGTTGCGCGCATTTTAATTTGTGGACAGTATTTATGGTCAGGGACATTGTTTCCAAACCATATGTCATCACAGGCAAGATGCATGATTCATAGATTTTTCTTTTTAAATTAATGGGGATATCCTTATTTCTCATTATATGACTGAGCTTCCCGAAGGCTGCCAAACCAAGTCCAATTCTTCTGGGTATTTCTGCCACCCGGTTTTCTTTTCCCATTCTTAACTTATGTCCGAGGTAGATGTATTCGTCAACAATTTAAATTATTTTGTCATTAATTTTAATATTTCTGTTGGACGGACTCATGATTTTGGTATTGCTGTGGTTCATTTCTAGCCCAAATCTCAGGGAAGCGTCATGGAGATCTTTAATCGTGACAGTTAGTTCTTCCAGGTCGTTTGCTACAAGAAGTGCGATATCGTCTGCAAAGCGGAGATGAGTCAAGCATGTACCAACGATTTTTATTCCTCGGTTTTCCCAGTTTAGTGTTTTAAATATATTTTCTAAGACCAACGTGAACTGCTTGGGAGAGATGGTATCTCCTTGTCTAACACCTCTTTTGATTTTTATTTTATCTGTTTTTGTATTATCATCGATTTTCACATCCATTGTGGCATAGTCATATATAAATTTGATCAATTTGGTATATCGTGAGTCGACTCTTGCGTCATTCAGTGCGTCAATTATACCCCATTTTTCAATAGAGTCGAATGCCTTTTTGTAGTCAATAAATGCTAGATGTATATCAATATTGTATTCTGTTGTTTTTTCGATGACCAGTCTAAGGGTTTAGATATGATCGGTAGTACTAAAATCTTTTCTGAATCCAGCTTGTTCCACTGGTTGATAGAAGTCTAATTTAGGTGTAAGGCGGTTTGTTATAATTTTTGTTAGCAGTTTATATAAATGGGATAGTAAACTAATAGGTCTATAGTTTTCCGAGTTTTCTGGGTCTCCTTTCTTGTATAGAATCACTACCTCAGCATTTTTCCAGCTGTTAGGAATGCTTTCTTGTTCTAGGCATTTATTTAAAAGTAGTCTCACTGCTTCGATAACCTCATCCCCACCTAATTTCAACATATTGTTAGTTACTTGATCTTCACCCGGACTTTTATTATTTTTGGTATGTATATTTAAGGGCATTTAACAGTTCACTGCGGTCAATTTCTGGTAATTCCATTGATCCAACATTCATTATAGCTCTATTCTTGGCTGTTTGTTGTGTTTTTGTATCATAGAGATTCGCGTAGAAATCATGTGTTGTATCTGCGATCTTTTCTTTACTATTGACCGATTTTCCATCTTTATCTTTGATTTTGATTATATTCGATTTTCCAATACTCTTGTTTCTTTGCAGAACCTTCATATTTTTATTTGCTTCTATTATTTCAGTGATAAGGGTTGTGTTATGTCTTTGAATATCTTTTCTAATCTCTTTTTTCAAAGTTTTATTAAGTGTTCTATATTCAGCCGAGTCTAAATACATAGGTAGTTGCTTCGGATCAGAATCTTTCTAGTGAAGCAGTATCCTTTAATATGCTTTCTTTATAATATAATGATATAAATCAGAAAAATAAATAAATAAATATATTATTAAAATATTATATAGTATTATCAAATTGATACATATATGTATTTGGCTTAATGGTGTTGCTTCTCATCAGTTGATAAGAATCTACCTAAATATTAATTAGTAAATAAAGTTATCATTGATTGATGTGTTTTGTGAGATCTTTAATCAGATAATATTATATTGTTAACTAGCTTTTATGTCCCGCCGTTGGCCAAGAATGTAAAATTGTGAAGGAAAAAGCAATCGTTTTTATAATATTGTCACCCAATTATTTTGCATAATCGGACTATGAAAAGTGGTTTGAAATATGATTGAATTTGATTGTAAAATGTTCAAGTGATGGCCACAACTCATTATTTTTATATATTGCTATAAAGTGTGAATGAAGTATAATATACAATTTCTGCACGCATGGACTATGCGAAATGGTTTTAAATATGACTGGCCACAACCCCCATTTTTAAATATTATCATCGAAAACAAATTGTAATATGTACCTATTGAAAATTTAGTAATTTTGGATGTTGGGATGTGGTTAAAATTTGATTAAACAAATGTACTGAAAAGATCTAGTGTTGGTCACATCCCATTCGTTTTTATATTTTTTCATCAAGAGTGCATTATATTTTTGCACAATTAGACTTATAGACTTAAAATTGACACAAAAGCCTACATTAACGAAGAAGAAGAAGACTTAAACTATAGTAAATAGTTTTTAATTTGAATATAAACGTTGTGAAGAGTTCAGTTATGGCCACAACCCCCATTATTTAAATATCGTCAACGAAATCAAATATGAAGGTGTTGAAAATTATTCAAAATAGGATGATATAAATGGTTTAAATTTGATTAAACAAAAGTATTGAAAAGATTCTAGTGCAGGTTACTTCGTCACATCCCACATACCATTCGTTTTTACATATGTATTTTCATCAAGTGAGCATTTCGTTAATAATATTTCTGCACAATAGACTATTAGACTTAAAACTAACCCAAAAATCTAAATAAAAAAGAGAAGAATAAGTATAAGACTATAAGAAATAGTTTGTATAAAAAACTATTCCAATGGTCTACATAAAATAAGAAAAAATACATAAAATAGAAGAATTAGACTATTGGAAATAGATTGTATAAAAACTGACTAAAAGGTCTTCATAAAAGAAGAAGAAGATTAATCTATAGGAAAGAGTTTGTATAAAATTCACCCAAGTTCTACATAAAATAAGAAAACGAAGAAAAAGACTAAAGGAAATAGTTTGTGTAAAAACTGTAAGGTCTACATAAAATTAAGAAGAAAATGAATTAGACTCCATGAACCGTCGCTTCAGACCCTTCAGAACCTCCCGTCCCTTCAATCCATCATTACGTCCCTTCCAATCAGGCCATTCAGTACCTCCCGTTCCTTCAATCCATCATTAGGTCCCTTCCAATCAGGCCCTTCAGTACCTCCCGTCCCTTTAGGCCCTTTAGTGCCTCCCTTCCCTTCATTACATCCCGTCCCTTCAGTCGGTTAAGAAAAGTTTAAATCCAGAAACCATCCTGGAAGAACCGCGAAGAGATGAAAGGACCTTATTTTCCCAGGATACTCCACCTGTAAAGGTAAAATGACTAAATACACGAAGAAGAAGAAGAAAAAAGTTTAAATTCAGATACCTGCGAAGATATGGAAGGAAAATTGGACCTTCTTCTCCCAGGATAGTCCACCTTCATAGGTAAAATGACCAAATGCACGATGAAAAAGAAACGGAAGAAGAAGAAAAAAGTTTTTATCCAAAAACCGTCTTGGAAGACTTGCGAAGAGTTGGAAGAACAGTTGGACCTTCTTCTGGAAGGATTCTCCAACTTCATAGGTAAAATGACCAAATACACGATGAAGAAGAAGAAGAAAAAAGTTTAAATCCAGAAACCGTCCTGGAAGACCTGCGAAAAGATGGAGGGACAGTCGGACCTTCGTTTCCCAGGATATTCCGCTTTCATTGGTAAAATGACCAAATACACGAAGAAGAAGAAGAATAAGAAAAAAAATTAAATCCAGAAACCATCCCGGGCATACGCACGACAATTCACCAAAGTTTCATTGTAATTGGACAAACGGTTTAGGAGCACATAGCATACATGCATCCATTCATACATACATAAATAAATAAATAAATAAAATAATTTTCCTATAAGAAATCAGTATATTGTTGATTTGTAAGAAAATAGTATTAGGTAGGTACCTACCTACAACAATGTTCCAAATAAATTCGATTCATAACAAATTTTATTTGAATATCAGAATCTTTCCGTAACCATAGTAACCATTCCAATATTAATATCAAATGGGCTCGATACATTTTTTGGATATGTAGGTAGGTACCTACATTGGTTTGTTCGAAGCCACAAAAACGAAAATTGTCCGAAATATCAAATATTATATACAAATTATGCAATTTTATTATGCCTATATCTTTACTAATAATTAACAGACTTTTACAATATATGTCTTAAAACTTGCTATAAAGTCTTGTGTTTCATTCTATTATTTAATAATCACATTTATTTCAAAGGTATATTATTTTAAAGAACATATTCATTCGGTAGGAAAATTAAATATCGTATGAAAAGATATTAAAATGGCGGGGTTATAAGTCCATTTGTACAAAACGCTTACTTTTTTTTTTTTTTGCGGGTGGCAGTTCTTGAGGAGAACACACTTAGGCCAATTGGCCCTTTGTGATACCACATTGGGGTTGTCCTCCCACTCACTTATCCCCCTTGAACCAGCCTGAGCGGCTAATATGAATGTCATAATGTCTGCAATGTCGGCCGACGCTATGTCAATTAAATCATCATAGAAGAAACTTCCCAAGGAGCTTCTCCTAATTCTAGAGAGAGCAGGACAGTGACAGAGGAAGTGGACCACTGTCTCCTCCTCCTCCTCGTCTTGGCATGCTCTGCAGTAGTCGTATGCCTCCAGCCCTAGCCTTCTGGCATGCTTTCCTATAACCCAGTGTCCCGTTAATACTGATATGACTCTGGCAAGTGAGTCTCTTCTGAACGAGAGTATTTCTCTGGTTCTTCTGAGATCATATTTTGGCCATGTTTGTCTGGCAATGGAGCATGTGCTCTCCTCAGACCACCTTTGGTCAGCACAAGCAATAATTTTCTCACTGACCCGGAGTTTACATGTTGCCATGGGGACTCCAGGTCTGTGTTTGATATTGTCTAGAGATAACAGGGTACCTGCTCTGGCAAGTTCGTCTGCCCTACAATTCCCCGCTATATTACTGTGACCCGGCACCCACATGATTTGTAGATTGAACCGCTCCGCTGCCCCATTTAAGATGTTGCGGCAGTTCAGGGCCACTCTAGAAGTAGTACTTACGCCTTTTAAGGCTTTAATAGCCGCTTGGCTGTCTGTGAGAATACGGACAATGCTGTTTGATACTGCATTGCCTTGTATCCATTCTACTGCTTCCTGGATTGCCAAGATCTCTGCTTGAAAAACACTACAGTGGTCCGGCAACCTGAAAGAAATATTAATATTTAATTGCTCCGAAAAGACTCCTCCGCCCACCTTACCTTCTAGTTTTGACCCATCAGTGAAAAACACCTGAGCTTCATCGTGACGGATCAGATTCTCTTTCCACATTTCCCGCGGGGGAATTTGGGTTGAGAACCTGTTCTCGAAGAAAGGCTTGGGAATGACATAGTCTGATAGTCGATACCTTCGGATGGCTTTTTGAACTCCTGAAGAACCATGGAGTGTCCAATGTGTGTCTCCCTCCAAGGGTTGACACAATTCATTCTTATGGCAGCTTTCGTTGCCATTTGTTTTCCTAGGAGGTCAAGCGGCATCAGATGCAGGATGGTGTCAAGGGCTTTTGATGGTGTAGTTCTCAGACAGCCAGTGGTTGTCACTTCTGCTAGTCTTTGAACTTTTGCCAGCTCTTTTAGGTGCACTCCTTTTTTCAAGCTGTGCCACCATACCACCACTCCGTACATCATGACTGGCCTTATGACCGCCTTGTACATCCAGTGGGTTATCTTGAGGTGTAGTCCCCACCGTTTTCCCACGATCTTTCTGCAGGTGTATAGTGCATTAGTAGCTTTCCGTACTCTTTCCTGCGTGTTGGGCTTCCAGCTCAGTTTTCTATCCAGGATCAGACCTAGGTATTTAGCTTGAGCTGAGATCTCTAATGTCACCCCTTCTAGGGTTGGCAATGTAAATGCCGGGATTACCCGTTTATTTGTAAAGAGGATCAACTCTGTTTTCTTTGGGTTTACTCCCAACCCACTATTATTACACCACTGAGTTATCCTGTCTAGTGCCCTCTGTAAGAGAGATGAGAGTATGTTGAGGATCTTACCGGACACCGCTATGGCGAGATCATCTGCATAAGCGATTACTCCGACCCCGGTGTCGTCTAACTCCATCAACAGTTTATTTAATAGAACGCCTCCTTGGGGTGTTCCCTTCACCGGGTATCTTTTTATCTTTGAGCCCCCAAGTTCTGAGTTTATTACTCCATTTCTCAACATATTGTCGATAAATTCTATGAGCGAAGTCTCTATCCCCAATTTCCTCAGAGACTGAGTCATTGTTTCATATTTAATGTTATTAAAGGCTCCTTCTATGTCTAGGAAGGAGACCAGTGTGTACTCTTTATACTTCATCGATTTCTCGATTCTGTGTATCAGGGTATGTAATGCTGTTTCTACAGATTTCCCTTTGCTGTACGCATGTTGAGACTCTGACCACTTTGAAGGTTCTATTTTACCCCTTATTCTGGTTTCTATGAGTCTTTCTAGCGTTTTAAGGACAAACGAGGATAGACTGATTGGTCTGAAATCCTTGGATGTATTATTAGATGTTCTTCCACCTTTGGGTATGAACACCACTTTTACTTCTCTCCATAATTTGGGGGTATAACAGAGTTCTATACATGCTTCGAAGATTGTCCCCAACCAGGGTATGACAGTCTCCGAGGCCGCTTGCAGTTCCGCTGGAATGATACCATCCGGACCTGGCGACTTGTATGGTTCAAACTCGTAAATTGCCCAAGCAATCATTTCTGTATTATATAATTTCTGGGAGTTTTTCTGTTTCCTGGTTTGGTTTGTTGTCTCAGGCATGCCCTCTCTTTGCAGGTGGGTCTGCGCCCCCCCTATCGGGCGGACGGTTTCCCTAGGCATGTCGAGTTTACATCCAGGAAAGTGTGTTTCTGTTAATAGCTCTAATGTTTCAGAGCTGCTTGAGGTCCAGCTGCCATCGTTTTTCTTTATATATTCAGGCATCTCTGGATCCGTAGCTAGGATTTTGCGAATCCTGTTTCCCTCAGGGATTGTTTCAATTTTTGTGCAGAAATCTTCCCATGAGGTTCTTTTTGCCGTTTTTACTTTACTCTTAAAAACTCTTTGACTAGCCTTATAAGTTTCCCATTCATTGTTTTTCTTGGCTAGGTTAAATAGTTTGCGACATTCCCTTCTTAGGGCAATTATCTCTTCTGTCCACCATGGTGGTCTTTTTCTCCCTTTAGCTATACGCACCGGGCACGATTCCCTGGTGGCTTGGTTACAAGCATTAGTAAGGGTCTTTACCATGTTATCCAATTCCTCTGTTGTTGAGGGTTTGGTTGGTATTTCAGAAAGAAGTTCACTGAGGACAGTGTTGTACTTACCCCATTGTGTGTTCCTTCTATTGCTGTACATGACTCTATCTGGTTTCTGAAAGTTTAAGTTAAATTTAATGATACTGGTGATCAGAGAAGGAGTGGTCAGCTGAGACTTTCCATTCTTTTACATATTGGGCAGCATATTCATTGGCAATTGTTATGTCTAGAACTTCACGCCTTATTGCGGTAATAAATGTTGGAGTATCTCCTATATTACAAATTTCGAGGTTCTTCTTCTTCTTCTTCTTTAGCCGTCTCTCCACTGCTGGATGTAGGCCTCTTCAAAATCCTTCCATTTATTTCGGTCCATGGCTCGTCTCGGCCAGTTTCTACCCGCAACAGGGACAATATCGTCCGCCCATCTTTTCATCGGTCGACCTATTCCCCGTTTATTTCCCCATGGTCTCCACCTCATAACTCTGGGTGCCCATCTCTCTGTTCCCTGTCTAGCAACGTGACCTGCCCATTGCCACTTTAATCTTGCTACATGGTCCATAATGTCGACAACCTTGGTCTGGCGTCTGATCTCTTCATTTCTTATTTTATTTCTCAGACTTATGCCTAACATTTGCCTCTCCATGGATCGCTGTGCGCATTTAAGTTTGTATGTGGTGTTGGCAGTCAATGTCATCGTTTCTAGACCATACGTCATCACAGGGAGGACACACGATTCAAAAACTCTTCGTTTCAAATTAATGGGGATTTCTTTGTTTTTTAGGACATGCTGGAGTTTGCCAAAAGCAGCCCAGCCGAGACCAATCCGTCTAGGTATTTCCGCTGTTTGGTTTTCCTTCCCTAATGTGATTTTCTGCCCAAGATAAATATACTCGTCTACAGCTTCAATCGTTTTGTTGTCGATTTTTAAGCTGTTGCTGGATGAACTCATTATTTTCGTTTTATTTATATTCATCTCCAGGCCAATCTTTAGGGAAGCTTCGTGCAGATCTTTGATCATGCCACTTAATTCTGCCAGATCTTCACTTACAAGAACAATGTCATCAGCAAATCTGAGATGGGTCAGATACATGCCATTTATTTTTATACCCTTTTTTTCCCAATTTAAAGTTTTAAAAACATTTTCCAGGGCAACAGTAAATAGTTTGGGAGAAATGGTGTCTCCCTGTCTGACGCCTCTACAGATTTTTACTTTTTCCGTTTTTGTTTCTTCGTCAATTTTTACAACCATTGTGGCATGGTCATATATAAATTTAATTAGCCTTGAGTATCTTGAGTCGATTCTTGCATCGTTTAGAGCTTGTATTACTCCCCACTGTTCTACCGAGTCAAAGGCTTTTTTATAGTCAATAAATGCCAAATGGATTGTAATATTGTATTCGGTGACTTTTTCTATAAGCAGGCGTAGCGTTTGAATATGGTCAATAGTTCCAAAACTTTTTCTGAAGCCTGCCTGCTCTATCGGTTGGTAGAAATCTAGTTTCTTAGTTAAACGGTTTGTAAGAATCTTAGTAAGTAATTTGTACAAGTGTGATAATAAGCTGATCGGTCGGTAGTTTTCTAGATTTTCGGGATCTCCTTTTTTGTGTAAAAGTATAACTTCGGCATTTTGCCAGATTTCTGGTATTATTTGTTGTTCTAGGCACTTATTGAGAAGTATTTTAACTGCTTCAATGAGCTCTTCGCCGCCTAGTTTTATCATGTCACTTGTCACTTGATCTTCGCCCGGACTTTTATTGTGTTTCATATATTTAAGTGCGTTTATTAACTCATCGTAATCAATTTCTGGCATTTCTTCCGATCCGGCGTTTAATATGGTGCCATTATTCTCTTCATCATATTGTGTCTTTGATCTGTATAAATCTGTATAAAATTCATGTACAGATTCTATTATCTTGTTTTTGTCATTGACTACATCGCCATTTTTGTTTTTAATTCTAATGATATTCGATTTGCCAGTAGTTTTGTTTGATCTAAGGATTCTCATGTTTTTGTTTGATTCTATCGTGCTCATGATAAGGCTTGTATTATATTTTCGGATATCTTTTCTTATTTCCTTCCTGATAATCTTATTAAGAGTGTTATATCTGCTTGAGTCTCTGTCAGTTTGTCGTCTTTCCTCAATAAGTTTTATTGTGTTTAATGATAGTTTTTGGTTTTTGCCTGTTTTTCTAAATGATATTGTTTTAACAGCTGTCTGAATACTTTCCGTAATTTTATTTGTAAGGTGATTTATCTCCATGTTGTGAAGCTCTGGTTCATGTTCTAATTTCTGTTGTAGTATTTTTTGAAATTCTGTTTGGTGTTTGGTAATTGTTTCGATTGTGGGTGTTTTCCTGGGTTTTTTGTGGATCATGTTAAGCCTTTCTAGTTTTTCATTTATTCTAAACGAAGCTCTCACCAATCTGTGGTCGCTTCCCGCGTCAAATTGGTTTAGGACCGATATATCTTTACAGTATTTCAATTTGTCTGTAATAACAAAGTCAATTTCATTTTTTGTCCTACCGTCGGGACTTTTCCATGTCCATTTTCTTTGTTTTTTCTTCATGTAAAATGTGTTTGCGCAGTATAATTGTTCACATTGCAGGTAGTCTAAAAGTGTTTCTCCTCTTACATTTCTCTTACCCAGACCAAATTTACCAATGTAGTGCGGATCCCCAAGCTGCCTCTCTCCCAATTTTGCATTAAAATCTCCTATTATTATACTAAGTTGTGCATTTTCCAATTTTCTCGCCTTTGTAATATCTTCATAGAACTTCTCGACCTCTTCGTCAACTGCTGCACTCGTTGGAGCGTATACTTGTATGACCTGTATTTTAAATCGTTTGTTAAGTTCCAGTATAATATATATGACTCTGTGTGATATGCTGTTCATTTTTATTACTTTGTCTCTTTTACTTTTATGTACCATTATAGCCACTCCTCCTGTTGAGACTTGTTTATTGTTTCTATATAAAAGGTGTCCTGATGGGAGGGTAACAGCTTCTTCTCCTTTTAGTCTTGTTTCGCACATTCCTAAATTTCGAGGTTATTTGATAAAATATATTCAAAAAGTAACTCACCTTTCTCGTTTGTGTCCGTGCTGCCCCAGATTGTGTGGTGTGCGTTGGCATCTGCACCTGTCACCACAGGTATCCTCTCATCTTCCGCTCTATGTATGGCTAGTTGAAGGATACCTGGAGGGGGCGGTTCTTCGTGATCATGTGCTAGGTAGGCAGAAATCAGCCAAATGGTATGGGACTGAAGTTCTACTGCCGGCACCGTGATATCTTCGTTGCAGAACTCTGACACCTTAAAGGCATTGAGCTCCTTCTTTATCAGAATACAGGACCTTGGCTTACCATTATTGTTTGTATAGAAGATCCTGTAGTCTTTAGATTTTAACCCAGCCACTAGATTTTTGACAACCCATGGTTCTTGGGCTAAGACAACATCTTCTCCTTTTTCTAAGAGGCGGAGGAGTAATGCGGCAGACGCCGCCTTCGAGTGGTGCAGATTAATCTGAACCACTTTCATGCAGCAGTCTCCCCTCCTCCCCCTCATCGCTGGATATATCTGAACTCTCAACATCTATTGCACCCACTTTTCTAAGTGCGCCAGATGTCGAGGATTGGACTTGGATGAGATCGAAGTCCCTCTCGAGGTAGGTATCACCCTTTGAAGGTTCTCCCCCATCCATGTCCATATCGTCTATCACCTCGGTAATTGGTAGGGGCGTTGGACTAGATGGTTCTAAGGGATTTTGTTTCTCGTCCATCACCTCTGTAATTGGTAGAGATGATGGACAGGATAGTTCGGGAGGATTCTTAATTGTACTGCTTGCCTTTGAGTCTTTCTTATAGACTCGCAGTGTTATGACATCAAAGCCATAGCCTATTTCACCGCGAGTCTTTTCTAGAGGTGCAAGCGACTCCTCGTTCAGGATAATCAGAGCATTTCTCGTGTTACCCTGAACTTCTCCTACCTTAGCAACTTTCCAGTCTTGGGTAGGCAAATGTGGATTACTCCTTTGTATGAGCTCCAGTATTTTCTTTGGATCAAAAGGTATTTCTGGGATCCAGGCTCGGGATCTTGGCCTGTTCGGGATTAAATCCTTCGGGACAGCCTCAATCCTCGCTCCTGGCCATACCTCGCCTATCTTTGAGACCGCCAGTTTGTAAAGGTCTGCAGAGCGTTGGTCTCTACCGGCGATCAGCTTTATGCCCCCTTGGTACCATCCTGCATCTTTGCATAGTGGGACTGGACCAGGGTTGTCATCGATAACCTCTATATACACTCTATATAGTGCTTCTGTTACTTTTTTCCAGTTACTCGGAGAAATGGAGCCATCTGGAACGCTTCTATCGATAACTGCCCATGTAATAAAGTCTTTTGCAGCCTCAGTGTATGGACGTGACCTATTACTTGGGGGGAGCTCCTGCTTTGGCTTTTTAGCCATTGATTGGGGCCCCTCCCCTGATCTCTGTCTTTTTGCCTCACCAAGAGGTTTGTTGGAAGCGGAGGACGGTGGACTGGGTCCAGTCTCCTCTCTCTTCTTCAGGACCTCTTTGGCCCATTTCAAAGAGTCTGCTTCCTCCTTGGTCAGATCTTTTTCAAGAATCTCCCTAATCTGCCCACCAGTCTTTGTGCTTTTCTCCTCTCCCTATATTTTAAGAGTGAGGGGTTTACACGTTTACTGGTGGTCCTCTTTGCATCTGATCTAGGCTTAACGGCTTTGGATGCTTCTATCGTGGTAGGCGACCCCCCTTTGCAGACGGGTCTTGGTCCCCCCATTCGGGCGGGAATAACTGTATTACCTCCGGCAACGGTTGATAATGACTCCCCTGTGTAGGCGAGTCTAGGCCCCCCCTTTCGGGAGGACGAAGGTGGGTTTTTTGGTTTATTTGAGTACATCTGGTTCGTACGGTCCTTCAGTCGACAAGGCAACTTCCAGACCTTAGGAAAGTAAGGGGAAATAGACGGTCCACCATAACGGAGCCCCACGTCATGGCAAGTCCTGCTTACACTCCGGATTCGGACCGGTTTCCGGAGGGCACAACGCTTGCGACACCATATAACCCCGGTGCCATTCAGCCCTAGGCACGTTGTAGCATAAGACCTGGCTTGGGTGGTTTTCTGTCGGGGTTTTCCTTCCCTTAGCTGGGGAGGGGGAGTGGGGGATTTGGAGGGATTCCAGTTATGAGGCGCCAGAGAATCGCCGTTCATCCTCTCCTATTTGCTATGGCTGATGGCATTGCCAGTGGCCACATTGCCCGGGACTCGCGGGATCTTAAGACCACTCGAGGACGCTAGGAGTAGGACTATTGGTAGTGTTACTGATGGTTGTAACTGTGGCATTACACGGTATTTGTATGATACATATTTCCAGCAAAATATGCATCTCCGTGGCCCCCACCAAAATTAGAGTCCCAAAAACGCTTACTTTAAAAATAAGTTAAACATTATAATTAGACAAAATATTCACCATGTTTTTCACTTAAAAGCTAAGTTATACTTGAAAATATATTTTTTTCGTGTAAATACGTGCTTCTAACTTTTAAACTAACAGATATTTGCGTGCAAAATGTACACTTTTTTGACAGATAAATTTTGTATGAAAAAAATAATTATTGAAATATCTTTAAAATTCAGCATTTTAATCGCATTATTTTTAGCGTGACACTGCATCAGGTATACTGGTACATGTTCGCACATAAATTAGATTTTTAGATGCTCTTGGTTTTTCAAAAGGCGTGAGACAAACACACACATACACACACTAACATATTGATTGCTTTATTACTTTAGATGTAGATTATTACACCTATGTACCTTTCTATTATACAAACAAAATTGTTATCTTTATTTTTTACATTAATTTTAAATAACACATTTGATACTAAATAAAATGATATGGTACAGAATGATAATGAATGTACAGGGTGGTAAGAATGCTATACCTACAAGTTCTATCTTGCAGCTAAGAGATATAATATGATAATATCGGTCGACAAAACTAAATGTCTCACAATATCCAGACAGCCTCTGAGATGCAAAATGGTTGTAGACGATAAGCCAATAGAACAGTCACATAATTTAAATATCTAGGTGTGGAGATATCTAGTTGCAATTATCTCTATAAATAAGTCAATAAAGAATGCTATACAAGTTAAAGGTGTCGTTAAATAACTTGATTTATTAACAGAGAAGGGGAGCGATTTGCACGTAAACCAACGAAGCAAAAAGACACAAATTTGCGATCTGCGCAACCGGAAGCTCGTTCAAGATATTTGGCGATAATTTTACATCTTGCAGCTAAGAGATATGACAATATCGGTCTCACAATATAAATATGTTGGTTTTTGAATGGTTGAAAATTAAGTTGTATAATGCAAATGGATCTATACAAATCTACGTTTTAATTTTTAATACAATGAAATTAGTTGGGTCACTGGTTGTAGCAATACCTATCTACATACATACATGCCTTAACAGCCAAACAAAAGGGCCGCCGTATGGGGCTGACCAAATATTTGTATGAATTTGACAGCTGTCATTCAATACTACATAATGTTGCTTTTTCATGCAGCCTTCCAACTACGTGATTTATAAATTCTAATTCTTCTTCTTCGTCTTTTTCTTCTTTTATTAGACCTAGTTGGTCTGTTCTTCAGAAAATATGCCTCATGGGATGACGAAGTCCAAGTCCAACTGTCCTTCCATCTCTTGGGTGGTGTTCCGGGTAGGCGGCGGCCAGAGGGGATTCAATATTACATTTTATAAATATATCGTTACAACATTTTATGATCACCCTATGTACCTACCTATATTTATTATGTAAATATTCCAATGTTAAGGAAGATTACATATTACATAGATAAGACACAAAATTATTTGAAAAATCATACCTGATATTATCATTTTAATATTATTAGATATGATATTACTTTGTAAACAAAATTATAATCGAATATATTTATTATTGCATATGCGCAAACATTGGATTTTTTTTTTCCCTGTCGGGAGTCAAAGATATTTTTTAACAGATTTTTAATTATCTCAATAGAGACGAAGTTGGAATATTTATTGTAGGAGAACCGGGAAATCAAGGCACCTACAGGGCTTACGACCTGTCATCGGCCGATGACAGGTCGTAAGCCCTGTAGGTGCCTTGATTTCCCGGTTCTCCTACAATAAATATTCCAACTTCGTCTCTATTGAGATAATTAAAAATCTGTTAAAAAATTATAATCATCGAATGTTGTGTTGGGTATTTATTTTTATCTAATATAAATTAATAATAAATTATCAATACACCTGTGTAAATATTCCAAACAACATTGATAACATCTTTTTTATGATTTTAATTTAGGTAGGTACCTATATAACATTTGATGACAATAGCGTATCATTTAATCATTACATCCAATGGACTAATATTCATTTGCAAATAAAGTCGCAATTGGACATAAATAGGAAAGTCGCAGTCACCTACCCCACTACGTTGGGAACGTTATAAGAACTACTCTCGGACGAAATAAGAACTACTATCATGCATATTTCATACCACTACTACTAAGAGTCCAACCACAATCGTGGAGGCCCGTCAATCTCGGCGAGGGTTACCCCCCACAGGGAGCCTTCGATAAACCTGTAGTACTTCCAGTTCTTCGATTTCCACGCCAAGAGCAGCGTCAGCTGCACCTGTCTCATCATCATGGCGGGCTACCGCCGAGTGGGTCGTGCCCGCCAATCATCACGGGGGGCTCCTCCACCCCTTAGTACTTGTGTTGGCGAATTACAGGTACACCACCGAACAGTACTTTCAGTTCTTCGATTTCCATCGCTCAGTTATGCAGACTGAGTCATCGCCACGTTTGACGAGTCACCGCCGAGCGAGGCATTAAGGCGTCTGCCCTGCTCTTCCATAGGTAAGAATTGAAGGGGGCACCGAACTGTTGTCCAGAATCCTAGGGTGGGGCTGCGGCTACCCCAACTTTACTGGCTAGGCCCCTATGGCCACAACCTAGCCCCATCGCAATTGGACAGCGTGATATGGAACCACTAATGTTGGTCGTCCAAATAACCCCCCAGTGATGAATAAGACCATGGAGCAAGATACAAAAAAGGAAACCCCCTCCCGGTCGCCAACCAGAAATCGATCACTGCAGCGACCGACAAAGGAAGGTGACTATTCGGACACGGAAGAATAATAAAGGCTGCAAAGTAAAACCGACCATAGCATGAAATAAGGAAAAAGAACAAGCTGATCAACCACAAAGACTGTCTTCAATTCTATAACTCTAAGAACAGAAGAAGAACTCAGTAAGATAAAATGGAGTACTCTGGGATTATCAGAGGTTAAACGAAGAGAAAAAGAATACATTACATTAAAATCAGGACATACACTTTACTACAGAGGCAAAACAAACGAAACAACTGGCGGAGTACGATTATTAATCAACAAGAATATTGAAAGAAGAGTAACTTGTGTTTAATCTATCTCAAAGAGAGTTATATATCTGATAATCAAACTAAATGCAAAATACTCTATCAAAATCATTCAAGTATATGCCCCAACCTCATCGTGTACAGAAGAAGAGATTGAAGAAGAGCTTAGCTATTAACAAAGACGAAATATTAGATATAGTAAAAACATTCTATGAATCATTGTACAGCTCGCGAGTAAAACCTGCACATGATAAAACCATAGAAAATAACCGCAGAATTATTAATATTGGCTCTGAGGACATTCCTGACATATCTATGGAAGAAATGAAGCATGCTATTAAACAGATGAAAAATTCAAAAGCCCCTGGTCCTGATAGTATCATAAAAGAGACCATTTAGTATGGAGGAGATGCACTTCAGAAAGTGATACTGCAACTTCTAAATAGATGTCTGGAAGAATGTAATATACCTACCAGAGGAATGGAACAATGCGAATATTACATTATAACATAAAAAAGGAAATCAAAAACGCCTCGAGAACTATAGACCCATCAGCTTATTATCACACCTATATAAACTATTTACAAAAATCCTCACCAGCAGACTTTAAAACAAACTAGATTCATACCAACCAGTAGAACAGGCAGGATTCAGAAAAGGCTTCGGAACAAACGACCATCTACAAACTCTGAATAATGTATTACAGAAATATAATGAGTATAATATTCCCATATCATTGGCATTTATAGATTTTGAAAAGGCCTTTGACTCAGTCGAGACATGGGCGGTGATGAAGGGTCTAGATAATTGCAGAATTGACTATAGATATTTCCAAATTTTGAAAAATATGAGAAGGCCACATCCAATATACGACTTCATGAACCATCCAAGAAATTTTACATTAGAAGAGGTGTCCGACAGGGTGACACTATTTCTCCCAAAATATTTACATTTATTTGAATAGTGTGTAACAATTCACCTGAAAATAAGGAACTATACTATTGCCATCTATGCAGTAACGGAAAAACCTTTTTGTAACGCCATCTATTGAGAAATTAAGAAATTAGTTTATTTGTAAACAATGAAAGCAACAGTCCTTATAAATGAGATGAACTTTCAAAAAAATTACATTGATAAGGGAACTCAATAAAGGCATAATTCGTGAACGTTGCGCAAGCGCATAAAGTGATCACGTAAACCAGCCGATGACAGGTCGTAAAACCTGTAGGTGCCTCGAGTTCCTGGTTCTTCTACAATATCCCAACTTCGTCTCTATTGAGATGTTTAAAAAATGTTTGTCAATAAAAATAACATTAGTGTGTATTAACAGAATGATATGGTATGAAACAGATATCATTGATGATCGTGATACCGGGGGGTAGAGAATAGGGTAGAAGTCGCCTTCCAGATTTGACTCTCTCGCAAGCGGAGAGTACAAGATCCTGACGCTTCCATCTTCTCACCGTGCCGTATCGTAATGACAAGGGCTCACTCCAGTAATAAAAGAATTTTTTAAATTAATTCTGGTTTCTGTTTAATTGTAGTCTTTGAAAACAAATTCAAGTTAAAATAAAATAGACATACAAAAAAAAACATACAAAATACAATAAATATACAGATGCGATCCCAATCGTAGAATACATAAAAAACAACAAATAATATAATGGTGCGTAGACATGGCCATGACGCTACAAAAGGAATAAATTGTCCACAGTAAAGTTTAGATTGTTCATATTGTTTTCACTTGTTCATAATAAAATTGTTCACATTATAATTTCACTAAAGGTCAAAATAACCCTACCTTGATACAGAGGGTCGGCGTTGAGTCCGCGGTGCGACTGTTATTGTCTAGGTGCCCGCAACGTTTCGCGGTTCGCGATAACGCTGGGCGCTCGTTCTGCACAATCCTGGAAGATCGTGTTGGCTCGTTCCGTGTTCTTCGGTGCGTGATGTCCACTTATCGTTCGGCGCTGAATATATTTTTGAATTTATTTCTAATTCATTCTTAATTAAATTAATATCCATGTCGATTAGGCTCGTAAGCCCTAAATACGCCCCCACACTGCCACTTAGTCAGATGGATGGGTGGCTATATCCAGTCTTTTCTTATTCCCACACTGCCTCCTGGGTCAGATGAATGGTGAATAGAATTTTTGATTTCGACGACGTCAACTTGGTCTTGCCAAGGCCCGTAGGCGAGAATGGTTACTGATTTAACTTGAACTCTTTTACTAAAAAAAATTAAACTTTAATAGCTACCGAACGATTATTACGTAGATTCAACTCACTGATTCTCTTTTTTTTATTTTTATGTTAATGTTCTTTTAAAATTAACTTTGTTCTTAAACTCAAACTTTGGAGGCGGCGGCCAGGGCGTAAGCCCTGACCGCCTCAAACGGCCCTCAGGCCCACTAAAGACTTCGACTGTGTTTCAACTAGATTTGCTACTGACTGTTTACTGATCCTTACTGACTAACTAACTGTCCAGGTAGTAGGATTCTACCTTATATAATAAAGGTACCCCTGTCTCGAAGAGAGGGGGTGTACAGGGGTATAAAATATTCAAAATATTCGCACGCAAATCATTTGTGCATATTTTACTAAAATTAACAATAAAAAAATATTTTAAAATTAACAATAGCATATTTTGCATTCTGTCTGGCCCATGAGTTTCTTTTCTGCATTCTTAGGTTAGGTTTAAGTTTGTGTATAATAATAATAGCGACTCGCGTGAGTGAGTTGCTTTATAAATTGAATTATAAATTATTATAAATTAAATATATAATATTCTTTTAATTTTTCGCATTTAATATAAAATTTCACAGCTCATTTGACTTAATACTACGAGATCTCAACCAATCAGAGAGCCAGCCGGAAACAGAATGCAAACGGGTAGATTCAGATTGTAGACTCTAGTAGAACATTTCATGTGCCTGTGTGTCCCCCCCCTTATAGCTTTTGATCCGCTTAACTTACAGAGCCCAAAATTTCAAAATATATAAATAGTAATAGGCCTACAAAACTTTTATACTCAGAATTTTGAATTTTTGTTTCAATCAGGGGTTATCAACTTTTGAATTTTTACTTTATTTTTACATATATCTCAGAAACCATAAAAGCTAGAACGCTGAAAAATCTCAAATTTATGTTTTCAAAAAAATTCCGGAGTTTCTCAAACATTTTTCATTAAGAAAAAAAAAATATGATAAATTTATATGTTTAACTGCCCATATTTCAAAAGTTTTTAAAAATATCGAAAAAAGCCTAAACGCCCCTACTAGAAAATTTAATTTTCTACAAAAAATATGAACATTGTAGTGGTACATCTCAATTTTTTTATAAAAATTGAATTTAGTGAGAACATCGCTTCAAACAATTTGTATGGCAGTTTCTTATACATAATATCTAAGAAAACTTATACTATAAACATACATACATACCATCATACTGTTTTCAGACTAGGTATTATGGCATAAGTAGATTTGTTTATATCAGAAAAATCATATTTGATTTGTTCACTGTATCAATAGACTTAAAATTAATTGTAATATCGGCCTTCGTGGCTCAGTTGGTTGAGTATCTGACTGCTGATCCAAGGGTCCCGGGTTCGATTACCAGTAGAGACACAGTTTTCAATCGTGTTTTCAGTCTGGATCTGCGAGACGATAAATATCGTAAGTCTACAGAATGTGGCAACTTGTTATTGGGTTCGTGTTAAATTAATATTTGACATAGTATCTGTTAGTTGCCCGAGAAACTATATTAAATACGCTACTGGTTTTCATTTACCTAAATACCACCAAAGATAAAAATTCAATAATCTCGAACGATTTACAGACATTTCGTAATTATTTGTAATAATATCTTAATCTTTGTTTATCAAATATGTAATATTAATTTTTTATCAAAATAATTATGGAGTTTTATCAAGAAGTGCTAATTTCGAGTATTGAAAAATTAAATATTGCCTTGATAGTAAAATAATGATTGTTATTACAGATAAAGAGCTAGTGATGTTGAGAAAAAGACTGATACTTTAAAAGCAAGCTTTTCCTACAATGTTTCCTGGTCTACCATCTTACCTATCAACGCCAGATAAACCAAAAAGAAAGGACTCTGCAGACAGAAGAACACAGTAGATGAAACAAAAATTTGACGACAATGAAAGTTGGTTGGAGTGAGAAAAGATATTACGGATTTCAGATATATTGAACGTCCCCCTTCAATTCAACATTAGGAGTTGTATATCGAAATCGTTTGATGACAAATCGTTGGATGGATGCAGAACTATTATAAGTCGCATTTTTAACGAAAATCACTTTTTGATGCAAATATGTTCGCAAACGTAGAATTTACGCTGTGCATAAATAATATAAGTGTATTCCAAATATATTTTTCATAATTCTTAATTGTGCAGAAGTATTATAAGTAAAATATGGTAAAATGAAAACTTTAAATGACTCTCCTGAACATTTTAGTAAAATGCAGTTATAATAATTCTGCATCCACCCAACGAAATGTTTTTTTTTTATAAAGGGTGGTTAAATTTCAAGGGCCGATGTTGATTTTGAATAAAACACAAATTATTTAGGAAATTATTGACATTTCTTTTTATTATGATAAAATATCGGCCAAATGGTCGCCGCGGCCGTGGCGGCACACCTCCATCCGATGGTCCAAATTTTCGATGACGCTGAGGCATAATTGAGGTTCTATGTCGTTAATGTGCCGAATTATCTCACCCTTTAGCTCTTGAGTTGTTGCTGGCTTATCGACGTACACATTTTCTTTCAAATGACCCCAAAGAAAGAAGTCCAACGGTTTCAAATTACATCATCTTGGCGGCCAATTGACATCGCCGCGACGTGAGATTATTCGGCCATCAAATTTTTCGCGCATTGTTTCGTTAGCTGTGTGGCAAGTGGCACCGTCCTGTTGAAAACACATATCGTCTATATCCATATCTTCCAAATCGGGCCATAAAAAGTTCGTTATCATCTCACGATAGCGAACACCATTCACAGTAACTGCCTGACCGATCTCATTTTGGAAAAAAATTCGGCCCTATGATGCCGCCAGCCCATAAACCGCACCAAACAGTCACTCTTTGTGGATGCATTGGTTTTTCGACAATCACTCGATTATCATTCGCCTAAATGCGGCAATTCTGCTTATTGACGAATCCACGATGATTTTCTTCGAAAATTGATCTTTAATTTAAATTGAACTTTAACGCGTTGCTCGATTGTGTATCTTTCCATGGTTCAAATTGAGTTAAGTAGTCTGAAATTGACAAATGTCAAATGAAATGCAGAAAAAAACTTGACGTTTAGGTGTGGTTCACATTGAACATCGGCCCTTGAAATTTAACCACCCATTACTATTCAGATGCAAGAGCAACCTGCATAATGTGGGGTTTCTCGATGGAAGACGATACCTTCTGTAATTGTGGGGCAGTGCAGGATGACGACCATCTGCTGTCCTGCCCAGAACTGGACGAAGGCTGTCACATGGACGACCTGATAAGAATTATTAATTATTAGAATTATTAATTATTGATTAACCGACAGGGCGATTTCCGCAGCCACACATTGGAGTGGCAAAATCTGATATCATGTTTTAAATTTTGATAAGGTATTTTCATGGACATGATATTAGTACCTACTCTTGTGGAAAGGTAGCTTGGAGCTAAATGACTGCATCCGGTTCTATACTAGCAACTATTTGTCAAAGGTATTCAACGCAAGAAGTGTAAAAGTATACCTATCTTTGTTTGGTCTCAGAATAAATTGTTTTGAAAATTTATATATTAATTAAAACTATTATTTACAGTAACTACTTTATGATTTCGATTTTTCCATAGACGAAGGATATAAAACTATTTATTATATTCCATATAAAATGTAAATTTTCCTGCCATGTAAACTATGTAGAGTTAGAGTTTATAATAATATAACACTTAATAAATATGTAATTCACACAAACTGTTATTTTAAATATATATGTACACCTGATATTGTATATGTGTATGTGTGTATGACTGATCACTCCATATGACATCAAATCTAATTTTTTATTATGTAGGTAACGCAAATAAATTCTCACTAACCCAAGGTGATATAGTGGGGAGTTATGATTACGCAATTTTTAAGGGTATTTTTATTATTGCAGATTATCAACTAGTATCAAGCTGAGATTGTATTCTGAAAGTTTCATCACAATGTACCTATCTGTGTGTGTGCAATGTACTGTGTGTGCTGTGTGCTATGTACGGCGTGTTCATTTTACTTTATCAATTATAGACAAAAGTACTCATTCGATTCTTTTCAAATTTTGCAAATATGTATATCTAATACTCACTTAGACCCCATTAGATTTTGAAGGATATCTGAATAGTGCTTCTCAATTTATTTAACTATCAAATATTTCAAAGTGACCCCAAGTCCAGGAAACTTAAAATTTGATATTTTTATTTTCAAATTGCTAAAAAGGCACATCACTTTCATAAAATGGCATTGAAAAAATATCAAGTTTAAACAATAAAATATTTAAATAAAAAAATAATTGAACAAAATCATTTCATGAAAATGCTGAAAATTTTCCATACAAAATTTGAATATTTTATGGAGTGACTTATTATTTTATGTGTTGAGGAGTTTAGCGTTGGCCACAACCCACTCGTTTATTTTTTTGCATTTGCTTTCAATGTAACAAAATGCCCATTTATCTGAGCATAACAAAATGTCTAGGAAGTTTTTTTGAAAAATCCTCAAATTTTTTAACAAAACTTGGGGGTTACTTAAGGTAGGTATGTAACGTCACATTAACTCTGAATAACTTTACTCATCTCCTTCAACGTACCTACCTTGAAGGCCTGAAGCTTCCTCAAGAATTGTCTGTGAATATGGGTAGGTATTATGTAGAGTCTGTGTGTGTGTTGATAATGTTGAACTTTGACATTAAGTATTTGATAAATAAAATAATATTATAATTGTATAGAAATACATTTAGATCCCGTTTTACACACTTAACATGTCATGGTATTCTTTCCTTTATCCTCTATTACTTCCTTCCTATACATCTTCAATGTAGGAAACACCAGGTGATGGATGTTTACCATTTTATTACAACAATACACGCACACAGACAGAATATCACTCGCTAGTCACTCGTCTCCATAATATTGGAAATTAATACTCTCATTTAGGTGACATTTTTATGCTGTCCAAACACAAAAATATAAACGGACGCTATACACATTTATTTATGAGAGAAACAATTTGTGATATTTTCAGTACGGATTTGTATATTTTCGATTGTAAAATGTTTGTTTTTTGTATATATTGTTTGTTTATTTATAATTTACATGACACTGCTATTTTTTTATATTAATCATACTTTTTTATTTAATGTTTTGGTTTATTTTGAGTCCATATGTTCATAATTTTTTTATGTTTGCTATGTCAGCCGACTCATCAGGGCTCTGATATTCCCGATGTTCCTGTATGGTGTGGAAACATGGACACTTATGGAGTCAGAGCGAAAGAGGATCGATGTTTTCGAAATGTGGTGCTGGAGGCGTATGCTGCGCATCCCATGGACAGCCAGAAGAACCAATGTGTCAATTCTAGACGAGCCAAGGATCGAGGATCGTCCATCGACGATATGTTACAGACGTATCCTTCAATTATTTGGACACATTGCCAGAAGGGAACCAGACTGCCTCAAAAAGCTTGTTGTGATGGGCAGCGTGGAGGGACGGAGATCTCGTGGTCGCTCACCGACCAGATGGAGCGATTTGGTTAAGTCCACAATGGGGTCTTCGGTGCCTGGTGCTCTGCGTTCAGCCCAAAACAGATTGGCATGGAGGCGGGCCATACGTGTGGCGACAGACTACAGCCGCTATCCTCAGTCATGAGGAAAAGGACGAATGAATGAATGTCAGCCGAAACGGTTGTCCTATTATAAGGGAAATATATATGTAGAACCATAATAATTTTTGTTTGATTAAAAATACCTAGTGTAATGGAGTTCTACACATCATTAAACACCGTCAGTATTGACAAATTAAAAAAATATTTTTTACCAGATTTTTAATTATCTCAATAGAGACGAAGTTGGAATATTTATTGTAGGAGAACCGGGAAATCATTAAAAGGCATAATTGGTGAACGTTGCGCAAGCGCATAAAGTGATCACGTAAACCAGCCGATGACAGGTCATAAGCCCTGTAGGTGCCTTGATTTCCCGGTTCTCCTACAATAAATATTCCAACTTCGTCTCTATTGAGATAATTAAAAATCTGGTAAAAAATATCTTTGACTCCCGACAGGGAAAAAAATCCAATGTTTGCGCATATGCAATAATAAAAATATTCGATTACTTACACATTGGTACAAGTAGGTAAATAAGACAAAAATGACCTTATAAGTCTGGCGCAATTCAGGGGTGACTTCTATGCGAAAAATGCATTGTCACCTCAGATATAAGAATTGTAGCTTTCATTATTTACAAAAAACCAATTCTCTCAATAGATGGCGTTCCAACAAAATAAATAAAAATAATAAGATTGTTGTTCATAATTTCACCCATAGATGGCTGTAGTAAAAATTCCTTATTTTCAAGCGAAAAGAATTTCAGTATTACAATATATAGAACTTTCAAAATTGAATTGATAGGGATCTCATTAAAAGGCATAATTGGTGAACGTTGCGCAAGCGCATAAAGTGATCACGTAAACCAGCCGATGACAGGTCGTAAGCCCTGTAGGTGCCTTGATTTCCCGGTTCTCCTACAATAAATATTCCAACTTCGTCTCTATTGAGATAATTAAAAATCTGGTAAAAAATATCTTTGACTCCCGACAGGGAAAAAAATCCAATGTTTGCGCATATGCAATAATAAAAATATTCGATTAAAAAAATATTGTTTAATGTTTCAAAATCGTCATATGGTTGTGAAATTCATATGGTCATGGCAAAATACAGATCGAAAGGTCTGAAGATGTCTGGTAATTACAAATTCTCTAGAGGAAACATGTATGTTTCTTTGTCTCTTGATATATAATGCATTAAATTAGTAGTAAACTTTATTTAGATGTAAAAACATATATAAAAATTAATGCATCTAGTTTAAAAAACAAAATATAAAAATTTAAATTTTTGAAACAAATAAGTATGGTAAGAGTATGACATTAAATTATATAAACATCATGATTCTAAAACTATGTAGAACATTAATACCTGGTATTTAACTATGTATTTAGCACCTAGCCTACGAAAGGTGACAAACTTGTGGTTTCTTTATGTTTGGTGCAGGTAAACTATTGTACATTTTGAGACCTTTATGGTATAAACTATTCTGTGTACATGTAAATCTCTTTTTTGGAAGTCTAAAATCCTGACATCCTATGGTAGGGTAAGTGTGAACATTGACATTAAATATGATATTTTTTGCATATATTTTGGAAGCATATTATTTCTAAGTTTGTTAATCAAAGTTTATGTGTTTATTTGATATGACGTAACACATGGTTTTTCTGTATTTTTAAATATTGATACAATTTGACTAACATGAATTTAGTAAGATATGATTCAGTTATTTTGACTTAGGTACACAGATTTCATAAAAATTAAAGGTAACGCAATCTTGGTTTATAGTTTCGTATGGAATTAAATAATTTTAAAACAAGTTTGAGTACAATAGTTTCATTATAATTTCTAATTGGTTCTCGGACAACTGACAGGTATCTTCTATGTAAAATATTATTTCACATACCACATTCTGGAGACTTGTGATTACCTCACAGACGCAAACTGAAAACTCAATTAAAAACTGTGCCTCCACCGGGAATCAAACCCAGGATCTGGCTAAACCTATCATACATTTGAAATATGTGTTTTATGTACCTATGTGATTCAGGTGGTTTCAGAACCACATTCAAAAATTTAATGTAATTATATCTAACTTTAGATTTTTATATTTATTTTGTATATTTTTATTTAAGTATTTATTTTATTTTTTTATTTATGAATAAAAACACATCTACATTTTACCATAAAACAACATTACGAAAAGAAAAGGAGGAGATAAGGAGCGATCTGCAAGGATGGTGTGTGGGATGGTTAGTGTGTACGTTGGTTAGGGAATAGAGAGGAAGAGTGAGCGTTTAAGGTGAGATTTGAAGGTTGAAAGTGTTGTTCCAAAGTTTTTATATCCCAACAATTTGATAATCTATATATTTAATTGATATCACACTGGAATGTATTATTACAGTGTCTTAAATATGTCAATATTATTTAAACAGATTATTACTTCAATATTATCTTTATGAACCTCTTATCTAATTGATATAGGTAGGTACTCATTGTTATTAGAGTTAAATATTTATATTACATGGTTCTATGGAAGATTATGGAAATATTTGTATTATCATTTTAAAATATTCTCAATACATTTATAATTAACATATTCAATACATTATGATCTACTTAACCTAACTGGTTAACAATGCCTTAGCATAGCATAACCTCATTTCTTCATACACTAACCTTCACTCTCTTGTTAGCCAGTGTCTATGATAGTTTGACTATTTTCTTACGATAGTTGCACTAATTTACATCAGCTTTCAACAGTCTCCACTGATTTACACCATTATAAAATAGTCTCCACTGATTTACATCATCATAAAATAGTCTCCACTGAGACGAAACATGTCGCGAAGTGACTCAAAAAACAAGTGGTTTATAGCTAATTTATAATTCAAATATGGCAGTCTCCACTGATTTACATAATCATACCATAGTTTCCACTGATTTACATCATCATACAATAGTCTCCACTGATTTACATAATCTTAAAAGAGTCTTCTCTAATATCATCTTACAATAGTGTCCAATGATTTACATCATCTTACAATAATCTCCACTGATTTACAAAATCTTTCAATAGTTTCCACTAATTTACATAATCTTACAATAATCTCCACTGACTTACAAAATCTTTCAATAGTTTCCACTAATTTACATAATCTTACAATAATCTCCACTGATTTACAAAATCTTTCAATAGTTTCCACTAATTTACATAATCTTACAATAGTCTCCAATGATTTACATCATCTTACAATAATCTCCACTGATTTACATAATCTAGCAATAGTCTCAACTGGAAAAAAATGTGTACAAATTTCATATTAATGACAAAATTATTTTATTTCAGCCTCATTCAAAATGGATATAAAATTAGTGTTTCTTCTATTGATGTCGTATTCCGTATTCGGAGGAAAATGTCCCTCTTCACAATTGTTCACTATTCTCGACGAATATTACATAGCCAAAACAATCTACCTTAATAAAAATGATATTTCTCCCCCAAACGAAATAATGACAAACAACAAAGAGATTATTTTCAGTACAAACTCTGGCAGCTACATCTTACATAGCGATACCAAATTAGAAAAATTCAAATTCAAAGTTCCCATAGCTGATAAATCCAGTTTCGTTTTTGTCGACGGCAAGACAGTCCAGATTGCCAATGGAACCATAACATTGACTCACGTATGGGGCAACAAACAAATCAAATTGTTACTTCCTACTGGTTACTATGCCAAAACTCTGGCTGCTGATTCAGAACGCGACCGTATTTACTTCTTGAGCGTACAGCCAAACACGGACAAATCCAAAAATAAAATCTTCCTCTACGACAAAAACAAGATGGGCATCGAGGGGGGCAGAATCAAGCTGATGGAAGTCTTGAAGTTCGACACCAACATCACGGCTATCACCGTGGACCGCGGAACAGGTAACATCCTGATGGCCATGATCGAGTACAATGACGGGGGAGAAGAGTCCTGGTCGCTGAAGCAGCTCGAGCAAATTGTCTCGATGCCATCCCGGGCGGAAAGCAGCGCTGGGATTGACATAAGAGTGTTGGAGGCGGCAATAACGCAAGCTGGACGGGAGATAATCACGCTGTACGAGGAAGCCGTGATGGGGGGCAACCTCAAACAGGCGGAGAACAAGATCCAAGAGATTATTAAGTGCAACGAAAAGTTAAAAAAGTCAGAAGAAAACTATCTCAAACTGACGAACAACATAAAGAAAATCAAACAAGAAGTAGCTGTATTAGGGTTGGCACTCGATAAATTGATAAAGATCGATAAACCTGATAACTTGATGAAGAATTTAGATACTCTTTCTTTTATAGTTGAAAGAATTAGTAAACAAACGGATGAAACTAATGGAATTGATACAGTTGACTTATCTGTGTATTTCTATAACATTACATCTAATCTTCTCGGAGTTTAACATATTATATTTCCAATCCAAAAAATATATGTCTTTATAAAATAACTAGGGTTCTTTTATTTTCCATTTTGTTCGGAATGTGGAGATCTTTCTATACTGCTATAGTAATAGTGGAGAGTCATGTATTCACAATGTTTAACCATATCTATATTATTGATAATTCTCTGTCTGTGAGTATCATGTGGAGATTGTATACTGTAAGTTTCCTAGTGATGTTTCTATACTCTCCAGTACTGCTATAGTAATAGTGGAGAGTCATGTATTCACAATGTTTAACCATATCTATATTATTGATAATTCTCTGTCTGTGAGTATCATGTGGAGATTGTATACTGTAAGTTTCCTAGTGATGTTTCTATACTCTCCAGTACTGCTATAGTAATAGTGGAGAGTCATGTATTCACAATGTTTAACCATATCTATATTATTGATAATTCTCTGTCTGTGAGTATCATGTGGAGATTGTATACTGTAAGCTTCCTAGTGATGTTTCTATACTCTCCAGTACTGCTATAGTAATAGTGGAGAGTCATGTATTCACAATGTTTAACCATATCTATATTATTGATAATTCTCTGTCTGTGAGTATCATGTGGAGATTGTATACTGTAAGTTTCCTAGTGATGTTTCTATACTCTCCAGTACTGCTATAGTAATAGTGGAGAGTCATGTATTCACAATGTTTAACCATATCTATATTATTGATAATTCTCTGTCTGTGAGTATCATGTGGAGATTGTATACTGTAAGTTTCCTAGTGATGTTTCTATACTCTCCAGTACTGCTATAGTAATAGTGGAGAGTCATGTATTTACAATGTTTAACCATATCTATATTATTGATAATTCTCTGTCTGTGAGTATCATGTGGAGATTGTATAGGTACTGTAAGTTTCGTAGTGATGTTTCTACACTCTCCAGTACTGCTATAGTAATAGTGGAGAGTCATGTATTCACAATGTTTAACCATATCTATATTATTGATAATTCTCTGTCTGTGAGTATCATGTGGAGATTATATACTGTAAGTTTCGTAGTGATGTTTCTACACTCTCCAGTACTGCTATAGTAATAGTGGAGAGTCATGTTTTACAATGTTTAACCATATCTATTTTATTGATAATTTTCTGTATGTGAGTATCATGTGGAGATTGTATACTGTAAGTTTCCTAGTGATGTTTCTACACTCTCCAGTACTGCTATAGTAATAGTGGAGAGTCATGTATTTACAATGATTAACCATATCTATATTATTGATAATTCTCTGTCTGTGAGTATCATGTGGAGATTGTATACTGTAAGTTTCGTAGTGATGTTTCTACACTCTCCAGTACTGCTATAGTAATAGTGGAGAGTCATGTTTTACAATGTTTAACCATATCTATTTTATTGATAATTTTCTGTATGTGAGTATCATGTGGAGATTGTATACTGTAAGTTTCCTAGTGATGTTTCTACACTCTCCAGTACTGCTATAGTAATAGTGGAGAGTCATGTATTTACAATGTTTAACCATATCTATTTTATTGATAATTTTCTGTATGTGAGTATCATGTGGAGATTGTATACTGTAAGTTTCCTAGTGATGTTTCTACACTCTCCAGTACTGCTATAGTAATAGTGGAGAGTCATGTATTCACAATGTTTAACCATATCTATATTATTGATAATTCTCTGTCTGTGAGTATCATGTGGAGATTGTATACTGTAAGTTTCCTAGTGATGTTTCTATACTCTCCAGTACTGCTATAGTAATAGTGGAGAGTCATGTATTCACAATGTTTAACCATATCTATATTATTGATAATTCTCTGTCTGTGAGTATCATGTGGAGATTGTATACTGTATGTTTCCTAGTGATGTTTCTATACTCTCCAGTACTGCTATAGTAATAGTGGAGAGTCATGTATTCACAATGTTTAACCATATCTATATTATTGATAATTCTCTGTCTGTGAGTATCATGTGGAGATTGTATACTGTAAGTTTCCTAGTGATGTTTCTATACTCTCCAGTACTGCTATAGTAATAGTGGAGAGTCATGTATTCACAATGTTTAACCATATCTATATTATTGATAATTCTCTGTCTGTGAGTATCATGTGGAGATTGTATACTGTAAGTTTCCTAGTGATGTTTCTATACTCTCCAGTACTGCTATAGTAATAGTGGAGAGTCATGTATTCACAATGTTTAACCATATCTATATTATTGATAATTCTCTGTCTGTGAGTATTATGTGGAGATTGTATACTGTAAGTTTCCTAGTGATGTTTCTACACTCTCCAGTACTGCTATAGTGATAGTGAGAAAATATCCTTTAAAATTTTGAATGCATTTTATCTTCTAACTCTTGCTGAGGAGTAAAAAGGTAAATAAAATACAATTGATTTTTATATTTTTAATTAACAGTTCACATATTATTTTTTCAAAAGAGTGATTATTACATTTGTTAATCACTCTTTTTCTTTTTTAAATCTAATATCAACTTCTATTTCAGTTCCTGTTTCAATTTCAAAATAACTGTCCGAATCATTTTTAAAAATATTAACTAAAATGTCCAATGTTTGGTAAAGATCAGAAACGCTTTTTGTCAGGACGTCTTTTATAGTTTTTAGATTCTTCATGGAGTCGATGGTAGAGTTGAATTTAGATATCTGCATTCGGATCGTCGTAACTTCCGCCATCAGCATGGCGACCCTGGCTTCGGAGTTCTTCAGCTCTTCGCTACAAACGATGGCTTCATCGAACAAGTTTGTATCAATCTTTCCGCCGTTTTTCATGGCTTCTTCGTAGAGTCGAACAATTTCGTGTCCCGCTCTCATTGTAGCGGATTCTAGGGCATTTTTATTGAATCCTGTATCGACGGTTATTTTTTTAACGTTAGGTACCTTTTCCAGTATTTGAAAGGACCAATATTCTTGGTTGTTTTTTATGTTTATAATGGACATGATAAGGTCGCCTTTTTTACGGTCCATCGTGATTGCTGTCACGTTGAAGCCGAGATTGGGAACTTCATACAGATCCATTTTGTTGTTGTTGATTTGCAACTTGCTCCTTTCGTACACATAGATTTTGTTGGTTGGTCTCGCCTTATTTTTTGGCGGGAAACACAAAAAGAAGATTCTGTCATTTTTTGTGTCAACGGCCATATTTCTCGCTACGTAATTTTTGATGTTCAAGTTGACCTCAATGGTTCTCATCTCCATGTACAATTTTGGTTTGCCGTTCTCGATGACAATCTCTTCTCCGCTGGAGCAAGCGTACGCAGTCATGTATTTCATCGGGATGCGATTTTTGGATTTTTCGTAGACCATGTTGCGCTTCAGAGTGTACGTGTGTCCGTATGCGTTTGAAAATATTTCATTGTTGTTAAGAATGATGGTCTCCGGTGGTGGTATTTTAAATTCTTCACTTACAAAGTGAGTTCTCAAAATGTACGGATCACCGAATATTGTGATTGATTTTGGTGTGATACATTTGTCGCTGAGTGTTTCTGTCATAAAGAACAATGTTATAAAAAATGACAAATTGATTAACATTGTGATTGGTTTTTATTCAGTTTCTCGTGTATTCCCAGTTTCTGAAAATGAAGAAAAAATATTGCAAATGTCATTTTGTTCATAAAATGAAATGTTTTGTACGTATATATGTTTACATCAGGTACATAAGTAAATTGATCAATCAAGAAACAGAAAAAGTCAGCGTAACTCAATTTTTCAGAATAAGGTTTGCTGCACCACTAACCTAAAACTAAAAATAAACTGTAAAAAGTATGTAATATATACCTATACAAACATCAACTAACCCAACCTAACATAATATACACTGTAAAAAGCTTGGAGGAAAAGCTTGGTAAAAAGTATGTAATTTATACCTAAGTAAACATTAACTAAACTAACCTAACATAATCTAAACTGTAAAAAGTATGTAATTTATACCTAACCAAACATCAACTAACCTAACCTAACATATCTAAAATGTGAAAAGTATGAATAATATATACCAAAGTACACATTAACTAAACTAATCTGTGAAAAGTATGTGATTAATGATTGTGAACGAAACAACAAAGAATAAATGATTGAGAATGAAATCAGTCATGGCAGAATTTGAATTCACAACCACTGGATTACTAACCCAGAGCTTATGCCACTGACCTTATAAACTTGAAATAATAATATAAAGTAAAGTTATGTTTTAGTAAAATTATTAAAGAACTTACCTCCGAAATGTCATTTGACAACTTTGGAATATGTTACATTTTACTTTCTACAAGAGTTACAGGGACAGAATTAGTATTTTTTATTTGTTTTCATACTAACTCATGATCATGCCATGTCCCTATCAGCAGGCAGGAGGCGATTGCTAGAGTATATTTCACGTAAAGTGTACTTCATGTTGGTACGACTGTCAAGTCAATTATATAAAAGAAATTAAAAGTCAAATTAAATTCCTCTTAACTCTCATTAAAAACCAAATTATAAATGATATTATATGTCAGAATGAAAGATGTCTTGTATGATTATTTCAAACAGAACACTTTTTTTAACTATTTGTACAGATTTATTAGAAATAACTTTTACAAAATTTACAAAAGATGAAATCAAAATCCCTAATTGTAGGGAATATCCTGGTTTTAATAAATCATACCAACATAACCACAGCACAATACTGATTAATATTGTATAGTATCCAACACTACATACCAACATAACCACATCACAATACTGATTATTATTGTATAGTATCCAACACTACATACCAACATAACCACAGCACAATACTGATTATTATTGTATAGTATCCAACACTACATACCAACATAACCACAGCACAATACTGATTATTATTGTATAGTATCCAACACTACATACCAACATAACCACAGCACAATACTGATTATTATTGTATAGTATCCAACACTACATACCAACATAACCACAGCACAATACTGATTATTATTGTATAGTATCCAACACTACATACCAACATAACCACAGCACAATACTGATTATTATTGTATAGTATCCAACACTACATACCAACATAACCACAGCACAATACTGATTATTATTGTATAGTATCCAACACTACATACCAACATAACCACAGCACAATACTGATTATTATTGTATAGTATCCAACACTACATACCAACATAACCACAGCACAATACTGATTATTATTGTATAGTATCCAACACTACATACCAACATAACCACAGCACAATACTGATTATTATTGTATAGTATCCAACACTACATACCAACATAACCACAGCACAATACTGATTATTATTGTATAGTATCCGACACTACATACCAACATAACCACAGCACAATACTGATTATTTTATTTTTATTTTATTGATTTTAAAGATATTATTTCGTGCATTTGGGCAATATGCACTAAATAATATGAATCAAATACTTAGTTCTGGTTAATGTAAATGGGAAATCAATATTGTTTGAATTTCTTGATAAATTACATTCTGATACATTCCTTAAATACTATTGCAGCAATTGGTGAATGAAATCATTTGTGGCAGGATTCAAACCAACTTCCATTGAATTACTTATCCAATACACTAGATGCTCTGCTACTGATTCAAACCAACTTCCATTGAATTACTTATCCAATACACTAGATGCTCTGACACTGATTCAAACCAACTTCCATTGAATTACTTATCCAATACACTAGATGCTCTGCCACTGATTCAAACCAACTTCCATTGAATTACTTATCCAATACACTAGATGCTCTGACACTGATTCAAACCAACTTCCATTGAATTACTTATCCAATACACTAGATGCTCTGCTACTGATTCAAACCAACTTCCATTGAATTACTTATCCAATACACTAGATGCTCTGCTACTGATTCAAACCAACTTCCATTGAATTACTTATCCAATACACTAGATGCTCTGCTACTGATTCAAACCAACTTCCATTGAATTACTTATCCAATACACTAGATGCTCTGACACTGATTCAAACCAACTTCCATTGAATTACTTATCCAATACACTAGATGCTCTGCCACTGATTCAAACCAACTTCCATTGAATTACTTATCCAATACACTAGATGCTCTGACACTGATTCAAACCAACTTCCATTGAATTACTTATCCAATACACTAGATGCTCTGCTACTGATTCAAACCAACTTCCATTGAATTACTTATCCAATACACTAGATGCTCTGACACTGATTCAAACCAACTTCCATTGAATTACTTATCCAATACACTAGATGCTCTGCTACTGATTCAAACCAACTTCCATTGAATTACTTATCCAATACACTAGATGCTCTGACACTGATTCATTTTTTTTAAATTTATAAATTGATCCTGGTAATACTTTTGAGGAATTGTGAACAGGCTGGTTTCAGTACAAATGATCACTTGTTTACTCTCAAGATACTTATAGAAAATACAATAGAATACTACAGACCTTGGGTACTCATATATGTTGACTTCCAAAACACATTTGATACCATCAATAATGACCCTATAATTGCAGATCTTCACCAATGCCGGATATATTACAGATACATATAGCTTCTCAACTATAGTACCTATATACCATAGCACAATAGCTAGTGTAAAACTTCATCAGAATACCAACCAGATTCCGATCAAGAAAGGGGTACTTACTTTTCATGTGGCTCTGGTACTTGGGTCCTTGAAGTTTTAGAGCCTTGAGTGAAGCTCTGTCAACCATTCCACCGCCTCCACTAGGGTGTCGCTAAATCTCCTGAGCTGGCAGTCTTGCACCGTGTGCTTTACTGTCTGCTCAGCTCCACATTCACAGTCTGGGTTCTCCCTCTTCCTCCATCTCCAGAGCAAGAAGTTATAGCAACCTTGTTCATATTACATATTTTTCGTGGCAGGTCGAATCCAGGTACTCGGGTTGTTGAGAAAGGTGTAAGGCAGGAAGACACAATATCTCTTGAAAACGCTTTCGAAAATTTGAACTGGGATGAAAAGGTATCAAGGTTGATGGAAATAAACGAAACAACCCGAGATTTGCTGACCACATTGTGTCGATATCTGAAGGTTTGAAAGAGGCACGCGTAATGTTGAAAAAGCTCATGGATGAAACTAAAAATGTGGACAAAAAAAACTAATGAAAAGTTTGATCTTGTGTGACACTGTAAAAATATATAAACAAACAATAGAAGAGGTTAACCAATATATGTAAATACCTCTAATATAATCCACTTCTACCAACAATCTGTTTTGGATGGGCTGCCTATGGTAATATAAAGGAATTCTTCACCAACAACATCCTCCAAAATGTATGACATATAATTATTATTATTGAGGTGACAAACAGGCAGCATAAAGCTGATGTGCTTGAATGAGTCCACAGTGTCACTGTAATACATCTAGTACGTTCTTAAAGGAGTTGACACTATCAGCAACAATCAGATCCTGAGGCAATCTGAAACACATACATTAACGAAAGCAACCATCAGAAAACTAAGAGTGGCACAGCAAAAACATGAAAGAGTCATGCTGAATCTCAGATAGAGTGAGGTATTCAGAAATACGAAGAATATCAGGAGTTACTCAGCAGATATACAATAAAACGATACATAACAAAACCCAAGGACTTAGGGGGCGTCCCAACCAGCAGAATTGATTTACTGAATAGACAAAGCTGCTAAGATGAACCAATTAAATGGACCAGCACAATAGATCAAAGTGGTCGCAGTACAGGATCTACAAAAGAACCACTCCTAATGAAAACAATAATAAAATACTGAGTAGATGGACGGGACATATCACAAGAATAAAGGCCCAAACATAAACCAAGAAGATTTTAGAATGGAGACCACTTGAGGACAAGAGAAGTAGAGGAAGACCACCTATGCAATGGTCCGATGATATAAAGAGGGTTGCTGGTGGCTGGATGCAGAAATCCCAGGACAGAGCATCCTATATATGAGGGAGACCTATATCTATCACTGGACAGAGACGGCTACTGGTGACTGGATGCAGAAGGCCCAGGACAGAGCACCCTATATATGAGAGGGGCCTATGTCCAGCAGTGGACAAAGACAGCTACATAAGTAAGTATAAGATGGAGAACAGCTGTAAAAAAGACAAATGATGTATTAAATTGTAGAAAGATTCGACTCTGTTAACTAATGTTTAGTTTATGATTTTATATTTGTGATGTCAAAGGTGAATGTTTATCAAATATATTTTTAATATAATCATAACATTGTATGGAATTTCCATATGTTTACAAAATCATTAAATTCTGTTATATCAAAATAACTATGAAAAAAACTAACCAAACATTGTTTCATTTATAACATTACAGTGAGGCACCGTCTTAGAATAGTGCTTCCACTCTTTTCTATTATCATTGTTTTCAGGTGTCCCTTTCTTCTTCTTCTTCTTCCTAGCCTTCCCTCCACTGCTTGATGTAGGCCTCTTCCAATCTGTCTCCATTTCTCTCTATCCTGTGACGCTTCAATCCATTTCTTTCCGGCGACCACAACAATATCGTCGGCCCATCTCTTCTGTGGCCGACCGACACCCCTTTTGCTTTCCCACGGCCTCTACTTTAAGACTTTTTGAGTCCATCTTAAATTTGGCTGTCTGGCCACGTGTCCTGCCCATTGCCATTTTAATTTTGCGATCCGATCCATGATATCGGCTACTTGTGTTTGGCATCTGATTTCTGTATATCATCACTTAAGGTCTAACACCGCGTAAGTCAATATCGGCAACTTTACAGTAGAACATAAAACAATTCGAAATTCTTATTACATGTCATTTAAATATACTTTCTTTTGAAAATACTAATTAAAAAAAAAACATGCCAACTAACGCGGCTTTGTGTTTTAATATGTTTTCAAATGTCACATAAGAATTTTAGAAAGATTTTTGCTCTACTGTAAAATTGCCGGTATTGACTTACGCGGTGTTAGACCTTAAGTGATGATATGTAATTCTATCACTCAGACTTATACCTAACATTTGCCGCTCCGTGGATCGTTGCGCGCATTTCAATTTGTGGATAGTATTTATGGTCTGGGACATTGTTTCCAAACCATGTATCATCACAGGCAGGTAATCCAGAGGAATAATAATAATTTAGAGGCGGGTAATCCAAATATAACAGGCAACAATAACATCTCACATAACTCAGCATTGAGATGATTCACCACACATTCTGTATGTTCTGCTTTTTAAGGTGAGACGATACTGGTATGTGGGTATACAGGCATGTGTAATGCACGCCCACACTTTGGGATACGCCGTGATGGTATGTATGTATAACAGTACAATACAATCTGACTATTTCTGACACTAAGGATTATCCAAGTATAGATTTGCTAAAGAGAATTAATTATCATATAAGATTTAGTATGGAATAGTCTAGTATAATATGCAAGTATTTCTTTGCAGCATACCTATTATAATATGTTACACACATGGAGTTAGTAGCAGGGTGGGTACTGTAGATACATAAAGTAGATCTCGTAAGGTTGTCATTCTGATTTGCACATGTTTGTGTGCAACCGTCTTCATGGCTGTCTGAGTTGTGACTGCCTGTCGTCACAAATTTACAAAAGAACAAAACAATAAACTTATTCTATTTACATTCATATAATATTGCATTTGAGAAAATATAATTAGTAATAAAATGATAACGAGTTTGAACCCCACACTGGCTGCCTCGAACAATTTCATTCGCCTATAGTACAAGCATTTATGCTTTTTTTAACGATTTCATTCGCCTATAGTACAAGAATTTATTCTTTTTTTGAACAAAAAATGTGCACAGGTAAATAACATGTAACAGGCTGTGCTTTTATTTAGCTTCAAACTATGAAGTATTTAATTAGTAATTTGGCTGAGCTGCTTGGTAATATGTCCAATTGTAAGATGCTGCTTAGTAATAAGTCCATTGCAAGAGGCTGCTTAGAAATAAGTACATTGAAAGAGGCTGCTTAGAAATAAGTACATTGAAAGAGGCTACTTAGAAATAAGTACATTGCACGAGGCTGCTTAGCAATAAGTACATTGTAAGAGGCTGCTTAGAAATAAGTCCATTGCGAGAGGCTGCTTAGCAAAAAGTCCATTGCATGAGGCTGCTTAGCAATAAGTCCATTGCAAAAGGCTGCTTAAGTCCATTGCAAGAGGCTGCTTAGCAATAAATTCATTGTAAGAAGCTGCTTGGTAAATAAGCCCATTGTAAGAAGCTGCTTGGTAATAAGTCCAATGTTAAATGAGTGGTCAACAGTATAGGTACCTACTCCTCACTACCAAGTCACCCCACAAAGAATTCAAATTTTGTATGGAAAATTTTCAGCATTTTCATGAATTGAGTTAGTTAATTTTTTTTTTTATATAAATATTTTATTATGAAAACTTAATATATTCTTCAATGCCATTTTATGAAAGTGGTGTGCCTTTTTAGCAATTTGAAAATAAAAATATCAAATTTTAAGTTTCATGAACATGGGGTCACTTTGAAATATTTGACGGTTAAAAAATTGAGAAGCACTGATCAGATATCCTTCAAAATCTAATGTGGTCTAAGCGAGTATTAGATTTACAAATTTTAAATAATCGAATGAGTACTTTAGTCTATAATCGATAAAGTAGAATAAACACGCCTACACAGCATACACACAGATACATTGTGATGAAACTTTCAGAATGCAACCTCAACATGATACTTGTTGATAATTTGCAATAACTCTCCACCCCACTACATCACCTTGGGGTAGTGAGGAGTAAAATAAACATGGACCGAAATAACAACACAATAAATATTATAATAAAACTGATTTATTTCAAACATAATTTGTAAAATATACTAAACATATTTCATATTGTTCACAACACTTTAATGTTAAAAATTTAATACATAAAATGGACCAACGTTAAATATATTTTTACATATATATTGTGTGTATACATACTTATAAAAATAACATTTATTTGTTAATAATAACATACATTTATAATAATTATAAATAGTTGCATAATTTGTGCAGAAATTAATTAATAAATAAATTAATAAAAACATAAAAACTAGCTCCGTCTAAATTTCCAAAAATTCTGAAGGGTTAAAATAAAAACTCAAAAAAGGAATATACTATGAATCCAAAGTAAAATAACGAACATTGTAAAGAAAACTATTGATCGCCCAGAAGTCAAAATATAATCATAGTTCATTGAATTATTAAATTAGAAATTTATTGAAGTTTTTAAAATAAATTAAACACTTGTTTTTCTTTCTACATTTATTTTTACTCTCCAGAACGACCGTTTCGCCCGGTGAAGGCCTTTTCAACTGGTTGAAAAGGCCTTCACCAGGCGAAACGGTCGTTCTGGAGAGTAAAAATAAATGTAGAAAGAAAAACAAGTGTTTAATTTATTTTAAAAATGAAATTCTACATAGTAAATGCTGTCAGTGTAAATAAAATTAAAAGTGGTTATTGAAGTTCTTTTGTAAAATGATTGGTTTTAATTTTTTTGAATTTCTTCTATTACGTCAGGTGTGAGCGTGTACAAATACGAAAATAATAAATTTCATTAATATTCGTCTCAAACGGTACAAAGTTTTATATTCACAAATTGTAAATAAATGATTTAATTGTTTCCAATATTATTTTTGTGCCCCTCCTAAAGGAGGTTGGCGACCATCACAACAAACTCATCAACATAATTAGTGTTGTCGCATCTGACATCCCCAAGCACTGACAGATATTTTAATCTACGATATTACATAACCATATATGATATTGTTCCCATGAACATACGACATACATATTGAAGAAAATTCTATTTTATTCCAACTGAATTCAAAGAAATAGACAATATATATTATGTAAATCAAATTACAACCGTCATACAATTACTTTTTTTCAAGTTGTTTAAATGATTTATTCAATAGATGTCACTACTATGGACAAATTGTAGGTACCAATTTTTTTACACCGCATAACACATTTTATAGATTTCGTATGCGGGATTGCCACATACACCATATCTTTCAGTAATATTTCTCTGCAACCGTATTACTTTAGTATTATCATCACTAAAAAATATTTAGAGTTGCATTCATTTTATTTTTGAAAATGAATTGAAACGAATTAAAAAAAATTGAATATATTTTTACGCAAACATTGGATTTTTTTCCCTATCGGGAGTCAAATGATATTTTTATTGACAATAACATCTCAATAGAGACGAAGTTGGGATATCATAGAAGAACCAGGAACTCATAGCCTCATAGATGGCAATAGTATAATTTCGTATTATTCAGGTAAAATGTTTACGCATTATTCAAATATATACATCTTTCAAAAATTACATTACTAAGGGAACTCAATAAAGGCATAATTGGTGAACGTTGCGCAAGCGCATAAAGTGATCACGTAAGCCAGCCGATAACATGTCGTAAGCCCTGTAGGTGTCTGAGTTCCTGATTTTTCTATGATATCCCAACTTCGTCTCTATTGAAATGTTTTTTCAATAAAAAAATGAATAGGATTTTTAATTTTTTGAGTATAGTTATAGTGTGAATTTTGTTTATTGATAAATTTATTTTTGGGTTAGGGAGGGGGTTGGGCCGCGTCAGCGGCACAGAGACAAAATTCAATATGGCAATATAAAAATGCGACATTAGCAAAACATAATTAATCTTTATATTTTAAACATTTAATTTGGCAAAAATATTATAGGTATATTTATGTGTCTTATTTACATTGAAAAATATATATGTATGTTAAATTTTGAATTGGCTTATTTTCGTCAAATCAAATAGTATATTTATTAAGTAACAAATATAATAAATACTTAACAATATGTAAGATACTGACATCTGTCCGTTCAATATACAACCAAAATATAATATTAGCCAGCAATTTAGTTTGGACGTGTACTCATAGATGTCAATATAGACTTTTTAGTTAAATATTTTTTTTAGATATTCATTATTTTTATTGAAATGATGTTACAAAAGCAACAAATTTATTTTATAAATGTATTTTTGTATATTTGTATGCTAAAAATAACATACATATTGTTAATAACATAAACTGACATATTGTTTAAGATGCAAACAACAATGACAATTATCGATTTTAATTTAACAGTGCATCAACAGATGTCAGTGTTTATTATATGGGAATAGTAACTTTTGAAGTCAAATTATTATACACAGTACTATCTAATATATTTTGTATAAAATCTACAATTATACGTAAATATTCAGAAAGAGATATTTAGGTCCAATATTACAGTAAGTCCAAATTGAAAAAAAGATAAAAAAGAAATGTTTTTTATTTTTCAGGTAAAAACTCGCAAATTGGAAGTGTTCCGATGATGAATAGTATCCGACCGAAGGGCAGACATCGGTCGAAGCTGAAATGCATATTATTTTAGTAAAATTTGGAATTTTTAGGGGCCAACTGTAATACTGGCCCTTAATATCATACACAGTTGTTGAATGCGGATATTTCGATATCTTCTTTGAGGGATTATCAGTCGTGTTGTATAATAATTCATTTGCAAAATATTTAATAAGTAATTTGTTCGAAAATAATTCGAATTAAACTAAAAAAATAATACAGAACAGTATAAATTACATTTAATATAATTATTATTTACAGTCTCGATACTGTAAATAATAATTACACACCAAACTTAAAATTATTTTTTTGTTGAAATTTCATATTATATGCTTTGAGTAACGCTAATTGAATTTCATACATGTTTTGAAGAACACTTATATTTCATTTATGCATTGAAGGACATTTCTTAATTTCATACAAGCTTGGAGTGAAGCTTATTAAATTTGATTTATATTTTGAGTGACACATTACACTACAGGGAAACGAACCCGGAACCTATGGCCCTGAGTCAAATATGTAACAAACTGAGCCACAAAGGTCGATATATATGAAGTGTCATTATGTTTTTGTAATACGCGGATCAGTGTGGCTGTATTTGAAATTAAAATGGCCGACGAAGAGAGTATGAAGATTATAAGTGCTCAGTTCTCCTTGCCAATATCACTGACAATATTTGTACAAAAGCAAAAATACATTAACTGTACAGTTACTAGGAGGCACAATTTAATTATAAAACAGAATTTGTTTATAACACGATAAAACTATCGCATTTGGTTACTTGGTTCGTCCAAATACATAACCTCAAAACTTTGAAGTTTTGGTTTTAGGGATTGAGACAGCGTTTATATAAATTTATTTAGCACTTCCTTACACCCCGCGCAAGTGGCGAGTTTAATTGCAATTACGTGAAATACATGGCAGTGTTTCCAGTCTAGACTAGACACGAGCGCCGATGACCAATTCCACGGCAGCGACATCGACCACCGTCAGGGAAAAAAAAACATACCATCACGCCGTTTCCCTATTTGGGGTAGGCAGAGAGAACCGAACGACAGACTTTTCTATCTTGACATACATTTTTCGCCTCGTTTACATTCATACATGCTCTCCTGTTATTCAACTTTGTATATTTATTTTTTAATTTTTAAATATATACAATGAATTTGTCCTTGAAACAAGTACATATACTCCTCATACATTCCCTTAACTAAGCATAAATGCTTGTACTATAGGAAAATGAAATTGGTCATGTCGGAATTCAAACTCGCGACCACTAGATTACTAACAGCACGCTAACAGCTCTGCCACCACCCATCTAAGTACCGTCTTTCAAAATCTCATTTGTATGATCATGTCAACTCTTTCTCAGCTAGCCCCTACATCTCATTCCATGCTTTTCAGCCTTGTATACTATCTTTGTCAGACATTCATCGTTTATTTTATAAATATGTTAAACTACATTATTGGTATAAAATATAGCTTTACAATATGCATATAAATAAAGTAGATATTGTCTTTAATAAAGGAATGGAGGAGATAAATGATCGTACAAGTTCTTTTGTACAGTAAAAAGTCACAATTGTAATGAAATTCACTCGGTGAATTACTCGACTCAACTGAGCGAGTGCGAGCGAAATAGCAATTAGCGACTTGTCACAACGGCAAGTCACCCAAACTTACGGCGCTCATACGTAGTCTAGACTTGCTTGAGACACAGATTAAATAAGTTTTTACTCTGCAAGGAATGGAACCCAGGATGCCAGCAGGCCCCATCAAGCCATCGATTTTTTAATTTTAAAAACGCCTCTATAATTAATGAATACGATTGTATGTATGTCATAGACAATTTTTGTTTTTGGAATAAGTAGATAAATATTTATTATGGTTATATTATGTAATATGATTGTAAATGTAAATATATAACTAGATTAGGCATTTAATTGGTGGACTATATGTATACATTTATATAAGATACATTAACACTACTGACAAATTAGAAATCTTATAATAGATACAGTCAATTTCACCAAAGCCAACTTAACTGTCACCTAGCTAGGAATCACCAAGTTATGATAGTTCCTAGGGTATCTATTGGTTTTCCAAAACCAATTTTTTATTTTTTTTGTCTACACAATAGGGTTATTTGTATTTGGAATGTGTCATGTTTATGACTGTCACATTCTGATGGTAATATTCAAAATTTATTCGGTGTCACTATTTTTACGACCAGAATTGGCGGGAAAAGCGTTTTCCCACCAAAAAGTGTCTATTTACACGACAAATTTTCTGACGTCGTCTATGTTTTTAGGTCATTTATAACCATAGAAAGCGCAAATAAATCAAAATACAAAAATATTTACCTTTGTCATTTTTTCAATGGTCATAAAAATGCATCATGGAAACCAACTTGAAGAAAAAATAAATAATATTGGCATCTTATTACATTTACTTAATTTTATAAATCATTTTTTCATCGAGATCTACAATTATAACAAAGTATAAACAAAGGTAAATATTTTTATAACTTGATTTATCTGCGTTTTCTGTGGTTATTTTTGGTTTTCGTCTATGGTTGAGTCGTGTAAATAGTCGTAGCCAAATTTATTACCCAAGTACTATATTATTAAAGGCAAAATTTCAGTTATATTAATGTTTGTCAGTAAGTATTAATATAATAAATATTATAATATATTCAATATCTTTAAATGCTGAAACATCATGGAAGAAACACAATATGACATTATTTTGTATTTGAAAATGAGAGATACAATTATTGACATAGCTGTTTAAAGGTTATGTCGTTAACTTCAGAGTGATAAATGACAGCTTGCTTTCTTAGGAGGCAGTACCAGTGAGGAAAAATGACTTAGAATTGGGAAGTCCTAACATCTTACTTAGGCGGTGCAATCATAATTCAGGCAGTTTCTGACGGTGAGGTAGGCTTTGGCGAAAGTGACTAATAATGTCATGGGTGTAAATAATATATAAAACAACATAAAAATACTTTGAGCATTACTACCCCTAAAAAAATTATTAGTAATCTCATTTTTTACTGCATTTTTACAAATTACTCAATTATGTCGTAGATAAATAAATATTTTATGTGCTTAAAGGTTTGTTCTTAAAATGTAAAAAAATCAACAAATTACGGGAATCCGATAATTTTAACGCATGCGATAGTTACCATTACGAACACATAACTTCATAGTGCATTAGGCGGTTATAATATATCATGTTTTCAGTCACTAGATTTAGTGTTATATGCCCTCTTAATGTAACGCTTTTTGTGGGATGTAATGTGAATTAATTTTTCTGTCACCTCAGAACAGGTTCCGCCCGTAAGGTAGTTTATACTAAATAAAAAAATAATATAGATATAAATTTATATTATTTTACTGTAATGAATGTTGGTATAAATTTATATTATTTTACTGTAATGAATGTAGGTATACATTTATATTATTTTACTATAACGAATGTAGGTATACATTTATATTATTTTACTGTAATGAATGTTGGTATAAATTTATATTATTTTACTGTAATGAATGTAGGTATACATTTATATTATTTTACTATAACGAATGTAGGTATACATTTATATTATTTTACTGTAATGAATGTTGGTATAAATTTATATTATTTTACTGTAATGAATGTAGGTATACATTTATATTATTTTACTATAACGAATGTAGGTATACATTTATATTATTTTACTGTAATGAATGTAGGTATAAATTTATATTATTCCACTAAAAATAAATAAAGGCATTGATAAAGATTTCTTATTTGTCAGTCATGAACACATAACAGTAAATTATTATTTAATCACTTTTTTATATATTAAATATATGTATTTCTACGAGTACACTGTCCTTCTGAGCCAGTCCTCCAATGTGAATGTGGCAGAGTGTGGTGATCGGCTGCCTGCAACTCCGTTGAATGTGTCTGAGAACATTTTAAATCAAAACAAAAACACATTAACAAGAGGAAATAGTGGTAGGTACATTCAATAATATCGTCTCAGAAAATATACGGGTCTACGCTCCTTACATATCCACAAGATTTTGTCTAGCTACGGACGTATTAAAACTAAGGTTAGGTTAATCGTTCCATATGCGGTCGTTTAAGGATAGTTTAACGTTGATATATGCCTCAAATTGATCAATCTTATTCAAATATTCTCTCTGTATCACACAGTAATGTAATGAATACACAGAGCTGACATTACCTACGAGGGATCGGTACACGAGGTGTAATATATTTATATATGTAAAAGCAATTGTATTAAAATAAAAATATTGAGAGACATCTATATAATTGTAATAGAAACATATAGTCATACTACTAAATCAACAATGTTGGTAGATAAAACTTAATAGAGTTTTCTCACAGATGTCTCCGATGTTGAATTCTTCATTCAAGTATTTTTTGTTTACCTCTAGTTGAATAATTATTGTTATTTATTGATTCAAACAATGAAAATATGATTAGAACTTTTGGTGACAATAATTAGTTTACTTCTAAAGAATAGAAATTTCATTCTGACCCTCATGATTACCCATATCATGGATATAATTATCATATGGAGTTATATAGTCTATTAAAATATTATAGAACTCCATATGATAATTAGGTATATCCATGATATGGGTTAGGGTTTGATTTCACTTTCGGACCATCTAATTTGACTGAAGTGATTGTAATAATAATAATGAACACTTCTTGCACCCTGTGCAAGTGGTAAGTTTATTACCGTGTGGCAATTTCTTTTTCCAACTAACCAGTGTTTCCAGCCCAGAGAAGCAACATTAGCGTGAGAAATGAATTTAAATAAATTTCTCCTCTGCTGGGAATCGAACCCAGGACGTCCGCGCAGAAACCAAACGGCTGCTTACCAACTGTGCCGCGGCGGTCGGGTTGTATTTTGTACTCACGTTTATTTGCAATAAAAAGTGACTCAAAATCTATAACAAGTGTATTCATCTTTTTATCTTCATTGTTGTATTTCAACCTAAATTTTAAATTTTATTACTTTGTCAACCAAAAAAATTATTTGTATTTGTAAATTTTTCAAACACATTTACACACAAAAATAATATACGTACTAACACATGACAAAAATATATGGGTAGATAAAAAGATTATTTTGTGTATGTATTAACCATAGAAAAGATAGATGATTATGTGTATGTATGACATCTAAAGCTGTATATATTAATATATCTACTTATAAAACAATGTGCGGCAACAATAAAACATTAAATTTCTCCTCAAACAGCAACATACAGTGTGTTTTAATAATGAATTTCAAAATGGGTCTTGCACCCTAGTGTTACATTTTGTGGATTTTTACCAAAAAAAGAAATAGTGATTTGAAATAAACAAAAAAAAAACAAAATGAAAACAGAAGGTGCAAAATACATTTGAAATTGGAAAACGTTTGAAATTTTTCATCAACTTTAAACAAATGAAATTTGAGGTTAAACAAAATTGTGATAAAATGTGCTAAAAGTACCTAATTATAGGTTGGGTTGTTTCAACAAAATTAACGGTAATAGTATTTGAAATACTTAGATTTCGTGAAATTGTTCAAAAATACGTTGTTCAACGACATTATATTTCAATGAAACAACCAAAACTTTTGAATAATTTTATGAAATCAAAGTAGTTTAAATATACTTTTACTATAATCTTTGTCCGAGAAACACAGCCTTAGATAAATGCTATTGAGTTCCGTCCCAAACGAGGTAGGCAGAGAGAAATGAATTCCAAATTTTTCTATCTTAGTAAACATTCATACATTATCTCATACATGTCTGTCTATTGTTGAAGCTTCTTACGTTTCCGTCTTCCTGTATATTGTTCACATGTTCATGCCGTCCAATTCTTGGATGACACCAGTCTCTTGTAAACCCCAGTCTTGGGTGCGTTTAATAACGAGTTGCCACATTCTGGAGACTAATGCTATTTATCGTTTCACGGGACCTTAAGCTCGGGAGTCAGATACCTAACCAACTTAGTCACAAAGCCACAACAAGGCATTCTTCCCACGACCTCTCATATTTATTCAAATATCTCCATTTCTTACCGTGTCATACATCATCTAGTTGCATATTTTTCTTAGCATTTATTATTTTTAGTTCAAATCTTGATGAACCAATCGATATTTTATTGAATTTAAAATTAGAAATATATCTGCACTTTGCCACCATGTCCCTAATAGGGTAGACAAAGAGAACCGAGCATCGTAAACTCCTATCATTGCATCCAATGACGTCGATCAAACTTATAATAGTCGGGACTATTTATACAGTGATACAAATGAAATTTCATAGCGTATGTCATTCATACAAACAAAACATGCACTCTCTAAATGATACCCGTTGAGTAATCGATGAACTGCATAAATAATAATTATGGAAACACAACTCACCACCATAAAATAGTAGTTGATACTAACACAACGTTTCAAGTTGATGAAAAACTTCAAGCACTTTTTTTTTAGTAAATCAGTGATACAAAACAACACAAAGCAAATTGGTCCTATTAACAAAAATAATCGCATCAATTGGATACATGACCGCTAATGACGGAGAGCTCTCAGTGTGAGGGGTCGTGAATCACGCGCGTTAAACCATTTGAAAATGCCTGGTGATATTCAGGCAAAAGTTGTATGCAACACAACATTTTTGAAATAGGATCAAAAAAGCTCTGGTTTAAAAAATAACGCGGCGAGACCGATTCGGTAGATCAGTCTCGCCGCGTATAAAAAATAAAAATGACAGAATATATAATATATAAATCTGTCTTAGTGTATGTTATTGTATACTTCTTTTGGTCGTCTATTCGACGCTGTCTGACATGGTTGCTGTCTGGTGACGGGCTCACAATCAAGAAGTCCAGAGGGGCATCTCAGCTTCTATATTCTCCAGTGGTTCGTTTTTGGCTACAGTTTTATTAAACATATTATTTTGATAAGCTTCAGATTAAATAATCTTTCACATTAATAACAACTGTGAATAATTGACAACATCATCGGTAAGTAGCCTAGTCTTGACACTCAAATCCATTCCAAACTTCGTATTTTTGCTAAGAACCTACTTTTATGATTGAGAATAAGATAGATAGGTTTGTTTTGATCGTAATAGTAATATGAATGTAGGTACATTTGAAATTGAGATGAGATTTGAGTATCAAGAGAAAGGGTACAGGTTTTATCAAAATTTAATTGGGACCGGACCACCCCTAAGATATCTCCTTTCTAACAAAAAAAATCATCAAAATTGTAACTGCGGCAAGTTATAAAGAATTATCGCTGAATATACATGAAAAAATTCTCAACGAATTGATAATCTCCTTTTTTACGTCAGTTAAAAAAGAAAAATGTTGAATTTCAATTTTGTATTTCTACTCAGGCAACCAACAGGTACTATGTTAAATATTTACTTAACACGCACCCAATAACAAGTTGCCACATTATGGAGACTTGCAATTTTAATCTAAAACTGAAAACGCCACGAAAAACTGTGTCTCCACCGGGTATCGAACCTGGGACACGAGGCTGACATTTGAATAAACTTTTTCTATTGATTTATAAAAATAATTGGAAAAATATTCTATTTATTATTAGAAATAATTGACAATATTCTATTTTTTATTATAAATGATTGACAATATTCTATTTTTTTATTAGAAATGATTGACAATATTCTATTTCTTTATTAGAAATAATTGACAATATTCTATTTTTTATTATAAATGATTGACAATATTCTATTTTTTTATTAGAAATGATTGACAATATTCTATTTCTTTATTAGAAATAATTGACAATATTCTATTTTTTTATTATAAATGATTGACAATATTCTATTTTTTTATTAGAAATGATTGACAATATTTTATTTCTTTATTAGAAATGATTGACAATATTCTATTTTTTATTATAAATGATTGATACTATTCTGTTTTTTTATTAGAAATGATTGATACTATTCTATTTTTTTATTAGAAATGATTGACAATATTCTATTTTTTTATTAGAAATGATTGACAATATTTTATTTCTTTATTAGAAATGATTGACAATATTCTATTTTTTTATTATAAAGGAATGATATTATTCTATTTTTTTATTAGAAATGATTGACAATATTCTATTTCTTTATTAGAAATGATTGACAATATTCTATATTTTTATTATAAATGATTGACATTATTCTATTTGTTTTTTAAATGAATATATCCTTGTTAGACAAGTACATATTATAAATCTTCCTACATTCCCTAAATTAAGCATAAATGCTTGTTCTATGGGTGAATGAAATCAGTTGAGCCAGGATTCGAACTCGCGACCACTGGATTACTAGCCCAGAGCGCTAACCGCTCTGCCATCGACCCATTTATTGTGTAATCATTTTTAATTTCCTTTTTAATGTTAGGTATTTATTACATGATGTATTCATTTCTCTTTCATTTAAAAAAAATATGTGTAGTAATAACTATCAGCCTGAAGCGCTCGCATCCTTCAGTATTTTCGATACATTGTCTCAGACAAACTGGATGGAGAATATCGTCGTAATGGAGCTGATGGACCGACATTGTCAAGTCCGCTAGAGGATCTTCCATCACTGAAGCCCGTGGATCTGCCCTAGACGGAGGTGGGTGACTGAGTGAGTTTCACTATATACCATTCAAAATGAGAGATACAGACTTAATATGACATTAGTGTTTACACAACTCACCTATCATAGTTTTGAGGCGAACGGCACACATGATGAAGTCATCAAACGCTATGTACCCGTCCCTTGAACCATATCTATAAAGAAAAATATATATGTATATTAACAAAACATCACAAAGAATGTCATGTTTCAAGCCAGGATACGCGAGATTGTATGCAGGGTCTATATTTTTCATGGTTTTTCCAACTTTGAAGTCAAATAACAGAATTACTCAGATTTCGGAATAGAACATTTAGTGTGTGCCTCTGTGTGTCTGTCTGTGTGTGTGTGTGTGTCCATCCCCCCCTTATAACTTTTGATCCGCTCAATTTACAAAGCCCAAAATGTCAGAATATATAAACAGTAATAGGCCTACAAAACTTTTATACTCAGAATTTAGAATGTTTGTTTCAGTCAGTTTACAACTTATGAATTTTTAATTTATTTTTCCATATATCTCAAAAACCATATAAGCTAGACGCTGAAAATTGGTATAAATATAGACAAATACAAAATATCAAATTTGTTTTTTCGAAAAAATTCCAGAGTTTCTCAAACATTTTTTACTAAGAAAAATATTATTTATGATAAATTTATGTGTTCAACTGCATATATTTCCAAAGTTTTTAAAAATATCGAAAAAAACGAAACACCCCAACTAGATAATTTAATTTTCTATAAAAAATATCAACATTGTATTAGCACATCTCAATATTTTTAACAATTTTTATAAAAATTGAATTTAGTGAAGACATTGCTTCATACAATTTGTATGGCAGTTGCCTACACACAATATCTAAGAAGACTTAATAGTTTGATACTTTAATCTCCAAACATAGATACATACCTGTTCTATATAGATACATACCAATTTCTCTTAAACAGACTGAACATTTCCTATGGCATTCACGGAACAGCCCACTCTTGGCTGCAATCTTATTTACATAACCGTTCTCAAACCATAATAATAAATAAAGAACAGTCTTTCCCTAAAAAAGTGACGACAGGAGTTCCCCAGGGTTCTGTGCTTGGCCCGTTACTGTTCACACTTTACACAAAGGACATTTTTAACATAGTTAAATCGCATAATCTACTTGCACACTGCTACGCCGATGACTGGCAGCTGTACTTTTATTCAACTCCGAGTGAGTCATGCCTTCTAAAAGACAAAATTTGTCTGTGCATCGAAGAGATAGAGCGGTGGATGTCTTCAAATAAACTAAAATTAAATCCAACTAAGACCGAATTTCTCTGGACGGCCACACACCGCCGGCAGCATTACATAGACAACACCTCTGTCTCTGTTGCAGACACCGACATTATTCCTAAGTCCGCCGTTAAACTTCTGGGAGTACATATTGACTCCAGTCTAAGTCTCAAAAAACAGATAAACAGCACAACATCCTCAGCTTTCTACCACTTACGACGAATAAAATCTATCAGACGAAATATACCTACGGAAGCTACGAAATCTCTAGTAAACGCATTCGTTATTTCCCGCCTGGACTACTGCAATGGTATCTACGCAAACCTTCCAAAGCTGGAGCTAAACAAACTTCAATCCGTCTTCAACGCTGCTGCTAGGCTAATCACCGGAGCCGCGAAATTCTCACACATATCCCACCATCTACGAAATCTTCACTGGCTAAAAGTGCCAGAGAGAATCAAGTACAAAATATGTTTGTTGACTTTCAAAGCGATCCATGGCATGGCTCCCACGTATCTTTCAGACTTCTGCATCCCTCTCACCGTAAACGAGCGACAACAAACACTTCGGTCAGCCACCACATCCGTGATTGGCAAGTTGACTGAAATAAATAGAGTCAACACTTCATCCTTCGGTGATCGTGCTTTTGCTGTGGCTGGACCAGCCTCGTGGAATAAACTACTACCTGAACTGAGGCAAATCGACAACTTAGCACTATTCAGGAAACACCTAAAAACTCACTTCTTCCGCGAGTCTTACAAAAACCCCTAAAATATTCAAAGCGCCCTTGAGGTGAGGTTATCACAAAAACGGCGCTATAAAAATAATCCAAATTTATTATTATTATACCATCATGCTGTTTTCATATTCTGGGTAGGAAAAACAGACTCACCTCCATGCTGTCCTATCTTGACATACATGCCTACATGTTTAATATAGGAAATATAATATCTTAAAATATTTATTAATTTGTTTTAAGTGTTTAAAGTTTTGTACGTATTCTTTAATTATGCATACTATCGCCATTGACAGTTATATCTCATGTGTTATATACAACTAGTGATAGTTAAAATGGGGAGTATCCAAGATTGAAATAATTTAAACATACCTGTGTGCGAGTATATTGAGAATATGATTGTTGAGGGTGTATCCGGCGGAGTGTAGAGCGTCTCTTAGAGATGCGGCCGGGATCCTACCTGTGCCATTAGGATCGTACAGTCTGAACACAGCCTGTATCTCATGTGTTACATACAACTAGTTATAGTTAAAATGGGGAGTATCCAAGATTGAAATAATTTAAACATACCTGTGTGCGAGTATATTGAGAATATGATTGTTGAGGGTGTATCCGGCGGAGTGTAGAGCGTCTCTTAGAGATGCGGCCGGGATCCTACCTGTGCCATTAGGATCGTAAAGTCTGAACACAGCCTGAAAGCATAATGCACAAGAATTAGCTCAGTTGAGGGAACATACTGTCACATACATATATCTGACTGAGTCCACTAACACAACCATGTTTATTTTGAGGTAATCGCTGTCAAAGATTTAAGGTAACTATATAACTTCCTACCGCCAGTGGCGTAAAAATAATTTGAAACTTGTATGACTTTTTAAATGTAAGTAAGTTGTTGAACGTACACTACGAATCATAAAACCATTTTTTTTTTCTAGTGATATATTAATTTCTTAAAATTTTAAAAATTGTCCATTGTAGGCACAATTTGCCTGTAATTATTTCTGTCTGTTGGCAACACTGATTAGAGAAGTTTGCAACATTGCTTCCAAGGAAAAAACACTGACAGCTTCAATAACAGTAGGTAAAATGTCAAAACACATCTATCGTTCATGATTTGTTTTGCTACAAGCTGTGAATCTCTTTTTACTTTTGTCATAAATATTCATACCAGTATACCCGATACACTTGAGTACATATGCCCTATACATATATGACTAAAGGAACAAAGTTTGTTTGTATTTTATAAAGTACCTAAAATTTATGCCTGGCATGTAGGAAGCTTCTTAAACAGATTGTATGTATGGGTGCAAGAATATTGTGATGCTTTGGTTTTGGTTCAGCATGATATTTACATACAAAAGTGACCAATAGATAAGATATTGCATTATTTTGATTCCAATCAAACAGATAGAGATAAATAATAGGACAGTGATAATTAGTTTCAAATTAAATTTCATAACTATTTAAAAGATTATTAGTTTTTTTTTCCATTTGATATTTATGCAAAAATTGAGGTTATAAACCGCGTCATTCAAAACAGTTTTATTGAAAAACTTTTTTAACATCTCAATAGAGACGAAGTTGGAATACTGTAGAATAACCAGGAACTCGAGGCACCTACTGGGCTTACGACTTGTCATCGGCTGGTTTACGTCATCACTTTATGCGCTTGCTCAACGTTCACCAATTATGCCTTCTTATTCAGTTCCCTTATCAATGTAATTTTTTAAAGTTCTATATATTTGAATAGTGTGTAACAATTCACCTGAAAATAAGGAACTATACTATTGCCACCTATGAAGTAACTGAAAAGTCTTTTTGTAACGCCATCTATTGAGAAATTAGTTTATTTGTAAACAATGAAAGCAACAGTCCTTATAAATGAGATGACAGTGTCTCGCACAGATGTCACCCCTGAACTGCACTAACTCCAACACTCCTGAACTCATTTCATGAAATGACTCGGTAGTGATAATAGGTATTTTAAATCAAACAAATAATTTGGTCTACATATATATTTTTTCCTGAATCCAGGACGACCGTTTCATCTTATTAGGCCCTTATCAACTGGTATTGATAAAATTTAAAAAAAAAATTGGTTTATGATATTTGTTTATATTGAATTTGTTGTTAAATTTGTTTGTATAACTGTACATTTGTAAGGTTTGAATAATAATAAAAAAAAAATATATAAATATAATATTGAACCCAACTCACCCGCCATTGGCGTATATCAACCCACAGGGTTTTAAACTCATCGAAACCGAGTTTCCCCGAGCCGTCGTTGTCCAGCATGGCCACCATGGACCTACAGACGTCCTTGGAGAAGCCCTGACCTCGAGTTTCTGCACAAACACAAGAGACAGGAAACAGATCAATACAAACATTCATAATCCAACATAATAATGTATGTACATATATGTAATTAAAGACAACCATGTTGCATTTGACAAACATATTTCAAATAAAGACACATCATGTTTATTTAAATTCATTTGATTCAATGAGGGATTCCTTCAAAAGTTTGTTGTGGCTTAATTAGATATATATAAATATAATATCTGATTGCCCCATGGGTTATCCCCAAAGAAATTAATACTAACATTTCTAACTCCTGTGAAAACCAAAACAATAGTACAAATGCTATGATATAAACCACTTATGGAGTTTTTAACTTTATACTACTATGTAGTTTCAGAAGTATACCTCTTCGACAGGTATATTATAACATTTGCACCCACAGAGTAAGGAAATATACAGAGCTGATATAAGCTAAGAATTTAGGTCAGGAGATCGGTACACAAAGTGAGTAGAAACGGGAGTATCCTAAACCCATTCAATGTTTATATCTTACCACCATTTCATTCAAAAAACACATTATAAACTTATAGTAAAATAATTATAGCCCAAAATAGTCGTTGGATTAAAAAAAATATTTTAGAATTTTACATGGCAGGTGTGCATTACCTAATAAAAGGTATCACGACACACGCGTGTATACCCACACAATAGTCTCGTCTCATTTAAAAAGGCACTACATTCAGAATGTGTGATGGTGAACCTCATTGCTGAACTATGTGAGATGTTATTGTTGACTGTTGTATTTTCTATTACCCGGCTCTTACGAGACACCCGAAACACTACATTCAGAATGTGTGATGGTGAACCTCATTGCTGAACTATGTGAGATGTTATTGTTGCCTGTTGTATTTTCTATTACCCGGCTCTTACGAGACACCCGAAACACTACATTCAGAATGTGTGATGGTGAACCTCATTGCTGAACTATGTGAGATGTTATTGTTGCCTGTTGTATTTTCTATTACCCGGCTCTTACGAGACACCCGAAACACTACATTCAGAATGTGTGATGGTGAACCTCATTGCTGAACTATGTGAGATGTTATTGTTGCCTGTTGTATTTTCTATTACCCGGCTCTTACGAGACACCCGAAACACTACATTCAGAATGTGTGATGGTGAACCTCATTGCTGAACTATGTGAGATGTTATTGTTGCCTGTTGTATTTTCTATTACCCGGCTCTTACGAGACACCCGAAACACTACATTCAGAATGTGTGATGGTGAACCTCATTGCTGAACTATGTGAGATGTTATTGTTGCCTGTTGTATTTTCTATTACCCGGCTCTTACGAGACACCCGAAACACTACATTCAGAATGTGTGATGGTGAACCTCATTGCTGAACTATGTGATATGTTATTGTTGCCTGTTGTATTTTCTATTACCCGGCTCTTACGAGACACCCGAAACACTACATTCAGAATGTGTGATGGTGAACCTCATTGCTGAACTATGTGAGATGTTATTGTTGACTGTTGTATTTTCTATTACCCGGCTCTTACGAGACACCCGAAACACCACATTCAGAATGTGTGATGGTGAACCTCATTGCTGAACTATGTGAGATGTTATTGTTGCCTGTTGTATTTTCTATTACCCGGCTCTTACGAGACACCCGAAACACTACATTCAGAATGTGTGATGGTGAACCTCATTGCTGAACTATGTGAGATGTTATTGTTGACTGTTGTATTTCATATTACCCGGCTCTTACGAGACACCCGAAACACTACATTCAGAATGTGTGATGGTGAACCTCATTGCTGAACTATGTGAGATGTTATTGTTGCCTGTTGTATTTTCTATTACCCGGCTCTTACGAGACACCCGAAACACTACATTCAGAATGTGTGATGGTGAACCTCATTGCTGAACTATGTGAGATGTTATTGTTGCCTGTTGTATTTTCTATTGCCCGGCTCTTGTGGGCCACCTGAAAATGATGATAATAGCAAAGATTGGAAGGACTATTCTAAGCCAGTACTTCACCACAATGTATTATTCAAAAATTTAGTGTTGTGTAAAGAAAATCATTAAATAAGATTAAATGCACTTTACTTATAGGTATGATAATATCAATATAAGGTCGAAAAATCATCATTTGCAAATGATAGTATTCTATATGCCGTACGCCATACCGTGCACTTATCATGAAATTGACAGTACACTATATGGCATACGCCATAACTTGCACTTTTCGTGAAATTAACAGAAGTTATATGTCATACGCCATACCGTGCACTTATCATGAAATTGACAGTATGCTATATGTCATACGCTATACCATGCAATTATCATGAATTGACAGTACGCTATATGCCATACCGTGCACATATCATGAAATTAAATGTACGCAATGTGCCATACCGTGCACATATCATGAAATTAAATGTACGCAATGTGCCATACCGAGCACATATCATGAAATTAAATGTATGCAATGTGCCATACCGTGCACATATCATGAAATTAAATGTACGCAATGTGCCATACCGTGCACTTATTATGAAAATGAAAAACTATATAAATTGAAAAAAATTGGATAACTGAACATGTTTGGCTAGCAATATTCTCTCTTTATATATAATATTATGTATGTTTGTATCTAAATATGTATGTTATTGTAAATAGATTAGTGCCTAGATTAAGATGTATGTATATAAATAGATTAGATAGTTTGTAGATTTGTGAAATGTGACTCACTTCAAAGCACGAGAAAACTCTTTTTGAAGTTGAGTCATAAAAAAAAACAAAATTATAATGTATCTTTTTAAAAATTGTATATATTGTTGTATTGTGTATTTTTCTTTGTTATTTTTAATAATAAATAAATAAATTTTTAATAATAAATATATTAACTAAACATTGTTCTTTGTACTAAACTATGTACTTTGTTGTTTAATTTACCATTCTTATATGTTTTTCTACCGTTGTTTTGTCTAGATGTTTATAAATTGTATTTCTTTTGTTTATGCTGTGTCATGTAATATTTAATTTTGTAAAGGTCTTTGAGCCGTGAATCAATAAATAAATAAATAAATAAATAAATAAATAAATAAATAAATAAATAAATAAATAAATAAATAAATAAATAAATAAATAAATAAAATAATATGTAACAAAATAACAAAAGTTTAGCTATTATATCTGAAAGACTTGGATGTGTGCACAATAAAGTTGGTTACAAGTAACCAAATATTTAGTGGTTACTATTAACATGAAATTTTGTTACTACTACTACTCACAAAATCAAAAACCAGAGAGTAGACACATTATGACAAGTATTTTGTAGACCTGTCATTGAATCAAATGAATATAATATATAATTTTGCCATCAACAATGTTACAGCAACATTCTACTAAAAAATATATCAAACATGTAAAAGGAAAGTTATAAAAATTAAATAATAATTCGTTACTTTCTTATACATAATATTGTTTATATTTTAATAAAGGAATTAAAAAATTTACCGTTGATTAATTTTTATAACTCTGTTAGTGTATTAGTAAAGTGTTACATTTTATTTTCGAAACTTAAAAATAATTTGGGGGGGCAATACTTGTGGATATGAAAAATAAAATTTAAATGGGGAAATAATAATTCTAAAAAAAACGGCAACACATAAAATAATAAACAACTTAAAATAGCGTAAAATATTAAAAAAATCCATGGTTGCATATCAAAATATCAACAGGAATAACAATAAATAATCTATTACTCGTAGACTCGGACCATTTAAAAAAAAAAAAAATTTATAACAAAAAAACACAATTATCAATTCACTAAAAGGTTCACAATAATTATTAGGCTAGGGATATTCTTACGACTCAACCATAGATAAATTTTTATCATTCTTTCCATACCCATAGAAAGTGCAGATAAATCAAGTTATAAAAATATTTACCTTTGTTTATACTTTGTTATAATTGTAGATCTCGATGAACAAAATGATTTATAAAATTAAGTAAATGTAATAAGATGCCAATATTATTTATTTTTTCTTCAAGTTGGTTTCCATGATGCATTTATGACCATTGAAAAAATGACAAAGGTAAATATTTTTGTAACTTGATTTATCTGCGCTTTCTATGGTTATAAATGACCTAAAATCTGTCGTAGGAATAGTCACTTTTTGGCGGGAAAAGTATTTCCCACCAATTTCAGTCGTAAGAATAGTGGTACCGTAATTATTATTATTGAGTACCTAACCTATAAAATATTTCATCCTATACAAAATTTTGACAAGTTACGGAAAAAACGTCAATAGCAAAAAATGTTATATTTCAATTATTCATTGAATATTTGACAGCTGAAATACTTATTGTTATTCTGTTTTTAAATATAAATGAAATTTAAACTCGCCTGTTGTAAAATGTCTACTAATATTATTGTTTCAAATTTTGACACACAACCATAGAAAACAATTTTTTTTGAAATATAAACTAATAAATAATTATATAAAAATATGTATATGCAACATGGTCGTTTATATGGTAACATTCGATTGAAAATTGCGATTAAATTTAATTTAATCGTTGGCAATACCGCCTGTGTGAATTCTTTAAAATATGGATTTGAAATATTCCATACTGCAAAGAATTAAATTAATTTTTTTCTCCGGTTCTATATTCCATTTTTCCAAATTTAATTGATTTTTTTTTTAATTGAAGACACCTTACCTCTGGCAACACACAATCCGTTCCGAATTCAAACCTCAAACGTAGAACTTTCCCCCCCCCGGTTGGTAGATGTCATCTGCAGCCTCTTTATACGACTTCCAAACTCCTTCATCTAGATGAGAGGGTCGTTGGTTCGGACACGGGATATGGATTTTAATGGTTCGAGGAAAGGATATTTGTTGGATATAAACTAAGATTTGTTGGATATAAACGATTTGGATAATTATTAATATGTTTTCATAAACGGCAATAGTTATTTTGAATAAAATAACTATTTTTATCAGACTGTTGAGAGATATTTAATTTAATTTGATAACAATATTCATAATAATATTTGCAATAGAAAATTATTGTAATCATTCAATCACTAGTGATAGATAGTTTATTTGGATAACTATTATTGTCCCTATATATAGAGCGTGATAGGTAATTTGGATACTATAAATAAACTGACTGTAATAGTTATTTTGGATGAAATTATTTTTATCAAACAGTTTAGCAATAGTTAATTTGAATAATTTTATAGAATTATTATTATCATACTGTGACACTACATATAAACTGCAATAGATAATAATTTGTATTAGGCAATGCTTAATGAATTGAAATAGTTGATTTGGATAATTATTAATATCAAACTGAACACCCGAATAGTTAATTTTGATAACAATTACAATCAGATATAAATTGTTTTAGTTAATCTGGATAGTTATTTTATCAAACTGGGACAAAATCAAATCTAATTGATAAAATTAAATCAGACTGACCAATCAAATTTCTGAGTGTCAATACGACTCCAAGTTACCGTTAAAATTTCTAAACGTCAATACAACTCAAGCGGCAGTTTTGTGACGTAACATCATTATTATAGCACCCTTGGAGTGATCTTGTATCACTAAACGGCGTTTTATAAATTTTTATTATTATTATTAGCAGGCAGCAGCTAATTGAAGTGGACCGTTTCCAAGATCGCATTAAAATTTGCAAACATCAATACAACTCATGCGGCAGTTTTGTGATTTAACATCATTATTAATAAAATTTATAAACGCTAATATGACTCAAGCGGCAATTATGTGATGTAACATCATTATTACCCGGCTGCGGCTGACTGAGGTGGACCGTTTCCAAGTTGTCATTAAAATTTCTAAACTCTAATATGACTCAAGCGGCAATTTTGTGATGTAACATCATTATTACCCGGCTGCAGCTGACTGAGGTGGACCGTTTCCAAGTTGCCATTAAAATTTCTAAACTCTAATATGACTCAAGCGGCAATTTTGTGATGTAACATCATTATTACCCGGCTGCGGCTGATTGAGGTGGACTGTTTCCGATCCACCCGCCTGTTGCTGTCCGGACATTTGCTCCACGTCGATGCCAAACTCCTTGCAAATCGGCCCAAAGAAGGAACACACCAGCTGTTCAATACAACCTCGCTCCTGAGCCGGTTGCTCTCCGGTCTGCATTGGAGCCGATGAAGCCGCTGGCAGACCTGGCGCATTTCCTCCCAGTTCTGTTTACCCCACATTCGGAGTCAATCAATAGTTATTTTAAATGAATGAAGGAGAATCAACCAGCAGTTTATTTAAATTAATGAAAGAGAGTAAACCGGCAGTTATTTTAAATGAATGAACAAGAGTAAACCGGCAGTTATTTTAAATGAATGAACGAGAGTCAACCAGTAGTTATTTCAAATTAATGAACGAGAATCAACCGGCAGTTATAATAAATGAACGAACGAGAGTCAACCAGCAGTTATTTTTAATGAATGAACGAGAGCCAACCAGTAGTTATTTCAAATTAATGAATGAGAATCAACCGGCAGTTATAATAAATGAATGAACGGGAGTCAACCAGTAGTTATTTTAAATGAATGAACGAGAGTCCACCAGCAGTTATTTTAAATGAATGAACGAGAGTCAACCAGCAGTTTTTTTAAATGAATTAACGAGAGTCAACCGGCAGTTATTTTAAATGAATGAACGAGAGTCAACCAGCAGTTATTTTAAATGAATGAACGAGAGTCAACCAGCAGTTATTTTAAATGAATGAACGAGAGTCAACCAGCAGTTATTTTAATTGAATGAATGATTAATTTTTATTTAAATAAATATAATTAAGATGGTTATTATAAAGAATCAATTTACATCGATTTATTGTTAAATATAGTTTGAATTAAGAATTTTTTTAAGTAGAAGGGTTTTTTTAAACATATTTTAATTTTGAAAGAATTGATTGAATCATTTACATATTTTGTGTATTTTTTCATTAAAAATATTATTTTACTTAAATTGTATTGTTGAAATTAATTTTTAAGTTAATTTTATTGATAGTAGTGACACAAGAATTTCAAAACAAACAAAAAATTATACCATAGAATTTTGTTATTTACATTTTTCAGATTATAGTCACATGTATAAATTATATTTGGCAGTGAGGAAGGGAGAGGGAGGCAGGAAAGAGAGAGAAACAGAGAACCTAGTATGAGTGATGTTTCACCAATGAATTATGCAACATTTTTTTATTTATAAAATGGTCATATATTCATACAGTTTACCAACAATTAAATCTACACTAATAAAGTGACTAATGGTGAATTTCACCGAGGCTTATTATTATATCAATTGATATTCCTGTTTGAGGTTACGTTACTAACTACAGACTGATTAAATAACAGCTAATTTTCTTGGGAAGACATTTAGGTGGCGGAAATCTGCTTCCCTGAACTATAATGTATGAAAATATGACCAACACAAGAAAAAATAGAATAAAAAATATCACAGACATTAAGGGGAGATTGCGGTGATAGGAAAAATAGTCTCGTTTAAAGCAGTGTGACCGAAGACCCAAACCATATATGCGTGTTGTTAAAAGTACGATTCACCGTCAACAGATGGTGCTAATTGATTATTCACAACAACTATTGTGACACTGTGATTGATATAATTAGACAAAGAATAAAATTATAATCAAAATATTGGAAAAATGGAATAATATTTATATAGAACAAAAAAGCAGTATTTTATTGATTTTTAGTTAATTTATGACACTGAAGTATGTGCAAATACTATAGTTGAAGATATTTATTTATTCAAACAAACAGTACCTAATAATACATGTTAAATGTGAGATATGTGAATGAAAGAGATAGCATGTACCTACTTAGTGTGAGAGTATAATATTGTCTGGATGAGCGACCAACGCGTCATTACCGCCCCGTCGCTGTATTGTTATTATTACCTCCGTTATTGTGTATTGACCTTGACTAATATTGTATATTTATTTATTGATTTATTCAAACAAACAGTAATAATACATGTTAAATTAATGTGAGATATGTGAATGAAAGAGATAGCATGTACCTACTTAGTGTGAGAGTATAATATTGGAAATCTGGATGAGCGACCAACGCGTCATTCTCCACCCCGCTGTAATGTTATTATTACCTCCGTTATTGTGTATTGACCTTGACTAATATTGTATATTTATCGTATTCAATTGGTTTATCGAGTCCGGAACTTAGATTTTGCCACTCCAATCAAATTTTTGTACTCAATAAATTGTATAAAAAAGATATATATTTCAATATATACAATATTCAAGAAGATCCACCCCAAGTACATGATACTGTATCAAAAAAAGAAAAGCGACTAAAAAGTTAACAAAATATAATACATAGTACATAGTACATAGTACAAAAAAACAATGAGAATTAAAGTTAACTTCCTCTTCTCTCTTTTTATTCATCATATTAAAAAAATATATATATACCTATGCATTTTGGTAATGATATATCATTTAAAAATTGGTACATCTAAACCCGACTTTTAATGAGCAACAAATTAAATTAAATGAAAACGGCAATTTATTTTTCCTTCTAATAATTACTATGTTATTTCACTCAAAAGATTAAAAAACTTGTTTTATCCAATATTTTTATTATTGCATATGCGCAAACATTGGATTTTTTTCCCTGTCGGGAGTCAAAGATATTTTTTAACAGATTTTTAATTATCTCAATAGAGACGAAGTTGGAATATTTATTGTAGGAGAACCGGGAAATCAAGGCACCTACAGGGCTTACGACCTGTCATCGGCTGGTTTACGTGATCACTTTATGCGCTTGCGCAACGTTCACCAATTATGCCTTTTAATGAGATCCCTATCAATTCAATTTTGAAAGTTCTATATATTGTAATACTGAAATTCTTTTCGCTTGAAAATAAGGAATTTTTACTACAGCCATCTATGGGTGAAATTATGAACAACAATCTTATTATTTTTATTTATTTTGTTGGAACGCCATCTATTGAGAGAATTTTAGAGAATGGAGAGAATGTTTTATCCATTAAATAAAATTAAAAGGAAAAATCTTTCTTCTCGCCATTTTCTAGGGATGTTTATTCATTCATACTTTCATTCATACCATCACGGCATATCCCACAATTTGGGGTAACCAGCGAAAGGTGTGCGGGTGTGCATTGCCTTATAAAAATTAAAAGGAAAAATCTTTCTTCTCGCCATTTTCTAGGGATGTTTATCTTTGTTAATTATACAGTATTATTATTATTTCTGATATCAGTGGTAATACCAAAGATTTCCATATAATATACTAGATGATTACTTGGTTGGCAACATATTGCATTTCAACACTTCCTAGATAACTGTTCTCCCAATCTTAATGAACAAACTGTTTTTTTTTTCGACTAATAAATCCGAAAACAATTCAAATTAGTCGTTATTCTCTATAGAAAAACGATGCGGTCCGCCCACCTTGTTGTCAAAAGTCCCGCGGAAATAAGCCTCACTTTGATTCATACAAAATTTGCTAACTGCGACATTTAGTATATTATATTATATGAAAATCTATGGGTGATACTAACTCAAAACGATTATTGCCTTTCAAAACTCAATATGTTCTTAGTAAAAGTCAACAAAATACACAACTTTATTATTTTTTTTGTTGTATACCCTCGATATAATGTATGCCTATTAATTTTAGTCCATAGACGTTTTTTTATGAAACCATAGATTAAAAATCAATGTTTTCTTTTCAAGGTTTATCTAAAGATAGATCTGACTGACTTTGGTCTACCAAGACAGCAACGGTGGCAGCAGCATCTGCTGGTAACGTATTTAATGTGTAACGTGAGATTAATATTATAGGTGGACTATGTTTCATTTTGTCACAAGATAAATAAACTGACAATACATATAATTATTTTATATAATAATCCAATTATTTACGATCAAAATCAATGTAATGTTACCATAAACAGTGGTGTATTATCCCATGAGGGTACTTGGGGCCTCGTGATTTTGATGGCTCTCAAAAATAACTTGTTAAGGCAAACTTTCTATAAAATGGACACACAATGACACTTCGTATCACCCATTTTTCAGATAGATAGTTTTTCGATACAATATGAAAATAATATAATTAAATTATTATTTCAATAAAATAACTTATTTCTCAAGTTGTATCTATAGTATAAGTATATACAACATTTGCGTTATATTTATAAATTTTAAAAATTAACGTCTACATATCTCCTCACGCCAAGTTCGAAGAATTCAGATGGGTCGATGGCAGAGCGGTTAGCGCGCTGAGCTGAGCTAGTAATCCAGCGGTCGCGGGGTTCGAATCCCGCCTCGACCGATTTCGTTCACTTATAGCACAAGCATTTATTTGCTTATTTTAGGGAATGTAGGAAGATGTGTATGTACTTGTTTAGCAAGGACATATATTCATTTTTTATTAAAAAAAAATTAAAAAAAAAAAAATATTTCAAAATTCACTGTGGTATGTCATTAAAATGAGTTAGGTATTAAATACTTATCTAAATATTCTAGAAATACTTAAAAAAACGAACCGTCTTGTTCAGTGTATTTTTCAAGTAAAAATTAAGAACGTGTTACAATTTTAAAATTCAATTTGTTAAAAATTTTAAATTTATTTGTTCAAAAAAAATATCATAAACTTCTCCCACTGGGAATTTCCTGTATCGGGAGAAGCGAACACAGATTTAATTAATTTTATAAATAGATATTTTAAATATTATTTTTCATAAAAAATATGTAAATCTATTTTACACTTCCGTACCTATTTGCATTTGTTAAAATTTCACAATTTGTGTAATGGTGCGTCAGTGGGGCTCTCAAATGCTTGAGCAGCTGGGCCCTCTCAAGTGCTCAATTCACCACAGACCATAATAAATGAAAAATATGAAATAATTATTGCAACACATAAATTAATAATCTAACTAAAAATACCGTTAGTAAATTGAAGCTACAGAGGACTTGTACTAATTTAAAGGTTATGTTTTCTAACTAAAGAAGTTAATATAAAACCCATGCGATACTATTGAAATATATGTATAACACTCTCCTAACCAATTAAATTGAATAGATTCATGTTTATACACAGACAGATTAATTTGCTGTTTGTATATTTAGACTGGAGACTCACAGATCTATACTGAGACTACAACTGTGTCTCCACCAGGATTTGAATCCGGGACCCTTGGCTTAGAAGTCCGATATCTAACCAACTGAGCCACAAAGGACGGTCGTAAGCCCTGTAGATGGCTAGTATCTCAGTTCTCTCATAAATATCCAACTTTGTCTTTATTGAAATATAAAACTTAGTTCTAGAGTATGTTTAATTTAAAAGTACATGTTGATATGATTGTATTTGGTGTTGCTACACATTTAAAACAGGATATTCCCTACAATCAGGAAGTCTTTCTCTTATTTTGTAGCAAAACTTTTGTTTCTTGGGAGCAAGTAAATAAATAAATAAAATTCTTATAAAAGCTACTTCTGATGAAATCTGATACAAATCGTTCAAAAAGCAATTGTGTCTTTTTTGACAAATTTTTTAACATCTCAATAGAGACGAAGTTGGAATACCTATAATAGGAGAACCAGGAAGCGTATTTACCTTTCCGTGTTGATTAGGAGGCAAGTATTGCCTCGAATTAGGCACTAGTTTGTTACGGTAATGCACTTAAAAACTCGTGTTGAATTCGAGGCACGTGTCCTCCAAATGAACACGGTTTAGCAACGCAAACTGTTCCTGCTAATACGTGTTCAATTCAAGGCAATTAAATATTTAATATGGAACAGAGAAAAATTTACATCAGTATAAAAAATTATGTCTAGTCCATAACCCGTGTTAATATATTGCATTAGAGAAATAAGGAACTTATCCATAAAATATATGGAGTGGATCGTGGCCAACACTAAACCCTACACTACATAATAATAATTCGTAGTCGTACTTTTTTTTCTTAAAAATTAGACAATCCCTGAATGCATTTTTACGAAGCAAATTTTTATTATGTACCAACATTGTTTGATCTGTAATCAACAACTAAATTGATTGAAAGATGGATGGTGGCTGAGCGGTTACCGCGCTGGATTAGTAATCCAGCGGTCGCGAGTTCCAGTCCTGACATGACCGATTTGAGATCACCTATAGCACAATCGATGTGGTGATGATAATCAATGCCTTCGAAATGTGGTGCTGGAGGCGAATGTTGCGCATCCCACGGACAGCCAGAAGAACGAATGTGTCTGGACAAATTCTGGACGAGCTACAGACGGATCCTTCAATTCTTTGGACACATTGCCAGAAGGGAACCGGACTGCATCGAGAAGCTTATTGTGATCTCAGAGATCTCGTGGTCGCTCACCGACCAGATAGAGCGATCCGGTTAAGTCCACAATGGGGTCTTCGGTGACTGGTGCTCTGCGTTCAGCCCAAAACATATTGGCATGGAGGCGAACTGCAGCTGCTATCCTCAGTCATGAGGAAAAGGACGAATATACATATCACAATCATTTATGCTTAATTTAAGGAATGTATGAGGACATATATGTGCTGGTCACAAAAACATATATAATCTTTGAAAAAAAATCTAGAATATGAGAAAATTAGACAATCATAGAGAAGAAATGAAAGGATATGGTGACTGAATAGATTTGTACTGTTGAGTCCAATTTAGAGTTTAAAGCGCTCTTGGGGCGAGGTTATCACGAAAACGGCGCCACAAAAGTCATCCCATTTTATTTCAATTAACATGACAAGCCTCTGTACGTAATATACCTACCACATCAGATTAGTCGTCACATAAAACGTTACACATCAGCCGTACAAACATCAATTGTTAGTTTGACACAAACGAATTTGGTGACAGCACACAACATAAAAACTGAGAGTAAAGAAGTAAGAAAAAATATATAATACATTTAGATGGGTCGACGGCAGGCGCTTAGCGCGCTGGGCTAGTAATCCAGCGGTCGCGGGGTTCGAATCCCGCCTTGACCGATTTCGTTCACCTATAGCACAAGCATTTATAGGGAATGTAGGAAGATGTATATGTACTTGATTAACAAGGAAATATTCATTTGAAAAAAAAAATTATAAAAATTGCTTTATTTTTTAAATGGCAGTCTCATCAAAGAAGATGGCAGAAACAGAGTTAAATTACATTTATTCAGTATAATTAACCTTATTAAAACCACGAACAATTAACTTGATGTTAGGCACCGGATTAGAATAGTGTTTCCACTCTTTACTAACATTGTTTTTGGGTGTAACTTAAGAGCTGGGATAATCAAAAATACAACAGGCATTCTATTGAATGTAGTGCCTTTTAAGATAAGACGAGACCGGTGTGTGGGTCAATACGCAGCATGTGTCGTGCTTCGTTTTATAAGGTAATGCACACCTGTCGCTGGTTACCCCATACTGATGGTACGAATGAATGAAGTCCTATTTATATAACGTAAGTAACAAGCTCCTTCTCTAAACATAAGTTTAAAAACATTGATTTTGAATATGTTATATTGTTTGTAATTCTCATGTCTTCCTTGCTTCCACTTGCGTAGAGTGCAAGGAAGTGTTAATTATTATTATTATTATATTTTGTTAAATAAATAAAAAAATATTTATAATTCAGTGAGAGTTTATAGCCGTGTCCGCATATAATATGGTTTGGTTATCGTTCAATCACATTGCTTTAAACTGGGTATGTTCGAGACGTGACCAATGCACGATTCCTGTGACAAAAACAGATTAGGTAATTTTCAAAGTAAAATAAATGTAAATTTCAACAAACCGTACGTAAACTTATAAACAGGCATGTGTAAAATAAGCATTGTGCAAGCATTTTTACGATGATAATATTTTAAATTCTAAAAATAATTGTATATTATTATTAAATATTTTCTTCCCAATCAAAGAATAAGGAACGTTATCATTGAAAGAATGATAATGTTACTTCAAAATATTTTGTCACACGTGTAACGCGTGTCCTACGATATAATATGTGACGTATGTCTTAGGCCACGAATAACATTACAATCTCACAATATAAATATGTTTCATTTTCTCCCAATTTTTGTCACATCGCACATCAAAGGTGTGACTTTTTAAACAATAATATGTTATATATATATTTGACGTGTCCTTGACGAACACTTTGTGATCTGAACAATTCCATTTCAAGAATATACTTCCTTTAAAAACTTGTTCATTTAGAGACTTACATGACCATTTTATTCTGGAAATTTGAACTGGTCTAGTTGATCAAATAAGCAGAAATATATGTGATAAGAGCATTAAAAATAATTAAGTATAGACAAAGAAGAAAGATTAAAAAAATTAAGAATCATTGGTAGTAGCACCCAGCAATAACAGATAATCACAACCATAGAGCACGGACACAGAAAGCATGGAAAAATATCATAGATGGGGTGTGAATTAGATGCTCGAATGAGGAGTGAAAATATCATAAATAAGGTGTGAATTTGATGCTTAGATGAGACATGAAAATGTCATAGATAAGGTGTGAATTTGTTGCTTAGACGAGACATGAAAATATCATAGATAAGGTGTGATTTGATGCTTAGATGAGACATGATAATATCATAGATAAGGTGTGAATTTAATGCTTAGATGAGACATGAAAATATTGTATATAAGATGTGGATTTGATGCTTAGATGATACATGAAAACATCATAGATAAGATGTGGATTTGATGCTTAAATGAGATATGAAAATATCATAGATAAGGTATGAATTTGATGCTTAGATGAGACATGAAAATATCATGGATAAGATGTGGATTTGATGCTTAAATGAGACATGAAAATATCATAGATAAGATGTGGATTTGATGCTTAGATGAGACACGAAAACATCATAGATAAGATGTGGATTTGATGCTTAAATGAGACATGAAAATATAATAGATAAGGTATGAATTATACTCTTAGATGAAACATGAAAATATCATAAATTAGGTGTGAATTTGGTGTTTGAATCCAGGACGCCTGCACAGAAGCCAAGTGGCTTACCAACTGTGCCACGATGGACGGAAATTATCATAGATAAGGTGTGAATTTGATGCTTAGATGAGACATGAAAATATCATAGATAAGGTTTGAATTTGATGTTTAGATGAAACACGCAAAATAGTAATAATAATAATATTGACGGAATATGTGACGGACTTATTGCCCGGAGGCAATTTCTGCCAATCGACCACACTATTGAGGATTGTATTGGATGATTCAACAGCCAGTTTCAATGAAATTAACTTAAATAACCTTCAGTTAAATATCTGTTATGAATACTCATATGATTTGATACACTGCATTTAATAAAAAATAACGACACAATTTGTTTTGGAAAAATTAAATTTAGAATATAGAACAGAATATCATTTACTTAAATCAGCATTTTTCATTCATTGTCAGGCACTTTTTATGAAGTGTTATGCTGTGACACAAGTAAGAATGAGGACTCCAAATAGATATTGACTCTATACCCTCATTAAATCCCCTGGGGATTATGAGCTTCTTATAGGGCCTGATTCTGTTACCAGAAGTCTGGCAAGCAAGATTCTAAGGGTCACAGTGCATGAAACTACCCCAACTAATGATAATAATTTCATGTTATAAAGTTTCTACCACTAAGATGAACGAGCATATAAGGTAAAGACAGGTTAGCTGAGCATGCTGGAAGGGATGGCAGGTGGATATATAGGCGCACCAAGATCAGCAGCAGCGGCAGCGTACACAAGATGATAATAATAATATGTAAGAACTGACCGTTTCTCATGGCATAGTCGAGGATCTCCTTTAGTTCCAGCCAGTCCACTTCTCCGTCGTCCCCGGCCAACTTGAGGAAGAACTGTCTCACTGGATCCTCGGGGGTTGCCGGCACTTCGGGAATCGTATCCTTGACCTGAAATTTTCATTTATGCTCGAGTAACAAACTGTAAAACCGAGCGATCTTCCTCTACATAGTATCCAGAGGAATATGAGCAGTTACGAATTTATTTATTTAGTGCATTCCTCATATATTAGGTGGTAATTCTGAAACGATAAACAACAATTGACTTTTGACATTATCACATTACAAAATGGCGGCAATCGTCATTGTGGAATGGTGGTTATTCTGAACACACATCATTGGATTGGTCTATTGAAATCATAACAAGCGGTCAAAGCGTGTTGTTTAAATTACAGTTTGATGTTTTGTTTGATTAAATATATGGATTTTCAGTTAAAGTGGCACAAGAATATGCAGCTTTGGCTTTAGTTGAATATTTAGAAGAAACTGATGGGATCTTCTTCTTCTTCTTCTTCCTAGCCTTCCCTCCACTGCTGGATGTAGGCCTCTTCCATTTGTCTCCATTTTCCTCTATTCTGTGCCGCTTCAATCCATTTCTTTCAACAATATCGTCGGCCCATCTCTTCTGTGGTCGACCGACACCCCTTTTGTCTTCCCATGGCCTCCACTTTAAGACTTTGGGAGTCCATTTTGAATTTGGCTGTCTGACCACGTGTCCTGCCCATTGCCACTTCAATTTTGCGATCCGATCCATGATATCGGCGATTTTTGTTCAGCGTCTGATTTCTGTATTGGATATTCTATCACTCAGACTTATGCCCAGCATTTGTCTGATTTCTGTATTTGTTATTCTATCACTCAGACTTATGCCCAGCATTTGTCTGATTTCTGTATTTGTTATTCTATCACTCAGACTTATGCCCAGCATTTGTCTGATTTCTGTATTTGTTATTCTATCACTCAGACTTATGCCCAGCATTTGTCTGATTTCTGTATTTGTTATTCTATCACTCAGACTTATGCCCAGCATTTGTCTGATTTCTGTATTTGTTATTCTATCACTCAGACTTATGCCCAGCATTTGTCTGATTTCTGTATTTGTTATTCTATCACTCAGACTTATGCCCAGCATTTGTCTGATTTCTGTATTTGTTATTCTATCACTCAGACTTATGCCCAGCATTTGTCTGATTTCTGTATTTGTTATTCTATCACTCAGACTTATGCCCAGCATTTGTCTGATTTCTGTATTTGTTATTCTATCACTCAGACTTATGCCCAGCATTTGTCTGATTTCTGTATTTGTTATTCTATCACTCAGACTTATGCCCAGCATTTGTCTGATTTCTGTATTTGTTATTCTATCACTCAGACTTATGCCCAGCATTTGTCTGATTTCTGTATTTGTTATTCTATCACTCAGACTTATGCCCAGCATTTGTCTGATTTCTGTATTTGTTATTCTATCACTCAGACTTATGCCCAGCATTTGTCTGATTTCTGTATTTGTTATTCTATCACTCAGACTTATGCCCAGCATTTGTCTGATTTCTGTATTTGTTATTCTATCACTCAGACTTATGCCCAGCATTTGTCTGATTTCTGTATTTGTTATTCTATCACTCAGACTTATGCCCAGCATTTGTCTGATTTCTGTATTTGTTATTCTATCACTCAGACTTATGCCCAGCATTTGTCTGATTTCTGTATTTGTTATTCTATCACTCAGACTTATGCCCAGCATTTGTCTGATTTCTGTATTTGTTATTCTATCACTCAGACTTATGCCCAGCATTTGTCTGATTTCTGTATTTGTTATTCTATCACTCAGACTTATGCCCAGCATTTGTCTGATTTCTGTATTTGTTATTCTATCACTCAGACTTATGCCCAGCATTTGCCGCTCCATGGATCGTTGCGCGCATTTTAATTTTCCAATGATTTAAAGAAAAAATACCTAAATTATAACTTTGTTGATGGGATGCTTGTATATTCATCACATTTTGTGTCGCCGACATTTTGGATTTACTATATGTATTGGTATGAAGATTCAAATACAAATAAGATTTATGTGTCTAAACAAAATATATTTATAACCTTAACTTACAAGAGAAGATTTATGTAGTTATGTACCGATGTATTTATAACCTAAGTAACGTTTTTTCTTTAAAATATGCGTAATTACGTTGTTCAAAAAACCTTGTCATATCCAAATATGTTTTTATTGATTTGCATTATTTTAGAAGTGATGTTTACATCAAAATATAATCAGTTGTTGTGAATATAACGGGTGTTGAGTTATAACAGAATAATCTGAAAATAGTTACAAATGCTTTTGACCATAGACAATACAATAGCATGTTCAGAATAACCAAAATGTATACAACTGGATGACAATTGATTTGGCATACAATTACAGCTATTGTTATTGGATTCATTTCAATACAATCATATAAATTTCAGAATAACCACCAATAACTCCTTTTGTGTTTGTAAACTTGCATAGTTTATTTTTATTCAGAAATCATATCATATTTTACATGTAGTGGTGTTGTGCAATTGTTTTTACTCCTCACTAACTTTTTGGGTAGTTATGATTTCACAATTTTAAAGGCTATTTTTTGTGGAGATTATCAACTAGTATCATGCTGAGATTGTATTCTGAAAGTTTCATCACTGTGTATTTCTGTGAGGCTAAGAACTCTTGTTTATTCATCCATTATTTGTTTGAATATCTCTAGCAAAACTATGTATGTTGTGATAAATCTCATTAAGTTAACAAAGTTTTTTTGTTGTTTTTTAAGTATTATTTTAATTATTATCATTTCCTGTGATACATTTATTGATTGTATGTAAATTAGTTGTATACGTTACACCCCAAGTGACAACACTATGAGTTAGCAACAATTACACAATATATAATTTTCATTGACTGCATTGTCATAATATTTCACAGACAAAGTTATATCGAGATGGCTTTTCCACTACACATCATTCCCAGATTTCCAGGGCATTCCCAGATATATTGCAGTCTTTTTGCACTCCAGTGTTATACAGTTCAGATTATTACATGATAAACCATGACATATGGCATTATTTCATGATAAACCATGACATATGGCATTATTACGTGATAAACCATGACATACGGCATTATTGCATGATAAACCATGACATATGGTGTTATTACATGATAAGTTGATAGCAGAGCGGTTAGCGCGCTGGGCTAGTAATCAAGTGGTCGCGAGTTCGAATCCTGCCACCACTGATTTCGTTCACCTATAGAACAAGCATTTTGATGCCTATTTTAGAGAACGTAGGAAGATGTATATGTACTTGTTCAACAAGGACATATGATTTTTAAAAAAAAATAAAAAATAATCATGACATATAGCATTATTACATGATAAACCATGACATATGGCATTATTACATGATAAACCATGACATAATTTTCAATATCCAACTTAGGGTTATCTATTTGTTGTTGTAAAGTAATAAAACACTAAAAAATCTAACCAATCCAAACATAAAAAATAATTATTAAATGAAATGGTCTAATTGTAAACCTTAATTTTATTTATATGTTTTGTCTAAAGATTGATATTAAATAAACTTACCCTGTCGTCAACTTCACCCATACCAATTTCTTCATCGTTTTCACTGAAAACAAAAATAAGAAATTAGTTATTACACTCTGTGCTAGTGGCGAGTTAAATGTCATATAGCATTCAAAGTAAGATGGCCACGTAGGACTGCGTTAAGATAAAAACAGGTTGTGCCTGAAGTTGCAGATTATGGCATTATTCACACCAATCTCACTGAACGCTTTCGAGCGGCGTTTCAATCTTAATAAACGCTGGGGGGTTTTGCAAAATGTATATATTATGAAAAAATATATACTACATAAGATTATATAAGTTTTTCATTTCTGACGATACCAGTGAATGGGAGTCACGTTTGCGGATAAAATCAAATATAACAAAATACTAAATATTTTGTTGTATTTGATCATAATTACTATGGTACATTATGTTGAAGGTTTACTGTGACTGCCCGTTCCCACTTGTCGTGTGTTAGGTCCGACAAAATTTCGGGTGATCTAGCGGCAATACATTTTAAATGGAGCTGTTCACGCTTGTCGTTATCGTCTAAGTGTGATTAGCTCCATTTAAATGTATTGCCGCTAGATCACCCGACATTTTGTCGGACCTAACACAGGACAAGTGGGACCGGGGTCTGAATGGTTGTAACTATTGCAAATGTGTGGAAGATACTTTTATACAATAATACATAGAGTAACTAATAAAGTGTTGGTAACAGGAAGATGTCACATGACGTGGATTGGCAACTTGGATGAGTGTAGGTACTGACATCAGAGACATCGGTTGGTAAGTTGTATCAGACTAAGACCGGAATGCACAGTCCTAGGTGACTAAATACTAACTCCTAACCTCACTGGAGTATTTAGTATTATTAAATTAGCAATTGCATTGCAGAGACATCACTAACTAAATACTACGACAAACTTAAGGTCAATGGCGTAGAATTTCACATTATTGTTTACGAAGAAAAGAGATAGATAGCTTTCTATGGGTTTAGACTGATGTTTAAAATGTTTTTTTGTCATAACAACACAAACATATTTAACCAACTTCACACTGACAGCTCAATGTCACAATTTTTTTGAAATTCCAGCGAATTTTTGGCATCTCGTATGGATCACTGAATACTCTGTTTGGTATTTGATTTGACAAAATTACCAAATACATATTAAACGAAGCCGATAAAATCATCATCCACCAAAAAAATCTCGTATTTTATTATTAAACCACTCGTAAGGTTCCTCGCTATCAAACTTACTTTTTGATAATTTGTAAATGTTAGTTTACGCCGATGCGCATGCGCTAAGTATTTAGATATGTCTCTGCAATGCAATGTGTCTCATACGTGAACTTGATAGCATCCTTCAGTTAGGAAGCCACGTGATCTCCTAACTTAAGTGAGCGACTGTGCAATGAAAACATTAGAATTTAGTATTTAGGTAGGACTCTGCATTCGGTCCTTAGACAGACAGGGATACCTTCTCAATAGTGATTGATATTAAGATTTGGACGTATGGTAATGATACTCACTCAAGAGTGCTGGACTTCTCGGTGAAGACTCTAAGAAGAAACTCTCCTTCATCATTTGGCTCAAAGGTGCTGGGGATGATGCAATAAGTTCCCGGGGGCAGTTTGAACCTGGAAATATTCATATATTATTGTATATTATAAAGAGAGAATGCTGTAACTGAACTCCTTATAAACGGCTGAACTGAGTCCCAGAATGGTTCAGAAAAAGGAATTTAAACAGTAATGTAACAAAAGAATAATTAAAATATCTGTTATAAATATTTTGGAATATGCATTTTGAATACTGGCAACATTGCTTTAGATATGTCATAATATGTCATTAAAACTTGATATTTTTCATAACGCTGTCTGTGGTATGTGTTTTCCTCTATTTAAAATTTTGTGAAATTATTTAGTTAAGTACCTATATTAATAATTTATCATTATTATTTTTTTCCAAGTATATTCTGTTCTAAATGATATTTGGATGATAGATGTATCAAAGTCATCTCAATGAAACGTAATATTTTTGTTTAAATATTTCTATTTATTTATACATAATATTATTATTGCATGACATATGACATAAACATTTCGAGAGTCAAAATGTTTAAAACCTCAGTTCTGTAAAGTGAGGCTATAAATACATTATGTTATATTGAAACCAACTTTCAGTTTAGCACACTTTTTATTGATTTTGACAGATGCGTATTGTTGTGTCACTTGTCATGTGGGTATGTTGTACATAACAACAATATAAGTATTTTGTGTTTGAAAGATACATAAATACTCTAATGCCATTTAGGCAAGTTTTAATGATAACTAATTTCTATTTTAGAATTAAAAATGGACAAAGATTATTTAGGTGGTTGGGACTTGCGACACGGGCCCTTACTAACGTGGGCCCATGATTCACAAAGGATGGGTTAGTAATGCAGTGGTCGCGAGTTCGAGTCCCGCCACGACCGATTTGATTAACCTATAGTATATGCATTTATGCTTATAGTACGGCCATTTTATGATGGCGTTTGATGTTTGTTTTGACGTTTGGACCCACATGAAGTTTCGTAATAAATGACAGCTAAAAATTGGAGGAAAAATGCTATACTTTATTGTGCGAGTAGTGATGTCCCGCAACATCGAAATATAATTAACTTAACGTTAAATCGTAAAAACCGTTCAAGTTTTTAAAATAATATATTATAATCAATTAAATTAATTTTCTTTACATTTTTAAGTACAGTGATACCTCGACATACGAGTTTAATTCGTTCTGCAACCTTGCTCGTATCTCGAAGCAAATTTCCCCATACAAAACAATTGAACTACTATTAATCCGTTCCAACCCCCAAAATGTCAACCCAGTTTTTTTGTTACGTGGTTTTGAATAATAAAAACGTATTTATAAATGACAAATATTTATTGTACAAAAACAAAAAAGAGAATGCAAAGAAATAAATTAGATATCCTCACTGGTCTTTGCCTTTTTCGGTACATTTTTTTCACTTTCACCTGTAGGCCGTTTAGAAAAAAACATGTCCAAGGAGGTTTGTTTCTTCCTCCCTCTCAGAATGTTCCGGAAATGAGTTAGGCAAGTGTCATTAAAAAGATCAGATGCACGACCTGTTGCAAATTTTTCTGGGTGTTTCTTTTCCACGAACTGTGAAACTCTCTCGCACATTCCTAAGATCTCCTTTATCTCACTTGTAGAAATAACCTCCTCCTCCTCTGACTCCTCGAAACCAATTTCTTGCATAACCTCCGTATGCTGCTGTGACTGTGACTCTTGTATCTACCGGCCGACCTGCTAAACCGAACTCATATCTCGAATTTCGCTCGTAACTCAAAGCAAAAAATCACTCGCTCGCCGGCTCGTATCTCGAAAAACTCTTGTTGGGGCACTCGTATATTGAGGTACCACTGTATTTAGAAATTTACTATTAGTAAATATATAATGCTTATTTATTATATTTGAAAATAAAACGATGTTTGCTCAGTCGAGAAACGTGTTTTTTCTCTCTTAACAACAGTATTTAATGTCAAAACATAAAAAAATAATTACATATGGAATGAATGAAACGATTCAAAATATGTAGGTAAGTACTAGATGACAATTATTATTATTTAAAAATATATTTGAATTATAGAACAAAATATGACAATTATTATTTACAAATAATTTTTCAAATTGCTCTATAGTAAGTAGATTTGACAGTTTTGTTTTAACGTTGTTACGGAAAGAACGAATTTGTGTACGCTGTGATTTTGTAAGTACGAATATACAAACATAATATTACTATAGCGTTTTTTTATTTTATTGTCATAATAATACAACAACAAGATTTCATATTATAGTGGAAACGTTAATATTTTTTTTTACGTTAATAATTTATCCAACTGTATTTTTTCGTTAATGATTTTAAGTGTGTCACAACACTATTACAATCTGTCAGAAACGCCCATCTTACAATGGCTCCAGTATAGTTTAGGGAATGTATGAGAATGTATATGTGTACTTGTTTGAAGGACATATTCATTCTTTAAAAAAAATAATAATTGTTGCAAAAAACACTCGAGGAAGAATCAATTGCTTCAAAACCATTGGATTAAATTAGTTATTCGTTATTTTCAGAGTACAGCTAACAGTCTTACCTGCAGCTGACCTCCCTGAGATTTATAAAGGAGGGACTCCTGGCAACACTGGCGTTGTACTTGAAGAAGTCCATCTGGAGGGGACGATGGCCGACCTGCTGGATCTTGTATATGGCAAAGCCGATGGTGAGACAGTCCAAGCCGGCAGACCGCTGCGATCTACGGTTCTTCTGCATCAGAGCTACAATCACCTGAAATAAATAACAAACTTATTACACACCATATCTCTTCGCCTATTAGGGGTAGGCAGGGAGAAACAAACAACTTATATTCGATAAAAAAAATATAACACAGAATTATAGCTCCTCGTTCGAAGACCATTCAGAAGAAGCAAAAGTAAAAAAATTCTAAGTCCATACATTACATTGTCTAACTCACTTTGTATTTTCAAGAAATAAGATACAAAAGAGAAAAGCAGTCGTGGTTTCACTGTATTCACAAATCCAGGCCAACCAGCACAGGCGCCAGAGTACCGGTCAGTCAGAATAGGCGATTCTCATGGGCTTGCGACCATGTATGCGGGTGTTGGCGTCATTTGGATAATTGTTACATTTTTTTTTTTTTTAAATGAATATATCCTTGTTAAACAAGTACATATACATCTTCCTACGTTCCCTAAACTAAGCATAAATGCTTGTCCTATAGGTGAACGAGATCGGTCGAGGCAGGATTCGAACTCGCGACCACTGGATTACTAACCCAGCGCGCTAACCGCTCTGCCATCCACCCATCCGAATTGACATATAAAATTGTTGCAATCATTGCCCGCCCTACATCCAAAAACCTTTCAGTATCCTTTCAGACAGCATCAGACCAAGACTATCCCGCATCTCTTCCACCTTTTTTACCATTCCTCTAAACTCGCCATAGAATTGCTATCACCGCGCGCGTGTGAATAAAGTGTGATCACCATACCAAGGGAGAGGACCAAGGATCAAGTGAGTGTTCCATATATATCCTTCCTTTGCCTTGCGGTGGTTGCAACTAACCACCCGCACCACAAAAAATACAGTCCACTTTTATTTCTTACTATATCTTTAATTTCATATCCGCGTCAACAGCGGGATTAAGAGGACCTTTATGACTCGAGTTACGCTCACCACACTCACCAACCTCCAACTGACACTCCACTCCCCTGTGCAAACCAAATCCAATATGACGCGGACAATGCTACTTTTACTACCGTATCCAGAAGTTCTTTCATTTTACCCCTAGGGAGACCTAGGTCCTTAAAGTAGGAATATAAAGATTTTGCGGGCAGGCCTCTCGCCTGCACCTCTAGAGCATTATATATTTGTGGTAAAACCTAATATTTTGAACTGTTTTATCTACCAGTTTCTTGTACTTGCTTGTTTAGTGGTCTTGTATTGGTGGTCTTTTGTAATATTTGTGTCCCATGGAACAGTCAGCTCCACATAAATAACACTTTTCAATGAAAGAGAGTATACTGTCAAGTCAGGCCTAAGAGATGAGATGCAGATATACTTTGGAAGGTTATATCTCTGCATATTTCGATATATAAACATAACGTGCATCGGCAACGAGAGTGTCACAACACAAAAAATGTATTTTTCGACAAATCACATTTTAATATTTCTTGTATCAGAAAATCTCATTTAAAATTTACTGAGATGACATATTGGAAACTGCACTATAATTATGATGTTTTTTTGCAGATAAAGTACAAGAAGGCCGATCTTATGGCATATATAAGTCAATTTCGTATTTTTATGTGTTGTGACACTCTCGTTACCGATGCGCGATATATGTATATTCCTAAAGAAGAAATATTTATCCGTAAACACATGATCCAAATTTCCTATAAATGTAAATTATTTTTTCTTTCATACTTTTTGTTTTTTGCAATCTTTCTGCTGTTGTTCTTATACTATAATGTTGTAATAGTTTGTAATATGGTTGGTTGGAAGAATTGCCTAGTTACAATAAGCCCGCCAGTGTGTAATATATTTGTTTATATTATGAACAAAAAGATAAATTAATTAAAAATTGTGAAATCACGACTCTCCACTATTCCTAGTGGAGAGTGGTGCCTATCTGGCACTACAAAACATAAGCCATACAGTACTTACGGTGCACATGTTCTGATCATCGTCTTCATCTGGGTCTGTGAGTGTCAAATTGTACTGGGGGTTCTTCCAGAACGAATCCAGGTAATTACGACAGCCGCCAGCCGTCACTCCTGCAACAGATAACATTATTATTATTACAAGTCAAATCTCTGAATAACGAATACCGAAACAACGAAATTTTCAGTATAACGTATATGTGCAAGACAGATCTTGGCTTTCCACTGTCATAATGTTGGTACTAACTACTTAGATTGGGAAATAAATATGCTAGTATAACTGAAATTTTAGCAGATTCCCTAGCTATGTACAAGCCATTATTGTAACGCGACGTCCTACGTAGGCGATTCAAAGCGAATGCGAAGCGGCGCGGCGCGGCACGAAAATAACAAACAGTCGGTAACTATGGAAGTGTCCTACGTTACCGACCGCGAGTTGGTTTCGATGCGGCGCGGCGCGATACGAAGCGAACGCGATCAGTTGGTTTGATATTTTCGCGCGAATTGATAGCGGCGCCATTGTTTTTTGACATGTCAGAAACAGAAATTATAATTTCTGTCCATGAACGTCCCATATTATGGGACAAAAGAATTATTATTATCGAACCGTTAATTTTAGGATTTGGCAAAAATAAATGGGACTACAAGTAAACACATTTATTTATTATTGCTATTTTACAATAGGATGTTGTTCAAAACACACAAAGTTTTCTCTCGCTTGTACGAATGTCAAATTTTGATATGTTTCCTGGAAAGATGTAAATTCAGTCTCATTTATTAATTCAAGATCACGTAATTCTTCATACAAATTGTGATATCCCCCATAAATATGCCTCTCTAAGTACACAATATTAGTTTCACTTCTCTGCCGTACATACTTCTTGAGTATTTTATATACGTACATCCATGACAGTAGCTGGCGGCAGAGGGAACGATTCGCGCACACGTAGGACAGAGCCGCCGCGTCGCACCGCATCGCATTGAATTCGCTTGTATCCACACCGCATCGCTTCGCAATCGCGTTCGCTTTGAATCGCCTACGTAGGACGTAGCGTTAGACATACATTTGTTGTGATGACTAATTGTATTGTTACTTAACCTTTTTAAGACGAGCGTCATGTATACATGCCCTCATGGCTATACACAATTGTGAACCTTCATATCTCAGTAAATTCATACTTGATTGTGACGAAAATTGGATGAATATTACTCCCATATATTTGACTTCAAGACATCTATCGGTGAATCAACATATTGGGGCAGTTTATTCCAAGTATTCACCACTCTATTTGAAAGGAAATATCAACACCAAAACATGTTGGGGCAGTTTATTCCAAGTATTCACCACTCTATTTGAAAGGAAATGCTTTCAAGGAATTGTCGAGAACCCACTTTTCACAAGTTTTAAATTTGTCTGAGTATGCCGTAGCTTAATCCAAGCATTTAGTCCTGCCACAGAAAACGCACGGTCACCGATATTAATGGTGTGCACCCTGTTTATTTCAACTAGTTTTCCAACCACGGTTTAAGATGCAAACTATGGTTTATTGAGAGCGGAATCCAAAGTTCGTAGAAGTAAGTAGGAGCCATACCACAAAGTGCTTTGAAGATCATGTGACAAAGCTTATATTCAATCCTTTCGGGGACTTTAAGCCGATGCAGATTATGAAGATGGTGAATGATGTAAGAAAACCTGGAGGTTCCAGTTTTCATAATAAAATATTTAAATAAAAAATAATAAGACAAATTCATTTCATGAAAATGCTGAAAATCTTCCATACAAAATTTAAATGACTTGGTAGTGAGGAGTTGGACCTCGACCCACTCGTTTTCTGTAGCAATTAATTGTACCTAAATTTTTGCTGTTTAAAACATAGTTTTTAAACTGTTTATACTGTTGGTTCTATACATATCTAAAAAATAAAATAAAGAAAACAAAAGTGAACATACCTCTGACCCATTCTCCCTCGTACACACCCATCTCCCATTTCTTGTTGCAGCCCTCGGGTGTCTCACTTGGGTCCAGAGAGTCGGGGTTCAAATTACAGATCTCAATCCTGGATAACAAAACGAGAACATGGGATTTTAGCAATTTAAACAATGCGCAGACAGATTGTACACATCCATAATCATATAGGCTACGGAGAATACACAGAATTTTCCAACTTTAATAGGGATGCAAGACTGTATCACAAAATCTTTACTTTAGAACAGAGACACTCTTTAATTGACATGAAGACTTTGTACAACATCATACATAATGCAACTAACTGTCCTGACATAACGGAACTTCTCTCCTTCAACACACGTCCCATCGCGTCGTACACGAAACCCACTTTTATGTCACATACCACACCTTAATAATACATACACAATGTAATTGACTGTCCTGATATAACGGAATTTCTATTTCAACACATGTCCCATCGGGTCGTACACAAAGCCCATTTATTTTTTATTTCACATACCACACCTTAATAATACATACACGAACCCCTCATACGTATGATGAATACCTATAATCATGAACATCTGGAAGTCAATATTTTTTTTTTGTGTCTCAATCATTCTCCTCTGCAATTAGTTCAGGATTAATCCAGAACAATGATTAAATTTCACTGGACGATTGTAGTATAGAGATTGATTGGAATAACTTGCGAACTTGCAGATATAATATTATTCTCTCTCTCTCTCTCTCTCTGACACTTATATTCACACACTAATACACATATAACCAACTGCAGTGTCTGCAAGGTTTTAGATTTCTCCAGAATCTCCATGTTGTGTACTTTCAGAATTTTACAACGGGCAGTTAGAAGTCCCCATAAGCAGAACTGGTGGTGTGGAGATAAGTATGTAAGCACATCAGTTAAAACGTATTACAAATAGTGTGGATATTTTTGTTTGGTTTTAGTTTTTTTTTACACAATAGATCTGTATACGAAATGTTACCTATTATACTGTAAATTTCTCGAAAACTAATCCAACTGTCGATTTGTTCAGGAGAACTTTGTTCTGAACGCTGAAAATTGGTATAAACATAGAAAAATACAAAATCTCAAATTAATTTTTTCAAGAAAATTCCAGGGTTTCTCAAACATTTTTTATTAAGAAAAATATTTTTTTTATGATAAATTTATAAGTTTAACTGCCTATATTTCCAAATATTTTAAAAATATCGAAAAAAGCCGAAACACCCCAACTAGATAATTTAATTTCCTATAAAAAATATAAAATATGTATTAGCACATCTCAAACTTTTTTTAACAATTTTTATAAAAATTGAATTTAGTGCTTCATAAAATTTGTATCGTAGTAGCCTACACACAATATATAAGAAGACTTAATTGTTTGATACTAATCTCCAAACATACATACATACCATCATGCTGTTTTCATATTCTGGGTAGGATCAAAGGACTGACCTCCATACTATCCTATCTTGACATACATACCTAGGTACATGTGTTGTGTAGAAAACCAAATATCTTAAAATATTAAATAATTTGTATTTATGGGTTTATAGTTTGGTACTTATTCTTCAACTATACATACTATCGCTATCGACAGTTGGATCTCATGTGTTACATGCAACTAGTTAAATAAATCAAAGCAGCCGCTGCAATAGTAAAATAACGTATGTAAGTATTGTAAAAGTAATTATTACCTTGTGAAGTGTGACACAAAGTCCCTGTAGGACATCCAGAACTCTCCGTCCTCATCAAACGTCAGACCAATCTCCTCCTTGTCCTCCTCCGATATGAAACGCCATTCAGGAGATCTAAATAATAAACCAGAAACATATATGTATGTATCAATAGTAATATCATATTATATACTAGGGTCCTTTTCAAATTTATTGCAGCTAATTTTGTCCCTTGAGAAAAAAAATCCTTTATAATTAATTATGTCAAAACCTCATTTTTTTATGTATTTTGTAAGTGAATTTTTAACAAATTTATTTATTTATTTGTAGTATAAGATGGGTCTAATATGGGATGGGTTTAATAATGGTATAAGTATACAGATGGGTCGATGGCAGAGTGGTTAGCATGCTGGGCCACATGGGGAGAATGAGTGAGGAACGTCTGACGAAGATAATATACATTGCAGACAGGAATGGAATGAGAGGTCGGGGCCGCCCAAGGAAGGGATGGCAAAACCATGTGAAAGATATTTTGAAAGACAGAAATGTAAGAAGCGTGAACAACAGACAAATATGTATGAGACGATGAATAATAAATGTTGAGTAGGCGATGTAAACGTGCCAGGATAGAAAAATATGGATATTTATATACTCCTATACAAGAAGTCTTTCAATTGGGCAAGTATTTGCAGACAAAATTAAAAGCCAGAGAAAAGCGATAATATTATTAGACTGACTTGTCACTCCAGGGTCCGTTCCACTCCGCCTCGTTGCCCCAGGGGTTTCTAAGTCTCAAGAGGGGTATCTTGCCCTGACGTCCGGGCGTCTCAATGTCCACGTAGCACACTCGCGTTATGCTGTACGCGTGACCTCTGATCAGACCCTGGGCAGTCTCCGCCTCAAGTACATTTGGGTCCGGCTGAAATAACACCATACATTTATTTAGGAATCTTAATCAATTTCATATCCAACTCCCTCCTTTTTATGTAAAAAAAAACATATACACAATCAAAATGTAGGTAAATGATTGAGTCATGCAATTGTGCACAAACCAAAATGAGTGAAGCATGTGTAAACATAAAGGTACACAAAACTAAAATGATTGAGTCATGCAAATGTGCACAAACCAAAATGAGTGAAGCATGTATAAACATAAAGGTACACAAAACTAAAATGATTGAGTCATGCAAATGTGCACAAACCAAAATGAGTGAAGCATGTGTAAACATAAAGGTACACAAAACTAAAATGATTGAGTCATACAAATGTGCACAAACCAAAATGAGTGAAGCATGTGTAAACATAAAGGTACACAAAACTAAAATGATTGAGTCATGCAAATGTGCACAAACCAAAATGAGTGAAGCATGTGTAAACATAAAGGTACACAAAACTAAAATGATTGAGTCATGCAAATGTGCACAAACCAAAATGAGTGAAGCATGTGTAAACATAAAGGTACACAAAACTAAAATGATTGAGTCATGCAAATGTGCACAAACCAAAATGAGTGAAGCATGTGTAAACATAAAGGTACACAAAACTAAAATGATTGAGTCATGCAAATGTGCACAAACCAAAATGAGTGAAGCATGTGTAAACATAAAGGTACACAAAACTAAAATGATTGAGTCATGCAAATGTGCACAAACCAAAATGAGTGAAGCATGTGTAAACATAAAGGTACACAAAACTAAAATGATTGAGTCATACAAATGTGCACAAACCAAAATGAGTGAAGCATGTGTAAACATAAAGGTACACAAAACTAAAATGATTGAGTCATGCAAATGTGCACAAACCAAAATGAGTGAAGCATGTGTAAACATAAAGGTACACAAAACTAAAATGATTGAGTCATGCAAATGTGCACAAACCAAAATGAGTGAAGCATGTGTAAACATAAAGGTACACAAAACTAAAATGATTGAGTCATGCAAATGTGCACTAACCAAAATGAGTGAAGCATGTGTAAACATAAAGGTACACAAAACTAAAATGATTGAGTAAATGAATGAGTGAATATGATGGAGAAAGAGAGAGAGTTGCTGACCACTGTCAACAGACGCAAAGCCGCATATTTTGACCATATATTCTCTGGTGATAAGAAAGAGTAAGGGGCACAAAATAATGTCGTGGCTTTAAAATCTCAGGCAGCGGTTCGGGATTCCGGATGCGGCGTCCTTAATTTAGGCATCACATCTGATGTTTTCCTATTCTGAGGCATCCCTCTATTGCAGCCCATCATAATCACTTGGAGTAGCCTGTATGTAACACGCCGACTTGCATTAAAATATAAAATGTCTTTGGCACAGATATCGGGTGAGTTCTCTTGTCAAAACCCAAGCCCTTTGTTACAAAAATAAATGAACACTTGTTTCCCGAATAATTTCACTATTTTATTTTATAACAATTTCCATACTACAGGAAAAATGCATCTTTGAGGATTCGACTCACCAAGTTTCGTCAGGCTGGTTTCGATTACCAACTACACCTTTGGTCACTCGATGATTTCACCAAATAGGTACGAGTGCCATTAAAAAATAAATGAAAAAGCTCATTTACTATTATTTTTACACAAAAAATAACTAAAGCTGTTTTTAAATATTTCTTTTACATTTCGTGTCTGACAGCTCGTGAACCAAAAAAAAGTCAAAATCCTAGAATAATATACTCCAAAAAAAGACATGATCCAGCAGAATTTTCTTATTTATTTAACTTTTTGTACATAATATAAACAAATATAATGCACACTGGCGGGCTTATTGCCATTAGGCAATTTCTTCCAACTAACCAGATTACAGAGTGACAGAATTATACATGTACATCAACAAAAAATGAAAGCTACAAAAGAACAGAGAAAATATACATAACACCAAGATAAATAAAAAAAAAATAAAAAATTAAAAAAAAATGATAGCAACAAAAAAGGGATTGGGAAGGAATAAGAAGAGGAAATCGAGATCGGGTGTTTAGGGATAAATATTATGTAACAAATGGAAGGAGGGAAAAGGAGAGGGATCAGGTATTTTTCTTCATTCCAATGACTTTTGTTTTTCCGTGTTTCATTAAATTTAATTCTATATTCAAATTATTTGAATAAAAATACTAATTAGTTTTATAATAATTAGGTACCTACTGCGAAGTTTTACATTCCAATTTTGATTCATAACATGTACTTTTTACCTCGCAATGTACGAAAAATTGACTAAATTGAATATATACCTCAATACTGCATCCCATCAAGGAGCTACGCTGGTATCCGTGCATTAGGATGGTGAAGAGATTTGAAGGCACCTCGCTCATCTCGTACATTTCTGTAACACCCCCAGTGAAGTCTTCCATTGCCTCGCAGGTGGAGCCTCCCTTCAGCGCCTCGTAAGATCCGTGTAACCTGAACAATAAGGTTGTATAAAAATTATATCTTTCCACATCTGCATGAAGATATACATCCACTGCTGGATGTAAGTCTTTCTTCGTCATGGTTACAATCCTAGGATTGGTTTGCACCGCACACTCCATCTCTCCACATATCTCTGTTGTCCGCCAGCCTCTTCATCTCTTGGTAGCTGCTACAGCGCACATCACTGATCACCTGGTCCATATAACTGTCTCTAGGGCGACCTCTATATATAGTGTATTCTTCATGGTTACAATCCTAGGATTGGTTTGCACCGCACACTCCATCTCTCCACATATCTCTGTTGTCCGCCAGCCTCTTCATCTCTTGGTAGCTGCTACAGCGCACATCACTGATCACCTGGTCCATATAACTGTCTCTAGGGCGACCTCTATATATAGTGTATTCTTCATGGTTACAATCCTAGGATTGGTTTGCACCGCACACTCCATCTCTCCACATATCTCTGTTGTCCGCCAGCCTCTTCATCTCTTGGTAGCTGCTACAGCGCACATCACTGATCACCTGGTCCATATAACTGTCTCTAGGGCGACCTCTATATATAGTGTATTCTTCATGGTTACAATCCTAGGATTGGTTTGCACCGCACACTCCATCTCTCCACATATCTCTGTTGTCCGCCAGCCTCTTCACCTCTTGGTAGCTGCTACAGCGCACATCACTGATCACCTGGTCCATATAACTGTCTCTAGGGCGACCTCTATATATAGTGTATTCTTCATGGTTACAATCCTAGGATTGGTTTGCACCGCACACTCCATCTCTCCACATATCTCTGTTGTCCGCCAGCCTCTTCATCTCTTGGTAGCTGCTACAGCGCACATCACTGATCACCTGGTCCATATAACTGTCTCTAGGGCGACCTCTATATATAGTGTATTCTTCATGGTTACAATCCTAGGATTGGTTTGCACCGCACACTCCATCTCTCCACATATCTCTGTTGTCCGCCAGCCTCTTCATCTCTTGGTAGCTGCTACAGCGCACATCACTGATCACCTGGTCCATATAACTGTCTCTAGGGCGACCTCTATATATAGTGTATTCTTCATGGTTACAATCCTAGGATTGGTTTGCACCGCACACTCCATCTCTCCACATATCTCTGTTGTCCGCCAGCCTCTTCATCTCTTGGTAGCTGCTACAGCGCACATCACTGATCACCTGGTCCATATAACTGTCTCTAGGGCGACCTCTATATATAGTGTATTCTTCATGGTTACAATGCTATGATTGGTTTGCACCGCACACTCCATCTCTCCACATATCTCCGTTGTCCGCCAGTCTCTTCATCTCGCCGCACATTGTACATAGATACATTGCGATGAAACTTTCAGAATATAATCTAAACATAATACTATCTGCAATAAAAAAATACCCTTAAAAATTGCGACTTCATAACTACACCTTATATCCTCTGGGGTTTAATTCTTGTTTTATAAAATAAATGTTGTGGCCAACGCTAGACTCCTCACTAACAAGTCATTCTATAAAGTATTCAAATTTTGTATGGAAAATATTGAGCATTTTCATGAAATGAGTTTGTTAGATTATTTTTTATTTAAATATTTTATTATGAAAACTTGATAATTCTTCAATGCCATTTTATGAAAGTGGTGTGCCTTTTTATCAATTTGTGAAAAAAAAATTCAAATTTAAAGTTTCCTGAGCTTGGGGTACATTGTGATGAAACTTTCAGAATACAATCTCAAGCATGATACTAGTTGATAATCGTCGGCTTTCGTGGCTCAGTTGGTTAGGTATCATTTGACTGCTGATCCAAAGGTCCCGGGTTTGATTCCCGGTGGAGACAGTTTTTAATTGTGTTTTCAGTCTGGATCTGTGAGACGATTAATATCGTAAGTCTCCAGAATGTGGCAACTTGTTATTGGGTGCGTGTTAAATAAATATTTGACATAGTACCTGTTAGTTGACCGAGAAGTTAAATAATCTGCAATAAAAAAAATACCCTTAAAAATATCCCTTTGGTATACCAAGATGATTATAGATTTATATCTTGGTATACCAAGATGATTAGGTAGGTATTTAATTACTTCACAATAAAATGTTGCGAGATTTCAAGAACTGTCGATTTTCAAACATAATTGTATCAGAATAAAATACAATCTCAAGCAGACACTAACTTAGCGTAAGCCTTCTCGAGCAAGGCACTCCAAAACTCGTTGCTTTCGGAAGAGTGCAGGAAGACCAGTTTCCCTCTGTGGGTCGGAAGACGGTCGTCCACCACCACGTCCACCCATCTGCCGTATTGCCAAAACCTGAAACACACAAAAAACATTCCTAACAATATCATCATTATTATTTATTCTGAATACCTGCTAAGAATGACCAACTGAGAACCGTTTTTAGACCCCCTTTGCACAGGTACCGCCCACCGCAGTAAACGGTCGACTTATCACAGGTACGCCCTTCTGGCTTGATCATTTTTTTTTCAGACATTTTTCTTTAAAAATATCTGTTTAAACTATCTTGGAAAAACTTTGTCTAGCTCAAAGATGCATTGTGAAGATAATTATCCAAAAACCGTTTGATTACCCTACGGAAAACCTCTATAACGATTTTAAAGTATTTGACCCGAGACAAATATATATCCAGCATATACTAACTTATTTTCATAAAAATATAATACATCACCAGAAAACACAACAATCCAGAACCACACGAACAAGCATTACTTTAAATTACATAATCCCTCATATGAAAACAACTTTCGGACAAAGAAATGCATCATTTATCGCTCCACGAATTTATAATACTTTACCTATGTCTCTCAAGGTAATAACTTCACATACCTACATTATTTAAAACAAGAATAAAAATATATACCTATAGGGAATTACGGAAGGACAGAAATTGCCCAAATATTAAACATCCAACAATAATTCTGAGAAATAATATTAAATAATATAACTACACGCTACACAAGCTGGTTCGAGGATTGTCTTTAGGTACATTGCATCTTATTTTAAGACAAATAAACTCTAAAACATTTCTCTTTTTTTATTAGATTTATTTCAAAGAAGAAATCTTGATTTTGTATTTTATTTGATTTGTGACTCAAGTCAAATAATATTGTTACTGAGTATATAGGTACGTTGAGAAGACCACAGAGCAAATTTTAATGTCAAACTGCTACATAACATAAATGACAACAACGGGTGTGCATATTATGGTAGAAATAATATTAGAATAATAACATATCAAAATTTACTGTATCAGTTTATACTTTTGTGTTTAAGATATTGGTAACTATGTAATATTGTAATTTACTGTGTTGTGATGTCTGGTGTCCGCTCTATGTAACTATGTATAACCAAAATGTCAAATATTTGGCTTGGTAAAATTGTAAACTGCTAGCCCTAGAACAGGGTTACCTAGTTGGGCAGCAGTAATCTTCATAATAGTCTTTGTGATAAAGGTGTGAAAAATAAATAAATAAAATAAATGTTCGGCGTATGCAGATTCGCCCATCTGGTTCGATAATGTTCCACAAAGATATCGGCAAAATCACCTATGCCATAGCATACGCCCAAAATTATTTTTTGAAATATCTCGAAAAATACGCAACGGAAAGCCGTGATTTTTTCACAGATGGTGGAGGTCTTAAATAAGATGACGTAAGTAATTTCACTTTATATTCAAATGTTATGATAGCAGCAAAGCATATTTATATAATTTTCAAATTTGGACTCAATAAAAGGCATAATTGATGATGTTGCACAAGCGTTTAAAGTGATCACGTAAAGCAGTCGAAGACAGGTGCGTGATTTCCTGGTTCTCCTATAGTATATATTCCAACTAGGTCTCTATTGAAATATAAATTTTGTGCTAAGAAAGATCGTGGTAAGATCATGCATATTTTCTTTGTGTCCTTATTTCTTACCCTATCATACATCATCTTGATACATATTCTTCTTAATGATCTAATAAATTTATGTCTCTCATTCTATATTAACCTGTAGTTAATTGATTTAACTTCACATGTGCGTATGTAATTAGAATTTACCTGAAGTGGAAGATACCGGCATATTCCTCATCGAAGCTCTGATCATCTGGAACTATTTGGAAGAACAATCTGGAAAAAAATAAAGAAATTATGGTATATTTTGTATCTTGAAGTTGAAGGTCATGTTAGGGTTTGTTTACATAAGTCAATATGAAGTCAAAATAATTGATTATGCTTGAAAAATTGAATGTTATGGATATGTAGTTATTTAAATGAAATTAACAACATATAAAGGTAGTCAATATTAAGTCAAAATAATTGATGATGATAGTAAAATTTAATGTCATGGATATATAATATGCATGTAAAAAGTTATACAAATGAAATTGAACAACATATAAAGGTATAATCAATATTAAGTCAAAATAATTGACTAGGTATATATTTGTAAAATTTCTATATACCTTGTCATGAATCCAGCTCTCCATAATATTATACAAATTATTGTTTCATAGACGATATATGGAATGGTTTAGGTATTGTAACGAAGCTGTATTTCTGTCAAAGATTTTGAAACACATATGTTTCTCGTAAATCTGTCGTAAGGGGTGTAGTTTTTTATATGCATTCCTGAGAGCTTGAAAGGGAATCAAATGCTGTATCGAGACAGTCAGCGGGGCGCTAGGAAGGAGGACGGTCGAGATAGTCGGTTTGGCGCGGGCGAAACGAGCGGTATTGTTTTTAAACGCGAGATTTTTAATAAGACGAGCTGTGCTGTCGTTTTTGGTGATTTTTAGTGTTTCCAACGATAGTTGAATCCAGAGACTTGGTGTGTTGCACTTCAGATATTGTGTAGAATAGAGCTATTGCCGCGCGTCGCGATCGCGGGAGATTACGAATTTGCGTAATTCGGGAGCTGCCTACAACGCCGGGAAATTCAGCTGAGTTCTTTGATTTATTTTATTCATTTGTTTATTTAATACTACCCAGACTTGATCTTATTTTAATTATTTATATATTTCATTTATTTATTTATTTACTTATTTCTAGAACAAGTGGTAGATATAAGTTATAAGATAAGATAGGTACATTATTTGTTTATTGTTATGTGGGGGTTGTACGGCACGGATTTGTCAAGATATTAAATTTATTATTTATTGTCCACATATGCTGTTATATCATACCGAGCTTTTGAACTTTTCCCAGGACGACAATTCCATTCGAACAACCGTGAGTGAATGCTGAGTGAGAAAATGCATGTTTTTGGTATGTACACAGCAATTTACATATCCCACAAAGTCAAATGTTCCTATAACAGTTGACTAATGATATTTGAATGAAATAGTAATCTGTCATTAGCCAGCGAGGTCCTACCGATCACTCCTTGTTCAGCATTTATCTTCGGATAGGGGGACTAAATGTCCGCTGGGTCGGGAGCCGGTGGCACTCTTGTGGTGGTGCGGGTCGAAGCGAAAGACAGAGGAAGACCACCCATCCTACCCATTTCGTGAGGACGTCGGGAGACTAGAAGGCTGGGCGTGGAACGGCCAACTGCGCCAGAGTCTTTCTTGCTCTCGATATTTCTCATGTCCCTAAATTAACACGCTTTCAGTACACTGTGGGAAGTCCCAATTACACACACTCATACATACACGTACAGCACGCTCTAGCCGGGATACAGAAGGGGCCAATCTGTGTCTGGCCTAAGTACACGCACATTACACAACCCGTTGTAGAATTAGACCATCCTTACATTCTAACCTCCTTGTCCAAAGTGTGATCTATTGATTGAGGAGAGAAAGCAGACGAGGGGATGAATGAATAGATACTAGACCTTCTGTCTCTGAAACAAACGCGAATGAGAGAAAGATTTGAGCTGGATGTTCAGTTTTGTATACAAATACACACGCTTGTGGCCGAATTAGATTTGCATCCTTTACTAACCGCCTGTTAGCAGATGTAGCTAGTGATATGCAGACGGTAGTTTGTAGATGCTCGTACTACCAACGAAATGTACGTTCCCCAGATCGCAATCTGGTCGAGCGTATATCTCGTTGGTATTGTAGAAAATAAGCCGCAGGCTCGACACGAGCTGCGAAGGTCAAAAACTCCTAGGGGAACACATCAGTGTCACCCAAAGGAAAGGCAGAAGTAGAAGCACGGGGTAAATTGACACGAGTTGCGAAACGTGATCATTGCTAAATCCTTGCGATTGTTCCAGGATGTGGAAGAGCAGGGTCGGGCTAGGTTAAAGTAGAAGGACGGCCTAGACGGGGACGAGCGGCGAGGTATGTGAGCTCGTACCACCGCCCTTCTGGCGGTTCTATCAAATTAAAATTTAGCATAAGAGTGCATGATAGGATTATGTTATATTTAAGTATTATGAATTATGTGTCATACATGTGTTTGTACTTTTGTTTATGTTTAATTGATTCCCCCTGAACTTATAATTATTATGTGTAGGTTGAAATCGGTGGTAATCACGTTCTGCGTTTTATTGATTACAACCAAAACTCACTTTCATTTGCTAGTGTAGAGTAGGATTGCATTAGATAATAGAAATGTGGAACTAGGAGAGGTAGGTTGTTCAGGAAGCCGGGGTTCGTGAATCTGGGATATTATGGATCACAGCGTTGGCGTCCTATGCGAAACTAGACGATCTGGTCAAATATTTACTGTAAAATACTCGCGTATTTAAATCATTACAGGTGAAGACGAACGATAGGGACAGACCAAGAGTTAAGAAGAAGAGGGAAAAGGTGAGAGGTCGCGGTCTGCGGGGGGTGAGTAATTGAATAATATTTCTCGCATGCACTGTAGTTTCAGAATTATGTCGTTTTATTTCCTTTTAGGTTACGTACAGATATGTCTTGAAACGGCTCAGGAAAACGTGTCATCGCTTGACAACCGTCGGTTCGTGCGCGTTCGTACGTTAAGGGCATGAATTCTTCCATCGAGGAGGCGATTCGTGTCAACCTATTTATATGCTTGTCGTGTAAGGGTAAACCAACAAAACTGACTATGCTTGCAAAATAAAACATCACGAAAACACAATTAAAACTATGTCTCCACCGGGAATCGAACCGGGGACCATTGGATTAGCAGTCAGATACCTAACCAGCAGAGCCACGAAAGCCAACAAAATGAATCTTGAAGTTAAAGGTCATGTTAAAGTGGTTTTACAAAAGTCAATATGAAGTCAAAATAATTTACATTCATTGTCATTGATGTGTAGTTATACAAATGAAATTGAACAACATATAAAGGTGGAATCAATATTAAGCCTAGGATGGATGGTAAATCCACTGGTCGCGAATTTGATTCTTGCCACGACCGATTTCGTTCAACTATAACACAAGCATATGCTTAATTTAGGGAATGTATGAGGATGTATATCCATATACTTGTTGCGAACAAGGCATTCATTCAAAAAAATTAACATTGCATTGTTATTTTTTTGTATTTACCGCACCATAATTTTTAACAAGAAATGCCTTTATCGTACACATATAATTGTACACAATAATCTGTTCTTCCCCCACCACCATCCGTTCTGCTTATGGGGACTAATAACAGCCCATTGCAAAACTCTGAAAGATCACATAAAGAACGTACAAAGAGTCCGTAGAACTCTAAAACCTTGCAGACACTGCACTTAATGTGCCAAAGAGAGCTAATCATGTGGAAACAACTGACTCACTGTTCACTGATAGTGAAGATAAGAGTGCACCATATTTATAACAGAAAGTCTTGAAAGCCCTAAAGTTGAACTTCGTGGATACAAGGTCCGCATGTCCAAAGAAATTCCCTCGGACAATATACAATGAACTATTAAAAAATACAAGTAAGATGGGTGGTGTGGTGGCAGAGAGGTTAGCACACTGTGTTAGTAATCCAGTGGTTGTGAGTTTGAATCCTACCAGGACCGATTTCATTCACCTATAGCACAAACATTTATTTTTAGTTAAAGGAATATATTGTCCCTCCTATGGCAAACTAGCGAATCTGAAAAAAAGAAATTTTACAGGAGAGCAAAAACAAACTTTGACACTCTATGTAAAATCCATTTTATAACGCAGTTAACTTTTTTTCTAAGCTTAATGGAAGATGTTACAGATTCAATACTTTACCAGAGTGTAGCTATTGTGAAAACGATTAAAATGACACCAAAAAAGCATTTTCGTCAAATATGTTAGTTTCCCCAATTTGCCATAGGAGGGACGATAGGATAACCTAGTCTTCACACCATTTTTGAAAAACCTAACCTACAAAAGTTTGTTAAAAATAGGTTAGTTAGGTCTGTTAGTTAGTTAGGTTGGCGTGAGCCAGTCGCAATTATATATTAAAAAAAGTAACTAAAATATTAAAAAAAATAACTAAATTGTTTTATTTTAACAGATTTTTAATTATCTCAATAGAGACGAAGTTGGAATATTTACTGTAGGAGAACCGGGAAATCAAGGCACCTACAGGGCTTACGATTTGTCATCAGCTGGTTTACGTGATCACTTTATGTGCTTGCGCAACGTTAACCAATTATGCCTTTTTAATGAGATCCCTATCAATTCAATTTTGAAAGTTCTATATATTGTAATACTGAAATTCTTTTCCCGGTCCTTGATTTCCCGGTTCTCCTACAGTAAATATTCTAACTTCGTCTCTATTGAGATAATTAAAAATCTGTTAAAAAATATCTTTGACTCCCGACAGGGAAAAAATCCAATGTTTGCGCATATGCAATAATAAAAAATATTCGATAACTAAATTGGTATTTCTACCAAACTTTTATGGGTTATGTTTAACAAAAATGGTGTGAAGACTAGGCTATCCGGGACGATATGAGGATGTATAATATGTACTTGTTTCAATAATAATAATAAATAAATTTGGATACTTTATATAGTGCCGTTTTTGTGAAATATATCACCTCAAGAGCGCTGAAAATTGATTATGTTGTATCATTTTGGCTCTGGTAAGATTTGCGAAAAAGGTGCGTTTTGAGTTTTTTTTTGAACGAAGATATATTTTCGGTTTGTCTGAGGGTGTGTGGGAGCTTATTCCATGCATTTGGTCCTGCCACAGCAAATGCACAATCACCGAAATTAGTTGTGTGCACCCTGTTTATTTCAACTAATTTCCCAACCAATTTGTGTGCTTATCTTGATTTGACAAAAAATGTACTTACCACTTCTGTGCACTATACCATCGATATACACCACACCACAACAGAAATCCTAACGGTATAATACTATTGATAATGCTCTGACAAGGCGAAATAGCTATCCAAGTTAAATAACTTAAATATATCATGTAAAATCAAGAGACATTAGTAGGTATTAATTTTTATCTTTATATATATAATTCTTCTGTACGTGTGTATGTCACTAAACTCTTCCAAAACGGCTGATCCGATTTTGATGAAATTTTTTGTGTGTGTTTGTGTGAGTCCCTGAATGGTTTAGATTCACAAAATGGAATTTTAAACAATATGAGGTTCACCACCCATTCTGAATGTAGTGCCTTTTTTGGTGAAACGAGACTGGTGTGTGGGTATTATACATAGATATGTTGTTCTCCCTTTTATAAGGCAATGCACACCCGCACACCTTTCGCTGGTTACCCCACATTGTGGGATATGCCGTGATGGTATGAATGAATGAATATAATAAAAGGAAAATAAAAAACATCGTTTTCTTATAACTATAAATTATAATAGGTGTCGCTAATATCGTCTTGGCAATGTATAGTTTATTCCATCTTACAATACACTAAGAAATCTGACCATATATACTGTATTGGAATTATATACTAAATGACAATCAATCTAACCTCAAAGTGTTTAACGGCTCATCGAACAAGAAAATGTTAGTTTGCTAAGTGAATAATAACACCTATAATATGATTCAAATATATGTTACATATATTTTTTGTTTCACAAATAGTTTGAGCAAGACAACGTCTGCCGGGTCCGCTAGTTTAAGTATAAAGATTGAATTACTTTCTGTGCAGAGTGAGATTGGCCACAGCAGCCAGGAGCCAGCAGTCTCCGAGCTCTCCCTGTTGGACGTCGAACCTGCTGAAGCCTTCCACAAACAACTGAGGGTTGTCAGCTATTTCCTACAAAAGACAAAATAATGTATAAGTATCATATTCATGTTAAACAAGCGTAATTTTATATATTTTAATTACACAACTTCATTTGAAGACACCACACATAACAATATTGTCTCTGAATATTTTTTACTCCTCACTAACCCAAGGGGATATAGTGGGGAGTTATGATTTCGCAATTTTTAAGGGTATTTTTTTTTTGCAGATTATCAACTAGTATCATGCTGAGATTGTATTCTGAAAGTTTCATCACAATGTACCTATCTGTGTGTGTGTGCTATGTACGGCGTGTTCATTTTTTACTTTATCGATTATAGACTAAAGTACTCATTCGATTCGATTCAAATTTTGCAAATATGTATATCTAATACTCGATTAGATCCCATTAGATTTTGAACGATATATCTAATGGGATCTAATCGATAACTGTCAAATATTTCAAAGTGACCCCAAGCTCAGGAAACTTAAAATTTGAAATTTTTGTTTTCAAATTTGTAAAAAGGCACATCACTTTCATAAAATGGCATTGAAGAGTTATCAAGTTTTCATAATAAAATATTTAAATAAAAAATAATATAACAAACTCATTTCATGAAAATGTTGGAAATTTTCCATACAAAATTTGAATACTTTATAGAATGACTTGTTAGTGAGGAGTTTAGCGTTGGCCACAACCCACTCGTTTTTATTAGTTAGGACCCCACGCCCTCGCACTGCGACCATGTTTGATCTATTGTGCACCTCCTTTTAGGGCTGTCATTTCAATAGCATTCCGGTTTCTTGGATAAAGTCCCATATTTTGCAAATCGAGATGCCTCCCATGTCCTTGGGTCTTAGTATAAAGGCTCCCAGGTGTCTGTGTCTGGATTCCATCAGTGCTGGACACTCGCAGATCACATGTGAGGCTGTTTCTTCCTCTTGTTTTCTACAGTTAGGTTCATCAGCGATCCCCTGAATAAGTACAACGTCATTCAGAGACACCACACATAAGGATAGAGTGATCAGAAGCTAAATATGCAATACTTAAGCCGGGTATCGATTATGCGCTCCAAGAGGTCGAATATTGGCTCGCGAAGTCGGTACTGACTTCGAATGCGCGCCAAAGTGATCGTTGGAACGCGCGAACGTGGAATGGGGCGTTCCATCTTCGGTCGGTTTTTTGCCGCGTATCAAAAGAAGTTAAATCTTGGCGCGCGCGCCGGTCGGGACGGACATATTCATACTTGAGTGTTTGTTGCGTTCCAAGATGGATAACCAAAGTTGCCGTAAATTATTTTTTTTTTTTTTTATTTTATTTGTAACATAAGAAATAATATACATACAAGGTACACATCAAAGTTTAACAATACAATATTTTACAAAAAAAGATACCTACTTAAGAACTAAATGCGGAATGTAAACTGCTTCACTAGGTTAAAAACCTTATCTGAAGCAACTTATAATTATATGTCGGCCTCCGTGGCTCAGTTGGTTGGGTATCTGACTGCTGATCCAAAGGTCCCGGGTTCGATTCCCGGTGGAGACACAGTTTTTAATTGTGTTTTCAGTCTGGATCTGTGAGACGATTAATATCGTAAGTCTCCAGAATGTGGCAACTTGTTATTGGGTGCGTGTCAAATTAATATTTGACATAGCACCTGTTAGTTGCCCGAGAAGCAATATTAAATAAATAAATAAATATAGGTATATTGTTTAGGTTTGGTCAATTATATGGTACCAAAGAACTACTATGAAATAGCAAATGTCGTTTCTATCATAATAAAGCACTGAGAACGGACTCATGGAGGGAAATAAGCAGTGAAATTCAAGTGCCTGTGGAAGAATTAAAGAAAAAATGACCAGCTGCTCGTACACGACCAACGTCCATGGTGAACGAGCAAATACTGGAACAGCTGCCACGAGCGCACAGTTGAGATGCCTTCAAAATTTGGAGCGCGCACCGCGGAGCTCACAGCCGGCGCGGTCATTCACGGCGCGCGCTCCAGGAGCACATAATCGATAAGTAAATCAGTATATTTTTGAAATTACTGAATATATAAATGGATTTCATCAAACGGTTAACGATATTTTTAATTTGGCTTTTGAACTTACGATTCTAATCTAATTGATTTTGATTCCCTTATATTTTACTTTATTAGTCTTGTATATTTCTATCAATCGGGTATTAATTGAGTCTTGGTAAAATGATAATTTTATGTCATTTTATTAGATTGTCTTTTGAATAAAACTGTTACCCGCATTCTCACATTTGTCAAGCTCTGGACAAAATTAAGAAGATTAAGTTTATTTAAAGTAAAATTAGATGATTTTTAAAAATTCCGCAAACTCTAAAGGAAAAAGAGCAAATATGTAAAGTGATTACAGTAGGAACTTCTTAGACTATGGAATAGTCTTAGACCCGAATGCACAGTCTTAGGTACCTAAATACTAACTCCTAACCTCACAGTTATGTAAACACTAGTGTTTACAAATAAACTAATTTCTCAATAGATAGCGTTACAAAAAATACTTTTCCGTTACTTCATAGATGGCAATAGTATAGTTCCTTATTTTCAGGTGAATTGTTACACACTATTCAAATATATAGAACTCAATAAGAAGGCATAATTGGTGAATGTTGCGCAAGCGCATAAAGTGATCACGTAAACCCGCCGATGACAGGTTGTAAGCCCAGTAGGTGCCTCAAGTTCCTGGTTCTTCTACAATATCCCAACTTCGTCTCTATTGAGATGTTAAAAAAGTTTTTCAATAAAAATTTCATGTCCATTCCTGGCCACCAAATATATCCTCTGGCATAAGCTTTACTCTGCACCATCCCTGAATGAGACTGGTGAACTAATTTCAACATATGCTCCCGTAATACCTCTGGGATAATAACTCTGTTACTCCAAAGTAAACAGTCTCTACTCACTGACAAGGAATCTCTTCTATTCCAATATGGTTTCAGTTGATTATTTTGAATATGTGCTGGCCATCCGTGGAGCACATTGTATAATACTTGTGACAAAATGCTATCAGATTTAGTCTTCACAGCTATGTCTTTGGCTGTCAAATTCCACCCTTGTGGTTGTTCTTCAAGTAGTAAGACTTCTTTTGGCCAATTTTCATCATCCAACATGTGTTGCGGTTGTGTCCAACGACTAAGTGCGTCAGCATTTAAAATTTCTTTTCCCGGCCTATATTTAATTATATAATTATATGAGCTGAGTATCAAGGACCATCGAAGCATTCTAGGAGATATTTGTTCAGGAATTGGTTTATTCGGATTGAAAAGCCCAATCAACGGTTTGTGATCGGTGTATATCACAAATTCACGTCCACTAATAAACTGATGAAATTTCTTAAGTGCAAACATAATAGCTAGAGCTTCCTTGTCAATCTGACTATAATTCCGCTCATGGAGTTGCATTATCCTTGATGCCATCATTATTGGTCGCTCCGTTTGATCGTCCATTACATGTGCTAAAACCGCTCCTAATCCAAAGTCTGAAGCATCACAAATTATCACCACCTTTTTATCTAATTGGTAATGCACAAGTGTCAAATCTGACGATAGTAACTGTTTAGCTTTTGCGAATGCTGTTTGTTCTTTTGTCCCCCATTCCCACTTTGTGTCAGATTTCAACAAATTATACAGTGGTTCCATAATTGTAGGTCTATTTGGGAAAAATCTTTCATAAAAATTGTATAGACCCAAAAATGCTCTCAACGATGCAACATCTGTTGGGGATGCTTTTTCCTGAATTTCTTGTATTTTAGTAGGACATGGATGAACAGCATTTCTATCTAATATGAATCCTAAAAATGACACACTATCAGCACCAAACACACATTTACTTTTATTTAACCTCAATCCCAGTATTTTTAATCTTTTCAGTACTTGGCATTAACGTTCCTTGTGTTCCTGTATTGATGAACCTCCAATTACAATGTCATCTAACAGATTAGCCACACCTTTAATATCAGCTAAATTGGCTGACAATATTCTTTGAAAAATTCCCGGTGCAGCGCTTACCCCGAATGCCAAACGGTTCACTTTCATCAGGCCTAGAGGTGTATTTAATGTCAACAGTTGCGCTGTTCTCTCATTAACTTTTATTTGTGTATATGCTTGACATAAATCTAATTTAGAAAATATTTTACAACCTGATAGTAACGTAAAAATTTCATTTGAAGATGGTAAAGGATATGTATCCATATTAATTGCCAAATTCACAGTAGCTCTGTAATCACCACAAATCCATAAATTTCCATCTTTCTTTTTAACAATTCGCATTGGCGATGCCCAATTTGCATATTTCACCGGAGTTAAAACACCTTTATCAATCAGTTGTTTCAACTCATTATTAACTTGTTCCCTTAATGGAAAAGGAATCGGTCTAGATTTTAAAAATCGAGGAACAACCTCGGGCTTTATATCCAGCGATACTGCAGGTCCAGTATATTCACCCAGTCCATCTTTAAATACATCAGGGAATTCTTTTACCAATGACCCTAAATCTTCATCGGTCCATTTGATACTTTCAAAGCTTATCTGTAACGGATCAAACCAGTCACGGCCAATCAAATTAGGTCCACTACCACCTACCACCAAAAGTGGTAGTATTGATGTAATATTTTTATATCTTATAGTTACATTGATTCCCCCTTTTAAATTAAGCGGTTCCTTTGTCCATGTAACTAAAACAATATTAACAGGTTTCATTTTTGGCATGGCACTCCCTAATGCATAATACAATTCTTCAGAGATAATGCTACGTGTAGCACCAGAATCAATTTCCATTTTAACTTTCACATTGTTTATGTATATATCAGTTGTAATCGGAGGAATTTTCTTTTCGATCTGAAAAGTATGGTATATGCCTAACATATCCTCTTCTGAAGATTCAGTTGCTGTGCGCGGTTGATTCTCTTCCAATGAATTAACTCTGGCTGTCTTCTTTGCTTTGACCCGACATACTGCAACAATGTGTCCCACACGTCGACAATAATGACAACTTGCTTTGGCAAATTTGCATTTATCAGACAGATGTTTACCGCCGCAATGACGGCATGATTTATTGTTTTCCAAACTATTTATATCCATTGGTTCCCGAGTTGGTTGAGTTGGCGGAGTATCTCTACTTATGTTAGAGGGATAAAAGTCCTCCACAGATGATTCATAATCCATGCTGTATTGAAGAGCAGTTGAATAATTAATATCCTTAATTTTCAGTAATTCTCTCCTCAATCTCTGATCTTTCACCCCTAACACCAGTCTGTCTCGTAGCATTCGCTCCAAGTCAGTAAAATTACACTTCACTGCCATGGACTTGATTGCTGATATAAAATCCTGTATTGTTTCACTTGGCAATTGTCCCCTTTGGTGAAATTTTCCTGCTTCCAATATTTCATGTGTTTTCGGTAGGAAAAAGTTATCCAAAATACTTATTATTTCAATAAAATCCACCTCAGATGGTTTTCTTGGTGTTAACAATGAAGCAATCAACATAAATGTTTCTTTACCACATTGTGAAAGAAACAATGCTCTTGCTTGTTGTAGGTTATTTCCAACACTTGCTGCTTCTAAAGAAAACTGTAATTGTTCTTTATACAGAACCCATTTATCCGTTTTAGGGTTAAATGCTCCAGGAAAAACAATATTTGCCATAGCTACCACTGACATTTTTACTTTTAAAACAGTTTTTTATCTCGTCGCCACTATTATAAACCAACATTTGACAGATCCCAACTCAAACTATATTTTATTGCAACAACAATATCTATGACAATTATACTGACAATAATAATACACAACACATATAACGTACATGTCTTCGGAATTCAAAATTGTTTTCTAAACGACCAAACATTTCAGTCTTGCCCGAAATCACAATTATTGGTAAAATGTTGTTTCTTTCTCAGTTAAGCATAAAAATAACAGCTGTAACTATTTAAATTTCACATTTTAATGTGCAAATCAACAATACAGAATGACGTATTTGAACGTGTCCCGAGCTTACCTCTCAACTTTAACAACAGTATTTTATATGTCAGCCCCTCATATTCATAGGTTTCATGACTTCATTTAGAGCTAAATTGTCTCTGAATTCAATTAAGTTCATTAAAATATAATACAGCTAACTAGAAATATATTAAATATGTATATTTTTCTGTCCTTCAAATCACAAAAAGTGGAATTCCTATTACGTCATGGATCGTTTTAAACCTCTTTCTTAATTAATTTGGTCAAATCAAATGTAGATTATAAATGATGGCAACATTATATTAGTCTATGAATGCCGCTATATTGTGTTAAAACGTCAGTTATGCATATAGGTACTTGTGACGGAACCGGTCTACTTAGTTGCTCACTAAAATTTGTTCCATTACGATCGCAGATTTCTAAAGTAAGTTAGAGTTTTATTTGTTTCTTTTGGCCTTTTAATAAAGCATTAAATATTTGTCATTTTGAATTATAAATCGAATGCATCCTAATATTCATCAACAAGGTGTAAAAGTGTGGATGAACAGAGACCGATACCAATACGTCACGTCCATTACGGAACGTTATGACTATACAAATTCTTTAGGTTCCACTACGTAACGGAACAAAAAAATCTGAAAATGCCCATATAACACTTTCTCCCCACTAAACATAAATATCACTCTTTTCTCCCCACTAAAATTTACAAATTAACTTTCACTTTTACTTTTAATTACAAAATTTTACAAAATAATTTACCCTAAAACAATTTCAATTTTTAAACATACTGTATTTTCACTATCTCTTTTCTTCTATTTGGTGCTGGCGTTGGTCTTGGTCTCTTAATTAATGCAATTGTAGCGTCTACTTTGATGTATGCCAGTGAAACATGGACGTGGCAGAAAAAATTGAAAGCAGAATAAATTCTGTAGAAATGAGATCACTAAGAAGAGTATGTAATAATATGATACATGATAGAATGAAAAATGAGGACATAAGGAAAGAATGAAAGATAAAGTAGGATATCATGAATAAAATGAAAGTTATTGCTTTGAGGTAGTTTGGACATATTGAAAGAATGAATGATGAACGGCTAACCAAAAAAATATACATGGGTGTAAGAGATGGAGTGAATAGCAGGGGCCGCCCCAGAATATGTCCTGTCACTAAAAAGACATATTTATTTAAAAAAAAAAAATGCGGACTCACGGAAGGCCTGAGCCACTCAAAGTGTCTGTCTGGACGCTGGCTGAAGTAGAGACTGCCGTCCACCGGCCTGAAGTCTGGATCTTCGAAGAGGCGCCCCTCAGCCAGGCACTGCGCCCTCAGCTGGTGGAAGTCCTGAACGTCAGCGCCGCGGCTTCCGTACCCGGTTGTTTGTTCGCCGAGCTGCAACAAAAAGAAAATGGAAATATTATGTAAAGCGAACCTTTAAGGAATTAATAGAGTACGTACAGACAGTGCTGAATTTTAATGTTAAGTCTAATATATAATTAGAAAAAGGGAACTTTTTATTATTTTTACTCATCACTAACCCAAGGGCATATAGTGTTACTCCTCACTAACCCAAAGAGATATAGTGGGGAGTTATGATTTCGCAATTTTTAAGGGTATTTTTTTATTGCAGATTATCAACTAGTATCATGCTGAGATTGTATTCTGAAAGTTTCGTCACAATATATCTATGTGTGTGGGCTGTTTATGGCGTGTTTATTCTACTTTATCAATTATAGACTAAAGTACTCATTCGATTTTTTTTCAAATTTTGCAAATATGTATATCTAATACTCACTTAGACCCCATGAGATTTTGAAGGATATCTGAATAGTGCTTCTCAATTTTTTTAACTGTCAAATATTTCAAAGTGACCCCAAGCTCACGGAATTCAAAATTTGAAATTTTTATTTTCAAATTTATAAAAAGGCACATCACTTTCATAAAATGACATTGAAGGTTTCAGAGAAGAAATTTTTGCCCTCTTTTTTAATTAGATTGACTCTATTTTTAGGTAACATACATTTAATTATGCGTTTTTGTAGATTTTCAATTTGCATTATATAAGTTTTAAATATATTTCCCCATACAACAATGTAATATAAAATTATAGGCTCGACCATAGCAAGCAACGTACATCATTTTGATGGTTTCATAAGGGACAAAATTTTTGATAATATACATTTTCGCTAATATTGTTCTGAGTTTATTATATATTTTTTTTACAACGGACAGGAAGACCTGGAGAGCAATGGTCCACAGCAGAGTATATCGTCGGTTGACAAGTAAAACTCATTAAGTAACACTGCAGCTTATTTGAGATAATCAAGTTTTAGTTGGTTTAGCTTATTAAAATTCCATTTATTGAGATATCGTTGTGATATTTTGGATTAATAAAATAAATAAGTTTATTTATATATTACTTACAAGATTATTTCATAAATGCTATATGTATAAGCAAAAAATATAGAAAACGCACTTAGTGAATTTTACCTGCCAGGAACATGGGAACATAGGAGGATGTAATGACAAATGCATATTTATTATTACAATGACATCATATATTTTTTTTATCTTTTTGTACAAAATATAAACTAGTATATTGTACTCTGGCGGGATTATTGCCATAAGCAAATTTCTTCCAACCAACCATGAATTACAAACTATGATAAAATTATACCTATTGTACGTCAATAAAAGTATGATAGTGTAGTGAAAGACAGAAAAAAGATAAGAAAAATACATTACACTAAGATAAAAATGATTATAAAATATAAAAGAAATTTTAATCCTCCTCGATGTCACTTTCATCGTTAGATGGCTCTTGTAACCGTTCCGGAAGATCAGTGTTAAATGTAGGTAAACTTTTGTACCATGGAATAACTTCCTCTGGAATTTGACCAGCATCACATAGCTTTACAAGGTCAGCCTTTTTTGCTAGAGATATTGGAATAAGGCTAGAGTACGCCGGCTTCAGTTCAACAGGGACTGTTCTTCGACGACCTCTTCCAGCAACATTAATTTTTTTATAGTCAGAAGTGTGGTCGTATCTATAAAATAAGGTTTCAGGAGATGCTTTTTCGAATTTTAGGCATTTTATTTTCAGCCATGACACTTTATCACCACACTCGTCCTTGTTCCTATTTTTAATAGTAGTAGCCGCTAGTTCTTGGAGATTGTAGAAGTCCGTGTATTTTAAAAGATGTACTTGGTAATTACCTTTATTTTCGCGTTTTTTAGATCTTGCAGATTTAAAAATCTGAACCCAATCAGACATTATATAGGCATTTTTATTCTTCTTTGCTGATTCTATTGCAGAGTGCATCGAATCACATTCCATGTATGAATGTCCTGATTCTAAAAATTTTAGCTCCACTCTGTTTAAATTGGGTAAAATTTGTACAGCATACATCAAAATAGCAGCCACTTGTTGGTTCCTATTCTGACCACCACAAGTGTCACAGAATAAAGAAATATCTGTCACAGTCAAAGGTAATGATTTAAGAAATTGGAACAAAATTGAACCTATCTCATTGCTACCACGCTTGCCTTGCAATTCGTTCCACGTATAACAATGAGCAATCTCTCCATTTCCTGCATAGATAGTTAAATTATAAACGCAAATCTTTCTTGAGTAATAAAACAGAGATACATTAGAAAAAGGCAACTGTAGAACACTCTGTAAGTCAAAAGTGCAAGTAATGAATGTAGCATCATCCTTGCATCTCAGCTTATCATTTTCCTTGGCTTCATTACATTGGCCTTTTCTTATTAAATGTAGTGAATATTCTGCTTCTAAATCTGTTATGTTGGTGGCAGAAGCTTGTTCATACTTGGAGCAAATTGCACAGAGATCTTTTTTTGGCTTGAAGAAGGAATAGTTGTAATTGTCACAGAAAATCCTTCTATAACATTTTTCACTGACAGGTTCTGTAATGTTATGTTCTTGACAGAAATCTTTCCGGTATAGATCATACATCTTCCAGATAGATAAGCCACTATCTAGGTACATTTTCTTTGTAGATTTTCGCACATAATGCGATTCCATAACAGGGAAACTTTCTATGTGTTTTTTTACACCAGCTACTATAGATTCCTTAGTTTTGTTGCCAGGTGTCTTTCGCCCTCTTTTATCCATGCCTACAAATGATCCAAAATTGGCACCTAGAATTGCTGTATTAATAGGCCCGTTAGATATGCATAAAGTCTTCTCAAAAAATTTTGCACAAACTCTATGCCTGCCATTATTGTTATCTAAAAAGTAAGTTTTAGACATATGACGTGCGTTATTACTAATAGCATCAACTTTTCTATGCTTTGGTAGCTCAGTTGTTACACATTTTATTATGAAATCCTTCTGTCTGTTATAATCAGAAAACCCCCAATATTTCTTACAAATTTCTTGTCTGTCCTCTTCCGAAAAATTATTTGCACACCCAAACCTGCAATTTGAACAATTAACAGCTTTTGGTGCTTTGGCAGGAAAACTCTTTTTTTTATTGCTAAATGGCAAACATTTTGCCCTTTGCGATTTGGTGATATTTTCTTTCCATGTTTCTGGATGACTTGTTCTATGTCTGGTCAACAATTTTTCTTTTTCTTCAGTCATATAATCAGAAAAATCAGAAATTTCAGATTCATCTCGTTCATGGAGCTGGAAAGTAGGGTCATCATCGGAATCTGCACTAAAATCGTTTTCCTCGTCACTATAAATCTCGTAGTCTACAAGTTTCTGCGAGTTAATTTTTACCTAAAAGTACAAATTATTCATAAACGAAACTTAATTGATGTCATGATTAAGTTAAAAAGATATTATAAAAGGATTACCTCAACATTATTTTTATTTTCTTCTCTTTTATCAAGAGTACGAGTACATGTTGGAATCATGTGTGTTAATACTTTCTCATTCACATATTTCTGATCACAAATTTTGTTTTCCTACAACATCAATTAATATAAAATAAATAAATAGCAATCAAAATAGATATTGTCATTCAGGTGAGACATATTACTTACATAATTTACAATACTACTAGCTTCTTGGGAAGATCCAAAGGAGTCCTAAATCATGAACAAAGAAAAATAATCAAGTAACGTATTTAGTTAAGTCGAAAAATAATAACCATTTTTTTTTTAATTTTTAACAAAATAAAATACACTTACAATTGGGTTTGTATTCAAAGTGTAACATTGTGGTAGCTTACTAACTCCGGCAGACTCAACATCATTGATATATTTTTGTGAATGAATTGTGGCTTCGAAATCCTAAAATAAGATAATATCTTAGTGTACCAATAAAGCACATAAACACGAAATAATATTTACAATATAACATTATACCAGTAAAGTATTAATAACTTCGTAATGCACCAAATAATTATATAATTTAGGTTATGTATTTACAAGATTATTTGTAGTTTCACAGTGTCTTTGTTTTTTCAATGCCAATTCGACTAAATATTTCCCTCTTGAATTATACATTATAATATTGTTCCACACACAATTTTATTTATTTAATGAATCAATGAATCAAACAAACTAACGAGTAATTAAAAAGAGCGGGCGCGAAAAATCACATTTGACAGATGTCATTAAGTGCCCGTCTAAGGTTTATGTGTTGCCAACAAAAATTCACTAAGTACGCTCGTGACTTTTACCTGCCGTAAGAACTTGCAAAACAGCAATTAATGATATCTTTAGGTAAAATACTACTATTTCGGATTGATTTACGCACTTAGTGACTTTTTCTTGCAAAAGGTTGTTAATATTTGGAAATCATAGTGTATAAAAGTCAATTTGCCATAAAACTGTACTTAATGAGTTTTACTTGTCAACCGACGATATGATGGCCACGAACCTCAGCATTGAGGACGACGACTGGTAAGGTAAGTTAGTACATATTTAGTGAATCTGCGGGAGCCAATTAAATTTGTCATTTATCATGATGCCCAAGTATTAAACACTTTTGGATACACGCACTTTTCAATCTTTCGATTGTGACGGCTTCTAATTTGTAGAATTCCATCATGACAATGATTAATATGAACACATATATAATTCAACAATTTATTTTATTTTTCTCCCGACGACCGTTTCGGCTTATAAGGCCATAATCAACTGGTTGATTATGGCCTTATAAGCCGAAACGGTCGTCGGGAGAAAAATAAAATAAATTGTGGAATTATATATGTGTTCATATTAATCATTGTCATAATGGAATTCTGCTATCGTACTGCACTTACAATCTTATTATTATTATTATTATTATTATTATCGAGATGTCAAGCAGGCAGCAAAAAGCTGATATGCTTGAATGAGTCCAGTGTCACAGCAATCCATCCAGTCCGTTCTTAAATGAGTTAACACTCTCAGTAACAACCAGATCCTGAGGCAGCTTGTTCCAAGCATCCACCACTCTATTGCTCAAGAAGTGTTTGTACGGATTCTGACCAAACGCACTTTTATTTAACTTCAGGCTATGGCCACGCAAGTGCTCGTTTTGATTCTGAGTGTATATATGCGGGAGTTCAGGAGAGTCATAATGATTGTTTAGCACTTTATATGTCTCAATGAGGTCACCCCTCGTTCTTCTTTCTTTAAGCGTTGTCAGTCCCAAGGCTTGGAGCCGCTCCTCATATGTCCAATGCTTAAGCCCCGCTTCTATGAAATTGTCTAGACATTTATAACTATGAGGTATTAATTTAACACAATCTACTTTATTTCAATGTGGGGATGATATATGAATAAGTTTCGTCTTGTTTCATTTACTATAAGGCCATTTCCATGTGACCACTTCAACGCACTGTTATATTCCTCCTGTAGATCCTGCATAATTTGGTCAATGTTTCTACCGGAAATCACCAAAGCAGTATCATCTGCAAACATGACGTAGAGTTTACACTTCTTGATATTTTATTTCATAGAATTTACATATATGAGATATATTAGCTTATTTTAATAATTTTTTTTATTAAAATATGTACAGCATTTGACATGGGTCCTTGGTGAATCGGTCGTCGTAGCTAATAACGTGCCTAGCCCAATGTACAATTTCGCTAATTAATTAAAACTGAACACCCTCCCCCCACTCATAACCTTTAATTAAAATTAACCCCTTGGTAGATTGACACAACATGAAATTTACACGTAATAAATACTGGACAAGTTTAATGTTATTTTTTTAATCAGCTGCCATTGTGTTGATATTTCTCATGGGATGTCATATATAGACCGCACGGTGACGAGCCTTTTTTGTTACAAATCATACAGACAGATAAAATAATTATGTTACCACCTTGGAACAGGCCCAACCTAACGAAAGGGTATTTTTACCAGTGCCATACCATCACGGAATATCCCGAAACGTAGGGTAACCTGCGCGAGTGAGTTAGCTTACAAAAAGGAAGCACGAAACATGCGTGTATCCCCTTACTTACACCAAGTCTTGTCTCACCTGAAAGACATTGAATTTAAAATGGGTGTTGGTAAACCTGGTCATTGCTGACATATATGAGATGTTATTGTTGGCTGTTGTATTTTACGATTATCTGGCTCTTACGGAACACTCGAAATCGATGTGAATAATATACAGGGTGTCCCAAAAAGTATGGATAATCGGTAAACCAGGAATAGAGGACCCCTAGGGCTATCCAAAAACCTCAATGTATGTTGTACGATTTTTTATCGTTTTCGAATTATAATTTTTTTTCGAATTTTTTCAAAAAACTTTGACTGTCATGAAATAATTAGTCACAGAGATGCTATTTATTGAGATACACCGTTCATTATTTTTTTCAAAATTGTTGAATAGTGTATCTACATTTTAGATGAAATAATTTGTTTTATCCAATTTGATACCATGGCTTAAAAAAATGTCTCAAAAATAGTCAAATCAGAAAATTGACAAAAATGTTTGAGGGCGATTTAAAAATCAGGGGGCAAGTCCGTTTATACAATGGAATCAAAACCCTCATCATAACCCATATTGTGGATATAGGAACTTATTTTATGGAGTTCTATAATATCTTAAGATTTTATAATATAACTCCACAAGAAAATTATGTCTATAGATATGGGTTATCATGAGGGTTTCGATTCTACCGTTTGACCAGACTTTCCCCCTGGTCTCTTGGCTTAGTTCAGATGGAACCACCCCAGAAGTAATCTCTTTCTAATGAAAAAGGAATCATCGAATTCGGACAGTGTCATCTAATATTTTGTTTTGTAAAGGGCTTTAAGGCGTTAATATCTGAATAAATAAATAAATAAAATAAATGCGGTGATAGCCCAGCGGTAATATCGTCGCATCACATGCGTGAGGTCGACGGTTCGAATCCGGGCGGGGCACGCACCTCTGGATTTTTAAAAAATCAATGTGCGGATTTATATCACTAGCTATGTGTAGCCATGATCCAATTTGTCTGGTTCCCCTTTCTAAGGGTTACGAAGGTCAGATGGCAGTCGCTTCAATGTAATAACCAGACTCGCCAATTCCAGGATCATGGTCAAAGCGTACCCCGATAGAAACGGGACAAAAGCGCTAAAGGGAAAAAAAAAAAGACGATGTATGATGACGACGCATGTCAAGATAGAAAAATGAGGCGTTCGGCTCTCTCTGCCTACATGGCGTGATGGTTTGTATGTAGGTATTTATTTTGAAGTAGTATAAAAGAGTGAGAGCACCAAACCGGCGCCTGTCGTTCAGAAAAAAAAAAAAATAATAATAATAATTCAAGACTAAACGAACCCTATAGACTCTCTTTCCGTCCTCTCTAAATATCATCGGCAGGCTGATCTTCCTCTGCATGATGCCCCTCGTCGCAACCACGTCCCGGAACTTGTTGTTGATCTGCGCGCCCTTCACGTACATGGGCGCCACTTTGCACCTGCAACCGCCGCCGTTCGCCGTGAACATCTTCATCATGTACTTTATCCTGCCGATCCGGTTGCCTTCCGAAGTCACGCTTGTCGACTCCTCCTCGGCGAGTCTGTTTACCTCGACGTTCACAGCAGTCTCCCTGAGCCTGTGGACGTCGGCCAACCGCCTCGGAGCGACCTCGGACTCCTTCGCGAGCAGCCACTGCTCGTCGAAGTATCTGTTGATGATCGCGTGCGCCGTCGGCTTGTCCTTCGCTATCTGAGAAACCAGTCTCGAAACGTTCCGGTCGTCGTCGTCGTTTCTGCGTCCGTTCTGTCCATCCTCGTGTTTCTTGCGACTCGTCGTCGGATATCTTTTATAGACGTCGTTCCGGTCAATCTTGACGAACGGTTCTTCGTCGACCGGCGACCGATCATGGTCGGCGTTGACCATTCTCTCGTGAGATCAATAATTACTAGCGACACTTATTATTAAATCAATTTTGGCTCAATTGTCGAGATCATTAAGCGTTCTTATAGACTAATTTTGGCTTTACGAATACATACTACTACAGGTATAAAAGTTATAAAAACACTACGGAATTCGGGTTCACCTTTGTAGTAATTATCAACATTCTTGGCTGAAATTGACAAATATGTATTTCTAATAATTAAAATCTATATAAACGACTCCGTTAAATAATTCTAAATCGTAGTTAATCGTTATTATTAGGTACCTACGTGGTTTTAAATGTTCAATTGGAAATATAAAGTACAAATCAATCTTTCGTACTTCGGGGAGTCACTGAAGCTCAGTATTAAGGCCCCCATTCACGATCGTGCCATCCTTCCAAATGGCTTGCCATCACTCCAAAATGCGCTCGTGAATGTCATATCCCGCGCAGCCCAATTGGCCTGACACACCAAAATGGAATTCCAAACGATCAAAACCAGCGGTACATTGCGTCATCTCATTGCGCCGAGCTGTTTGACACTCGTGAATGCGAAAATACAACATTATCTCTTTGTTTTTTTCTATTTATATATAAACAAACCGCTAAATAGCAGTTGTATAAAACTCATCATCAGAATTATAACTCATTTTTACTTGAAAATTAAAAAAAAAAAAAAAAACTTATTAATGCGAAAGCGCCAACCGCTTGCGTACACTAATTTTGATGGCTTGATGGCGCGCCCGTGAGTGTGATGAAAATTTTACAATGCTCCAAATGGAGCCGGTCCATATGGAACGACGCCGAATGGCACGATCGTGAATGGACTGCTTTATAGAAGTAAAAAAATCCTTGAATCACGGTTCAAAGTCATATTCCACATTCAACTGAAACCTTATTTATAAAAATATTTGAACCCTAGTTCAGTTGGTTTCAATTTTGAGCTCTATTTCATACGACAGCGACGAATTTAGTTTTGTTAAGTTGGTTGTCATGACCACAGAACAGTATGCGCGGCACGTATAGTTCTGTCAAACTCTAGCTATTGCACTCTTTGACATTCGATATTTTTTATCAACGTAAATCGATGGTAGAGGTGTGCGACAGCTATCAGGGTTTAACTCCAAAATACTAACAGTTGAGGGAAAATTAATAATATTCAAACCTGGGGGGCAAGTCTGGTCCAACCGGCGAAATCAAAACCCTCATGATTACCCATATCATGGATATAATTATCATATGGGGTATAAAACCAAACTCTTTACAAAGTTGTCTCTTTACAATCAGTCATATTTAAAACCATTTCCGATAGACCATGCGTGCAAAAATTGTATGTACTTATACATTTATTTATTTATTTAAAGGACAACATACAGCATATAATAAATTATAAAACATAAAGATAATTTGATTAAGAATAAAGCCAATTACAGGTTGTCGCTGAAGTTATAAAAACAAATGGGTTGTGGCCATCACTTGAACATTGTCAACTCAATTTAATTTCAAACCACTTTTCATAGTACGATTTAGCAAATATTTTGTGTGACAACATTATAAAAACTATTGCTTATTCCTTCACTAATTTATATTCTTGGCCAACGGCGGGACATTTAAGCTAGTAATAAATATATCCATGATATGGGTAATCGTGAGGGTTTTGATTTCGCCGATTGGACCAGACTTGTCCCCCTGGACTGGTATTCAGACCTATGAAGGGCACCTTCATACTGCCCAAGACAGAGAGACATTTGCTCGGATGAAAACTAATATAGAGAGAACCTGACACGACACTTAGAAAGTAAGTGCACAATGAAATGTCAGTTACTAAATTTTCAATTAGATACGTATTTTCCAAAAATTCTCTAGACTGATGATTCATTTAGACTTAATCAGTCAAATTTCAATGAAATAACTTTACCTGCTTGCCTATTTGAGAAAGGAACTTCAATTCCGCGTAAGTGACGAAAAAACAAACCTTACAATTAAGTGCCACCATTAAATAAACCACCATTAAAAATTAACAAAGAATAAAACAAATTAAGTATATGCTAAAACAATATATTGAATGAATTGTAGAGAACGAAACTACAACCATGTCAACATGATGGACGCATCTCGAATCCCATCCATAGCGGTAAATGAAATCCCACCAGGGCATCGCCTCCCCGGAAGACCACCGAAGAGGTGGAAGGATAGCTGGACCTCAGCTTCACAGGAATAGCTTTCTCGAAAAAACAGATCTACGATCTAAAATAAGAAGAAGAAGAAACTACAACATAAGAGGAATGAGAACGAAACTACAACATAAAAAGGAATGAGAACGAAACTACAACATAAAGAGGAATGAGAACGAAACTACAACTAGAAGAGGAATGAGAACGAAACTACAACTAGAAGAGGAATGAGAACGAAACTACAACTAGAAGAGGAATGAGAACGAAACTACAACATAAAGAGGAATGAGAACGAAACTACAACTAGAAGAGGAATGAGAACGAAACTACAACTAGAAGAGGAATGAGAACGAAACTACAACTAGAAGAGGAATGAGAACGAAACTACAACATAAAGAGGAATGAGAACGAAACTACAACTAGAAGAGGAATGAGAACGAAACTACAACTAGAAGAGGAATGAGAACGAAACTACAACTAGAAGAGGAATGAGAACGAAACTACAACTAGAAGAGGAATGAGAACGAAACTACAACATAAGAGGAATGAGAACGAAACTACAACATAAAGAGGAATGAGAACGAAACTACAACATAAGAGGAATGAGAACGAAACTACAACATAAAGAGGAATGAGAACGAAACTACAACATAAAGAGGAATGAGAACGAAACTACAACATAAGAGGAATGAGAACGAAACTACAACATAAAGAGGAATGAGAACGAAAATGATAAGGGAATGAATGATTATGGATATATCACCAGTAAAGAATGTGAGTAACTTAGGAAGAATAAAAATACAGATAGTCTAATTGTTTGGGCGTATAAGATCCAGCCTACCCATATTCTATCATTGGCTTATTATCACCACACTGAGACGAGACGTCGCCCATCGCCGCCCAGAGAAGAGTAGGTACTACCCACAATTCGGAATATTCATATCAATAATTCAAATAATTCGGAACATTTTCAAAAAAAGGAACATTCATTTGTTTTTAGTTAGTAACAATTTTTCACTAGTGTCACACGTTGTTATTTCGCCTTTCATATTATCGATAAAAACTTTTACATTTTCCACAAAGTATTGTGTACCATTTTGAGAAGAATTACGAATCTCTGGTCGAGAAATGCGGAAGGCAACATCCGGTGCATCGCCGAGAACCTGGGTAAGTCGATCTCAGTTCCTGGTGATAAATTTCTCTTGTCCTATATCCTAACCCGACCAATTCCTTCAAAATATACAGTCCATTTAAGCGAGTCGGGCAGAGCCAATATTATCAATTTTCATTTCGCCAGGGCCACAACATTTTTTTGGTAAGAATAGGTTGGTTTAACTAGTATACCATGGCACGCGTACGTTAAACCAATATGTGACCTAGGACAAACTATAGTTTGATTCTGGAGAGAATGACCAGTTTTAAGACTTTCTTTGTGAAGGTACTGCCCAAGCAAACGGTTGACTAATCACAAGCGTCAGTCATTCGACCTTAACATCTATATGCAATGTTGATGACTTGATAAAATGGTTGTATGGTGAGGATAAGAATTATTGAATATGGTAGTCACCTCTGGAGTGGCGCCCCCCCCCCAATACCTAATGAATACCCTCGACGCTGTCCAAAGGCGTGCTATACGTCTGATTGATGATCCATCACTGACTGATGGATTGCAATCACTAGAACACAGACGTAGAGTCGGTATTTTAAGTTTATTTTATAGATACTACCACGGGAATTGCTCAGAAGAACTTGCATATTTGGTCTCTCCTCCACCCACTCGCAACAGAGTCACTCGCTTCACTCAATCGCAGCACCCATTCACAGTGGACCTTCAACATATACGAACAAGTCGCTTCTCGAACTCCTTTATTAATACAGCAGCCCGACTGTGGAACGATCTTCCAAATTCTGTGTTTCCACCTTCGTACAACCCGGGTCTTTTTAAAATCCGAATTAATAAACTATTTTCTAGATTGCAAACCCCTCCCAACGCTACGTAGTGCGCTTTTTCGGAAGAGTAAAATGGACCCAATTCATAATAGCTGGTGTCCCCTACGTAGACATGTTAAAAAAAAGACCGTCTAATGGGCGAAACAAGCGCAAATATCTGGTCATTATTTCCAGAAATAGACTATAGTTTGGCCGGTAGCACGTCATATTAAATTTATAATTGTGAACTTGACTCTTCTTTCGCTTGTCGAGCTCTAAGATAGTAGGGACCTACCAACTAAGAATTTTCAAGGACATATTTATTATTTCAAAAACATGTTCACATGTTAAAACTCGAACACACACATAACACACACACACAACACGTGGTCAGTGGTTAGTCAATTGGAATGTGTATAGACACGCGAAAATCAAATCAATACACTGTTGGGGTACAATTGATCATTCAAGGCAAGGCGACTATAAACGTTTATTCAAACTATTTATTATTGTAATTTGTTGGCAATGTATTGAAATAAATGTATTAAATAACAATAAATATATGTAGGTACGTACTCAGGGGTGGGGGGTGTGAATTTAACACAGCCAAGGGCTATCAAACATCTATTAAGAGGGGAGGATTTATTTATTTATTTAGTTCAATACATTATTATACACATACAATATCAATATAAAGTTGATCACTCAATTTTACCATACAGAAGCTATTTTACTTCTGTTATATACATTTTTCATACAAATATGAAATTTATTTCACATTGATGTGGCAAACCATAGATTTTTTTCTTTAAATTATGACAATCCTTGAATGCATTTTTGATGCGTGTATTTTTGTTATATGAAAATTTCAAACAGTATAAGAATACCTCGGTTTTCCAGACCGTGAGAGCATTTTGAAAATTCAGACAGATGAAATCATAGAGAAGAAATTAACGGATATCTATGGAAAACTAATCAGCTCTAGGTCTATGCACTTTACACATTATGATGTTAATATGAAGTCAATCAGACTTATAGTTTGGGCTGTAGAGAGGACACAAAAAGGATAATCCGTATGCCATTCGCCATACATACAAACACATCACGACGAAACTCACAGTGTGCACTCTCTACATAATACCCGTTCAGAAATTGATTTTACTTCTGTTATATACATTTTTCATACAAATATGAAATTTATTTCACATTCATATGGTGGACCATAGATTTTTTCCTTTAAAGTTTATAGTTGGTGAATGAGTTTATTTTTACTGCCTCGAAAATTCAAACAATATAAAAAAATCTCAAATTAAAAATTATGGCAAAAAAAAGTTGTGGTGGCAAAAAAAAAAGTTGTGGTGGCAAAAATAAGACCAATTACATACTAATCGCAAGAGTACATGGCACGGAGAGAAGATTTATATTGTATACATTATTTAAACTGTCTAGAAAGTAAGAGTACATCAAAACTTTTAAAATACGAAACCGTAGAGAAGAAATTACCGCATATTTATGGATAACTTATCAGTCTGGCTACTCATGACACTAAGATATTATTTGGGAATCCAACTCCGCAAACGCAGAGAAGAAATAACCGCATATTTATGGATAACTTATCAGTCTGGCTACTCATGACATTAAGCTATTACTTGGGAATCCAACTCCGCAAACGTAGAGAAGAAATAACCGCATATTTATGGATAACTTATCAGTCTGGCTACTCATGACACTAAGCTATTACTTGGGAATCCAACTCCGCAAACGTAGAGAAGAAATTACCGCATAATTATTGATATCAGTCAGGCTACTCATGACACTAAGAATTATTTGGGCATCCCAACTCCGCAAACGTAGAGAAGAAATTACCGCATATTTATGGATAACTTATCAGTCTGGCTACTCATGACACTAAGATATTACTTGGGAATCCAGCTCCGCAAACGTAGAGAAGAAATTACCGCATAATTATTGATAACTAATCAGTCTGGCTATTCATGACACTAAGATATTATTCGGGAATCCAACTCCGCAAACGTAGAGAAGAAATTACCGCATATTTATTGATATCAGTCAGGCTACTCATGACACTAAGAATTATTTGGGAATCCCAACTCCGCAAGCGTAGAGAAGAAATTACCGCATATTTATGGATATCTTATCAGTCTGGCTACTCATGACACTAAGATATTATTTGGGAATCCAACTCCGTAAACGCAGAGAAGAAATAACCGCATATTTATGGATAACTTATCAGTCTGGCTACTCATGACACTAAGCTATTACTTGGGAATCCAACTCCGCAAACGTAGAGAAGAAATAACCGCATATTTATGGATAACTTATCAGTCTGGCTACTCATGACACTAAGCTATTACTTGGGAATCCAACTCCGCAAACGTAGAGAAGAAATTACCGCATATTTATTGATATCAGTCAGGCTACTCATGACACTAAGAATTATTTGGGAATCCCAACTCCGCAAACGTAGAGAAGAAATTACCGCATATTTATGGATAACTTATCAGTCTGGCTACTCATGACACTAAGATATTACTTGGGAATCCAACTCCGCAAACGTAGAGAAGAAATTACCGCATATTTATTGATATCAGTCAGGCTACTCATGACACTAAGAATTATTTGGGAATCCCAACTCCGCAAGCGTAGAGAAGAAATTACCGCATATTTATGGATAACTTATCAGTCTGGCTACTCATGACACTAAGATATTATTTGGGAATCCAACTCCGCAAACGCAGAGAAGAAATAACCGCATATTTATGGATAACTTATCAGTCTGGCTACTCATGACACTAAGCTATTACTTGGGAATCCAAATCCGCAAACGTAGAGAAAAAATTACCGCATAATTATTGATATCAGTCTGGCTACTCATGACACTAAGCTATTACTTGGGAATCCAACTCCGCAAACGTAGAGAAGAAATTACCGCATATTTATGGATAACTTATCAGTCTTGCTACTCATGACACTAAGATATTACATGGGAATCCAACTCCGCAAACGTAGAGAAGAAATTACCGCATAATTATTGATAACTTATCAGTCTGGCTACTCATGACACTAAGATATTATTCGGGAATCCAACTCCGCAAACGTAGAGAAGAAATTACCGCATATTTATTGATATCAGTCAGGCTACTCATGACACTAAGAATTATTTGGGAATCCCAACTCCGCAAGCGTAGAGAAGAAATTACCGCATATTTATGGATAACTTATCAGTCTGGCTACTCATGACACTAAGATATTATTTGGGAATCCAACTCCGCAAACGCAGAGAAGAAATAACCGCATATTTATGGATAACTTATCAGTCTGGCTACTCATGACACTAAGCTATTACTTGGGAATCCAACTCCGCAAACGTAGAGAAAAAATTACCGCATAATTATTGATATCAGTCTGGCTACTCATGACACTAAGCTATTACTTGGGAATCCAACTCCGCAAACGTAGAGAAGAAATTACCGCATATTTATGGATAACTTATCAGTCTTGCTACTCATGACACTAAGATATTACTTGGGAATCCAACTCCGCAAACGTAGAGAAGAAATTACCGCATAATTATTGATAACTAATCAGTCTGGCTACTCATGACACTAAGATATTATTCGGGAATCCAACTCCGCAAACGTAGAGAAGAAATTACCGCATATTTATGGATAACTTATCAGTCTGGCTACTCATGACACTAAGATATTACTTGGGAATCCAACTCCGCAAACGTAGAGAAGAAATTACCGCATAATTATTGATAACTAATCAGTCTGGCTACTCATGACACTAAGATATTATTCGGGAATCCAACTCCGCAAACGTAGAGAAGAAATTACCGCATATTTATGGAAAACTTATCAGTCTGGCTACTCATGACACTAAGATATTCGGGAATCCAACTCCGCAAACGTAGAGAAGAAATTACCGCATATTTATTGATAGCCAATCAGTCAGGCTACTCATGACACTAAGAATTATTTGGGAATCCCAACTCCGCAAACGTATAGAAGAAATTACCGCATATTTATGGATAACTAATCAGTCGGGCTACTCATGACACTAGGATTTGATTTGGGAATGCAACGCGGGATCCCGCATATATTTTGCAGGATTATTAATGCGGAATCCCGCAAATGCGTTATTCGCATGGCTTGATTGAGATTAATGACCTCAATCCCGTAGGCTAGCAGGATTAGATTCCTTAGTTATTATCTTGTCTCAATCTTAAAAATGTATAAATCAGTACTAGATCATAATCTTATCTCAATCTACATGCAATCATAAAAATTAGTTCAATATGAAACTGTTATTAATGTTTGTATAAATTAACATTATTAATAAGATAATTCAAATCTAAAAAATCTAATCTAATCAAAATACATTACATATTATTACGAAAAATAAGTCGATCGAAATTATAGTTTACGGTACATTGTACGGTGACACAAAATTTCATAGTAGCACAAAAAACATCACGACGAAACTAGCACTGTGCACTCTCTACATGATACCAGTAAAAAACCGACACAAAATAAACTTGTCATTGCACCCTGCAAAAGGGGCGAGCTTATTGCCGTACGGCAATTTCCTCCAACTGACAAGTGCTTCCAGCCCAGTGAGAAATATTTAATTTTAATTGAATTTCTCCTCTGCTGAGTATCGAATCAAGGAAGCCTGGCGGTATAACTGTGCCGCGGCGGTCGGCACAAAAAACACGCTTTGAAAATCGTTAAAATACATTTTAAAAGTCTTAATAATAAATTATTAATAGTAGTGTAGTAAATAGTATATCTACTATGATACTACACTATATTATAGTGGCGATTTAAAAAAAACACAGACACAGACTACACAATAACTGTATGTAAATTTAGAACCACATCAAATTCACTATTAGCACATATTTTAAATAAACAATAAGTATTTTAGTAGTAATATTAATAACACAATTTTTGCTTGAATCTATTGTGATTCGTACATACAAAATCTCAATACTTTTTTAAAGTGTTTTTTTTTGCCTATTTTTTTACGGCGCTGGCCGATTTACTATGTAATGATATTAATAACAATTAATTATTATTACCATTATACACTTCCTTAAAAGAATTAGCAGATCAATGCGTAAATTGTAAATTATTTAAAAGAGCAAAATAAAATGCAACAAACGCATCATCAAGCTTTCAATTGGGAATAGTTCACCCATCCAGATACTTAACATATCAAAGGATTAGGCTCTGAGGAGGTCTCTATACTACCTAACAACCCTACTGATTCCCGAATATTAACGTTTAAAAAATCTTTAACGATTCTACATGTATTCATTATTACCGTTTTTTGCATTTTTATTATAGATATTTTTATTGTTTTATTGACTTTTATTTGTATTTTATGTAGATTTTTTTATTTTACCAAGTGTTTAATTATATCATTTCTCTACTCTATGATGTTTTTTCAATATGTGCATTTTATAATGTTTCGAAGTATCTGTGTATAAGGCTAGCGTTAGTATATTGTACGAGTAGGTATCAATATTTTTATATTTTGTTATATTGTACCTATTTGTGTTTTTGTGTTTACTTGTTTTTTTTTTATTTTGATTTGTATTAAGTGCGTGTTGCATTGTTTATTTTTTTGGAAGGAGCTAATTTAGTAGTAAAATATATAAATGAATGGATGAATTAATGAATAAATGAATGGATGAATGAATGAATGAATGAATTGAGAATGAATGAATGAATAATAATAATAATAATAATTTGTATAGCGCCGTTTAATGAGTCAGGATCATTCCAAGTTCGCTTATGTTGTCTAATATTGCTCTATGAAACAAAGCTGTTTTCGGTCCTTTAGAGAAAGTGCTCTTGTTTTGTGTGAGTGGTCACTTTATAGGACCACTCACACAAAAGCATCCATCATGATAAGCCGCTTTGTTGGCTCTGTCCAACTCCTTGAGGGATTTGTTACTATATGTGATCCAGAAGACCTGAGTGTGAGATACCTCCCAGTTAGCTCTTTTCTCTGACACAGCTCTTGAATGTATTGTAGTGCCAGCCGATTAAAAGCATTAAACACCGTTAACAGATTTTGTATTTAACTCGCTCTGGACACTACAACCAGTGCAATTCGTTTATTAGTGGAGTTATGTGACATCGTTTTCAGCATAAATGCCATTACAGTAATCGAACCGAGACACGACAAATGCATTTATAAGTGTTTTTGTCTCATGAATGAATGAATGAATGAACGAATGAATGAATGAATGATAGAATGAATGAATGAATGAAGAAATGAATGAATGAATGAATGAATTAATGAATGAATTAATTAATTAATGAATGAATGAATTAATGAATTAATTAATTAATGAATGAATGAATTAATGAATGAATTAATTAATTAATGAATGAATGAATTAATGAATTAATTAATTAATGAATGAATTAATGAACGAATGAATGAATGAATAAATGAATTAATGAATGAATTAATGAATGAATGGATGAATGAGTGAATGAACGAATGAATAAATAAGTACCAAAATAAAATTGTGATTTTCCTATAGTGCTTTTTAAACACCCTTTTTTTCTGAAAGAATGAATATATCCTTGTATCAAGTACATATATACATCCTCGTACATTCCTCCCCAAATTAAATATAAATACTCGTGCTATAGGTAAACGAAATCGGTCGTGGCAAGATTTGAACTCGCGACCACTGGAATACTAGCCCAGCGCCCTAACCACCTGTCTAGATTTATTTCGTAAATGGTAGTAAAAACAATTTCGCTTCACCGTATAAAAAAAGACATATTTGTTTCTTTTCCGTACGAATAACGAATAGATTCAAGCATTAATTTTTTTTCTCCGCCGATTTGTTTCGTAAACGTGTGTGTCACTTTAGATATTCAATTTCTTATTACCAAACGACCGACCTCTTACGACCGACGGCAAACTCTTACGACCGACAACCGCCCGCACGGTGTGATGTTCGGCGCCGCACTGGACTAGACGACTTATGAGGAAACTGTCGTAGTGCTAGAGAGCTAGACCACGCACACTATTTATCGTAAGGGGAAAATTTTCAATAACAAGTTGTAACCCGTCAAAAATGACGGAGTTTAATGTTATATTTTTTATTGACAAACTTTTTAACAAATCAATAGAGACAAAGTATTACAGAAGAACCAGGAACTCGAGGCACCTACAGGGCTTACGACCGATCATCGTGTGGTTTATCTGATCACTTTATGCGCTTGCGCAACGTTCACCAATTATACCTTATTTTGAAAGTTCTATATATTTGAATGATGTGTAACAATTCACCTGAAAATAAGGTTTACAAATAAACCAATTTCTCAATAGATGGCGTTACAAAAAAGGTTTCTTTGTTACTTCATAGATGGCAATAGTGATAATATCATATTTTCAAGTGAATTGTTACACATTATTCAAATATATACATAGAACTTTCAAAATTACATTGATAAGGAAAATCAATAAGACATAATTGGTACGTTGCGCAAGAGCATAAAGTGATCACGTAAACCAGCCGATGACAGATCGTAAACCCTGTAGGTGTCTCGAGTTCCTGGTTCTTCTATAATATCCCGAATTCGTCTCTATTGAGATTTTAAAAAGTTTGTCAGTAAAAACAACAAAGCTTAGTTTGTCGATCGACAATTCTTGATAGAACTCCATTTTCTGTAGATATATTACAAATATAAAATAAAAAATACTTGGTATTTGTTCTATTGAAATTTATTTGACTGTTGACGCGTTTCGTACAAGGCGCATCGTCAGAATACATTTCAATAGAACAAACACCAAGTTTTTTATTTTATATTTGTAATAAGAATATTGAATATTTTATGTATTTTAATTGCGTGTTTTTTCTGTTCATTTTCTTTTTATATTGTGTATATTATTAGTTTTTGATTAATTATGATAATAATGAAGATTAATTTTTGGTTTATATAAGAATCCCCCCAAACCACGTGTACAAGCTCTTTTTGGGGGGTAATATAAGTAAAATATTTTTGCCCATCGCCGCCCAGAGAAGAGTAGGTACTACCCACAATTCGGAATATTCATATCAATAATTCAAATAATTCGGAACATTTTCAAAAAAAGGAACATTCATTTGTTTTTAGTTAGTAACAATTTTTCACTAGTGTCACACGTTGTTATTTCGCCTTTCATATTATCGATAAAAACTTTTACATTTTCCACAAAGTATTGTGTACCATTTTGAGAAGAATTACGAATCTCTGGTCGAGAAATGCGGAAGGCAACATCCGGTGCATCGCCGAGAACCTGGGTAAGTCGATCTCAGTTCCTGGTGATAAATTTCTCTTGTCCTATATCCTAACCCGACCAATTCCTTCAAAATATACAGTCCATTTAAGCGAGTCGGGCAGAGCCAATATTATCAATTTTCATTTCGCCAGGGCCACAACATTTTTTTGGTAAGAATAGGTTGGTTTAACTAGTATACCATGGCACGCGTACGTTAAACCAATATGTGACCTAGGACAAACTATAGTTTGATTCTGGAGAGAATGACCAGTTTTAAGACTTTCTTTGTGAAGGTACTGCCCAAGCAAACGGTTGACTAATCACAAGCGTCAGTCATTCGACCTTAACATCTATATGCAATGTTGATGACTTGATAAAATGGTTGTATGGTGAGGATAAGAATTATTGAATATGGTAGTCACCTCTGGAGTGGCGCCCCCCCCCCAATACCTAATGAATACCCTCGACGCTGTCCAAAGGCGTGCTATACGTCTGATTGATGATCCATCACTGACTGATGGATTGCAATCACTAGAACACAGACGTAGAGTCGGTATTTTAAGTTTATTTTATAGATACTACCACGGGAATTGCTCAGAAGAACTTGCATATTTGGTCTCTCCTCCACCCACTCGCAACAGAGTCACTCGCTTCACTCAATCGCAGCACCCATTCACAGTGGACCTTCAACATATACGAACAAGTCGCTTCTCGAACTCCTTTATTAATACAGCAGCCCGACTGTGGAACGATCTTCCAAATTCTGTGTTTCCACCTTCGTACAACCCGGGTCTTTTTAAAATCCGAATTAATAAACTATTTTCTAGATTGCAAACCCCTCCCAACGCTACGTAGTGCGCTTTTTCGGAAGAGTAAAATGGACCCAATTCATAATAGCTGGTGTCCCCTACGTAGACATGTTAAAAAAAAGACCGTCTAATGGGCGAAACAAGCGCAAATATCTGGTCATTATTTCCAGAAATAGACTATAGTTTGGCCGGTAGCACGTCATATTAAATTTATAATTGTGAACTTGACTCTTCTTTCGCTTGTCGAGCTCTAAGATAGTAGGGACCTACCAACTAAGAATTTTCAAGGACATATTTATTATTTCAAAAACATGTTCACATGTTAAAACTCGAACACACACATAACACACACACACAACACGTGGTCAGTGGTTAGTCAATTGGAATGTGTATAGACACGCGAAAATCAAATCAATACACTGTTGGGGTACAATTGATCATTCAAGGCAAGGCGACTATAAACGTTTATTCAAACTATTTATTATTGTAATTTGTTGGCAATGTATTGAAATAAATGTATTAAATAACAATAAATATATGTAGGTACGTACTCAGGGGTGGGGGGTGTGAATTTAACACAGCCAAGGGCTATCAAACATCTATTAAGAGGGGAGGATTTATTTATTTATTTAGTTCAATACATTATTATACACATACAATATCAATATAAAGTTGATCACTCAATTTTACCATACAGAAGCTATTTTACTTCTGTTATATACATTTTTCATACAAATATGAAATTTATTTCACATTGATGTGGCAAACCATAGATTTTTTTCTTTAAATTATGACAATCCTTGAATGCATTTTTGATGCGTGTATTTTTGTTATATGAAAATTTCAAACAGTATAAGAATACCTCGGTTTTCCAGACCGTGAGAGCATTTTGAAAATTCAGACAGATGAAATCATAGAGAAGAAATTAACGGATATCTATGGAAAACTAATCAGCTCTAGGTCTATGCACTTTACACATTATGATGTTAATATGAAGTCAATCAGACTTATAGTTTGGGCTGTAGAGAGGACACAAAAAGGATAATCCGTATGCCATTCGCCATACATACAAACACATCACGACGAAACTCACAGTGTGCACTCTCTACATAATACCCGTTCAGAAATTGATTTTACTTCTGTTATATACATTTTTCATACAAATATGAAATTTATTTCACATTCATATGGTGGACCATAGATTTTTTCCTTTAAAGTTTATAGTTGGTGAATGAGTTTATTTTTACTGCCTCGAAAATTCAAACAATATAAAAAAATCTCAAATTAAAAATTATGGCAAAAAAAAGTTGTGGTGGCAAAAAAAAAAGTTGTGGTGGCAAAAATAAGACCAATTACATACTAATCGCAAGAGTACATGGCACGGAGAGAAGATTTATATTGTATACATTATTTAAACTGTCTAGAAAGTAAGAGTACATCAAAACTTTTAAAATACGAAACCGTAGAGAAGAAATTACCGCATATTTATGGATAACTTATCAGTCTGGCTACTCATGACACTAAGATATTATTTGGGAATCCAACTCCGCAAACGCAGAGAAGAAATAACCGCATATTTATGGATAACTTATCAGTCTGGCTACTCATGACATTAAGCTATTACTTGGGAATCCAACTCCGCAAACGTAGAGAAGAAATAACCGCATATTTATGGATAACTTATCAGTCTGGCTACTCATGACACTAAGCTATTACTTGGGAATCCAACTCCGCAAACGTAGAGAAGAAATTACCGCATAATTATTGATATCAGTCAGGCTACTCATGACACTAAGAATTATTTGGGCATCCCAACTCCGCAAACGTAGAGAAGAAATTACCGCATATTTATGGATAACTTATCAGTCTGGCTACTCATGACACTAAGATATTACTTGGGAATCCAGCTCCGCAAACGTAGAGAAGAAATTACCGCATAATTATTGATAACTAATCAGTCTGGCTATTCATGACACTAAGATATTATTCGGGAATCCAACTCCGCAAACGTAGAGAAGAAATTACCGCATATTTATTGATATCAGTCAGGCTACTCATGACACTAAGAATTATTTGGGAATCCCAACTCCGCAAGCGTAGAGAAGAAATTACCGCATATTTATGGATATCTTATCAGTCTGGCTACTCATGACACTAAGATATTATTTGGGAATCCAACTCCGTAAACGCAGAGAAGAAATAACCGCATATTTATGGATAACTTATCAGTCTGGCTACTCATGACACTAAGCTATTACTTGGGAATCCAACTCCGCAAACGTAGAGAAGAAATAACCGCATATTTATGGATAACTTATCAGTCTGGCTACTCATGACACTAAGCTATTACTTGGGAATCCAACTCCGCAAACGTAGAGAAGAAATTACCGCATATTTATTGATATCAGTCAGGCTACTCATGACACTAAGAATTATTTGGGAATCCCAACTCCGCAAACGTAGAGAAGAAATTACCGCATATTTATGGATAACTTATCAGTCTGGCTACTCATGACACTAAGATATTACTTGGGAATCCAACTCCGCAAACGTAGAGAAGAAATTACCGCATATTTATTGATATCAGTCAGGCTACTCATGACACTAAGAATTATTTGGGAATCCCAACTCCGCAAGCGTAGAGAAGAAATTACCGCATATTTATGGATAACTTATCAGTCTGGCTACTCATGACACTAAGATATTATTTGGGAATCCAACTCCGCAAACGCAGAGAAGAAATAACCGCATATTTATGGATAACTTATCAGTCTGGCTACTCATGACACTAAGCTATTACTTGGGAATCCAAATCCGCAAACGTAGAGAAAAAATTACCGCATAATTATTGATATCAGTCTGGCTACTCATGACACTAAGCTATTACTTGGGAATCCAACTCCGCAAACGTAGAGAAGAAATTACCGCATATTTATGGATAACTTATCAGTCTTGCTACTCATGACACTAAGATATTACATGGGAATCCAACTCCGCAAACGTAGAGAAGAAATTACCGCATAATTATTGATAACTTATCAGTCTGGCTACTCATGACACTAAGATATTATTCGGGAATCCAACTCCGCAAACGTAGAGAAGAAATTACCGCATATTTATTGATATCAGTCAGGCTACTCATGACACTAAGAATTATTTGGGAATCCCAACTCCGCAAGCGTAGAGAAGAAATTACCGCATATTTATGGATAACTTATCAGTCTGGCTACTCATGACACTAAGATATTATTTGGGAATCCAACTCCGCAAACGCAGAGAAGAAATAACCGCATATTTATGGATAACTTATCAGTCTGGCTACTCATGACACTAAGCTATTACTTGGGAATCCAACTCCGCAAACGTAGAGAAAAAATTACCGCATAATTATTGATATCAGTCTGGCTACTCATGACACTAAGCTATTACTTGGGAATCCAACTCCGCAAACGTAGAGAAGAAATTACCGCATATTTATGGATAACTTATCAGTCTTGCTACTCATGACACTAAGATATTACTTGGGAATCCAACTCCGCAAACGTAGAGAAGAAATTACCGCATAATTATTGATAACTAATCAGTCTGGCTACTCATGACACTAAGATATTATTCGGGAATCCAACTCCGCAAACGTAGAGAAGAAATTACCGCATATTTATGGATAACTTATCAGTCTGGCTACTCATGACACTAAGATATTACTTGGGAATCCAACTCCGCAAACGTAGAGAAGAAATTACCGCATAATTATTGATAACTAATCAGTCTGGCTACTCATGACACTAAGATATTATTCGGGAATCCAACTCCGCAAACGTAGAGAAGAAATTACCGCATATTTATGGAAAACTTATCAGTCTGGCTACTCATGACACTAAGATATTCGGGAATCCAACTCCGCAAACGTAGAGAAGAAATTACCGCATATTTATTGATAGCCAATCAGTCAGGCTACTCATGACACTAAGAATTATTTGGGAATCCCAACTCCGCAAACGTATAGAAGAAATTACCGCATATTTATGGATAACTAATCAGTCGGGCTACTCATGACACTAGGATTTGATTTGGGAATGCAACGCGGGATCCCGCATATATTTTGCAGGATTATTAATGCGGAATCCCGCAAATGCGTTATTCGCATGGCTTGATTGAGATTAATGACCTCAATCCCGTAGGCTAGCAGGATTAGATTCCTTAGTTATTATCTTGTCTCAATCTTAAAAATGTATAAATCAGTACTAGATCATAATCTTATCTCAATCTACATGCAATCATAAAAATTAGTTCAATATGAAACTGTTATTAATGTTTGTATAAATTAACATTATTAATAAGATAATTCAAATCTAAAAAATCTAATCTAATCAAAATACATTACATATTATTACGAAAAATAAGTCGATCGAAATTATAGTTTACGGTACATTGTACGGTGACACAAAATTTCATAGTAGCACAAAAAACATCACGACGAAACTAGCACTGTGCACTCTCTACATGATACCAGTAAAAAACCGACACAAAATAAACTTGTCATTGCACCCTGCAAAAGGGGCGAGCTTATTGCCGTACGGCAATTTCCTCCAACTGACAAGTGCTTCCAGCCCAGTGAGAAATATTTAATTTTAATTGAATTTCTCCTCTGCTGAGTATCGAATCAAGGAAGCCTGGCGGTATAACTGTGCCGCGGCGGTCGGCACAAAAAACACGCTTTGAAAATCGTTAAAATACATTTTAAAAGTCTTAATAATAAATTATTAATAGTAGTGTAGTAAATAGTATATCTACTATGATACTACACTATATTATAGTGGCGATTTAAAAAAAACACAGACACAGACTACACAATAACTGTATGTAAATTTAGAACCACATCAAATTCACTATTAGCACATATTTTAAATAAACAATAAGTATTTTAGTAGTAATATTAATAACACAATTTTTGCTTGAATCTATTGTGATTCGTACATACAAAATCTCAATACTTTTTTAAAGTGTTTTTTTTTGCCTATTTTTTTACGGCGCTGGCCGATTTACTATGTAATGATATTAATAACAATTAATTATTATTACCATTATACACTTCCTTAAAAGAATTAGCAGATCAATGCGTAAATTGTAAATTATTTAAAAGAGCAAAATAAAATGCAACAAACGCATCATCAAGCTTTCAATTGGGAATAGTTCACCCATCCAGATACTTAACATATCAAAGGATTAGGCTCTGAGGAGGTCTCTATACTACCTAACAACCCTACTGATTCCCGAATATTAACGTTTAAAAAATCTTTAACGATTCTACATGTATTCATTATTACCGTTTTTTGCATTTTTATTATAGATATTTTTATTGTTTTATTGACTTTTATTTGTATTTTATGTAGATTTTTTTATTTTACCAAGTGTTTAATTATATCATTTCTCTACTCTATGATGTTTTTTCAATATGTGCATTTTATAATGTTTCGAAGTATCTGTGTATAAGGCTAGCGTTAGTATATTGTACGAGTAGGTATCAATATTTTTATATTTTGTTATATTGTACCTATTTGTGTTTTTGTGTTTACTTGTTTTTTTTTTATTTTGATTTGTATTAAGTGCGTGTTGCATTGTTTATTTTTTTGGAAGGAGCTAATTTAGTAGTAAAATATATAAATGAATGGATGAATTAATGAATAAATGAATGGATGAATGAATGAATGAATGAATTGAGAATGAATGAATGAATAATAATAATAATAATAATTTGTATAGCGCCGTTTAATGAGTCAGGATCATTCCAAGTTCGCTTATGTTGTCTAATATTGCTCTATGAAACAAAGCTGTTTTCGGTCCTTTAGAGAAAGTGCTCTTGTTTTGTGTGAGTGGTCACTTTATAGGACCACTCACACAAAAGCATCCATCATGATAAGCCGCTTTGTTGGCTCTGTCCAACTCCTTGAGGGATTTGTTACTATATGTGATCCAGAAGACCTGAGTGTGAGATACCTCCCAGTTAGCTCTTTTCTCTGACACAGCTCTTGAATGTATTGTAGTGCCAGCCGATTAAAAGCATTAAACACCGTTAACAGATTTTGTATTTAACTCGCTCTGGACACTACAACCAGTGCAATTCGTTTATTAGTGGAGTTATGTGACATCGTTTTCAGCATAAATGCCATTACAGTAATCGAACCGAGACACGACAAATGCATTTATAAGTGTTTTTGTCTCATGAATGAATGAATGAATGAACGAATGAATGAATGAATGATAGAATGAATGAATGAATGAAGAAATGAATGAATGAATGAATGAATTAATGAATGAATTAATTAATTAATGAATGAATGAATTAATGAATTAATTAATTAATGAATGAATGAATTAATGAATGAATTAATTAATTAATGAATGAATGAATTAATGAATTAATTAATTAATGAATGAATTAATGAACGAATGAATGAATGAATAAATGAATTAATGAATGAATTAATGAATGAATGGATGAATGAGTGAATGAACGAATGAATAAATAAGTACCAAAATAAAATTGTGATTTTCCTATAGTGCTTTTTAAACACCCTTTTTTTCTGAAAGAATGAATATATCCTTGTATCAAGTACATATATACATCCTCGTACATTCCTCCCCAAATTAAATATAAATACTCGTGCTATAGGTAAACGAAATCGGTCGTGGCAAGATTTGAACTCGCGACCACTGGAATACTAGCCCAGCGCCCTAACCACCTGTCTAGATTTATTTCGTAAATGGTAGTAAAAACAATTTCGCTTCACCGTATAAAAAAAGACATATTTGTTTCTTTTCCGTACGAATAACGAATAGATTCAAGCATTAATTTTTTTTCTCCGCCGATTTGTTTCGTAAACGTGTGTGTCACTTTAGATATTCAATTTCTTATTACCAAACGACCGACCTCTTACGACCGACGGCAAACTCTTACGACCGACAACCGCCCGCACGGTGTGATGTTCGGCGCCGCACTGGACTAGACGACTTATGAGGAAACTGTCGTAGTGCTAGAGAGCTAGACCACGCACACTATTTATCGTAAGGGGAAAATTTTCAATAACAAGTTGTAACCCGTCAAAAATGACGGAGTTTAATGTTATATTTTTTATTGACAAACTTTTTAACAAATCAATAGAGACAAAGTATTACAGAAGAACCAGGAACTCGAGGCACCTACAGGGCTTACGACCGATCATCGTGTGGTTTATCTGATCACTTTATGCGCTTGCGCAACGTTCACCAATTATACCTTATTTTGAAAGTTCTATATATTTGAATGATGTGTAACAATTCACCTGAAAATAAGGTTTACAAATAAACCAATTTCTCAATAGATGGCGTTACAAAAAAGGTTTCTTTGTTACTTCATAGATGGCAATAGTGATAATATCATATTTTCAAGTGAATTGTTACACATTATTCAAATATATACATAGAACTTTCAAAATTACATTGATAAGGAAAATCAATAAGACATAATTGGTACGTTGCGCAAGAGCATAAAGTGATCACGTAAACCAGCCGATGACAGATCGTAAACCCTGTAGGTGTCTCGAGTTCCTGGTTCTTCTATAATATCCCGAATTCGTCTCTATTGAGATTTTAAAAAGTTTGTCAGTAAAAACAACAAAGCTTAGTTTGTCGATCGACAATTCTTGATAGAACTCCATTTTCTGTAGATATATTACAAATATAAAATAAAAAATACTTGGTATTTGTTCTATTGAAATTTATTTGACTGTTGACGCGTTTCGTACAAGGCGCATCGTCAGAATACATTTCAATAGAACAAACACCAAGTTTTTTATTTTATATTTGTAATAAGAATATTGAATATTTTATGTATTTTAATTGCGTGTTTTTTCTGTTCATTTTCTTTTTATATTGTGTATATTATTAGTTTTTGATTAATTATGATAATAATGAAGATTAATTTTTGGTTTATATAAGAATCCCCCCAAACCACGTGTACAAGCTCTTTTTGGGGGGTAATATAAGTAAAATATTTTTGTGTAGGTATGGTATATAAGTATTGTAAATTGATTTATTGTTATATTTTATTTCAAATTTTAAATGAAAAAAAATCAAATAATAAATATCTATGTGAATCAATTTGAGTTAACACTTCTCGCTTTCAAAAGAAATCTAAGGAATCATTTCCTTACACATAACACTTCAATTAGTCTCCTTATCATATCCTTGTCCCCCCTCTCCTGACCCCTCCGTCTATTTATTGTTTTTGTTTTACATGTCTCATACTTTTTTTAATCATTTAGATATATTTCATTTTAAATTTCACTTTTTCACACATAAATGTAAGGACACTCTTATTTATTCACGTGAGCATTTTTTATGTCAAAAAAAAACCTCCCCACTCCCTTTCGCCCCACTTCCTTTCCTCAACCCCCAAGTATATATATGTGTGTATGCATATGTATATTTTTTCTTTTTTATTTCTGTTAAGTGATTGTGTTTATATATAAAGCATATATATGCTTATATCTATTTTATGTAAAAATAAAAAAAAACTGTTGGTTTTCTTATGAAGAAATAAATAAATAAATAATATGTTTTATTCATATAAATTGTTGGTACGTATCATCAAAACAATATTCTTCACCAAATGGATATGGTTGGTTGGAATATATTGCCGCCTAGCAATAAGCCCGCCATTGTGCACATGTGCTCAAAAAGTTTTAAATAAATAAAAAAATAATAAAAATTATATTTTTTTTTAAGTAGGTAGCGTTACGCGGAATAACGGACATACAAAGAGATATGGGAAATTATTTTATTGAACGATATCGGCGATTGTGTAAGGGGACTGATAAGACGAGGATACTTTGCAAACCGCCGATGCAAAATGGAGAGAGGATCTATATACATATGTGAAGCGAAGACTCCTTTTTAAGCAAAATGCGCGCACTGAGGAGTTCAAGATTTGGCGAAGTTAAAGTTTCTATGGAGAAGGAAAGCAGAAAGATAAAATGTATACATAAAATATGATGCAATAACTTTTTTATAGATAAACAAAGAACACTAACTAAAATAACTAACTATTTTTTTTTATTTTTTACTCCTCACTAACCCAAGGAGATATAGGTAGTTGGGAGTTATGATTTCGCAATTTTTAAGGCTATTTTTTTATTGCAGATTTATCATTTTGTATGCAATACTGAGATTGTATTCTGAAAGTTTCATCACAATGTATCTGTGTGTGTGTGTGTCTGTGTGTCTGTGTGTGTGTGTGTGTGTGTGTGTGTGTGTGTGTGTGTGAGTGTGTGTGTGTGTGTGTGTGTGTCTGTGTGTGTGTGTGTGTGTGTGTCTGTGTCTGTGTGTGTGTGTGTGTGTGTGTGTGTGTGTGTGTGTGTGTGTGTGTGTGTGTGTGTCTGTGTGTGTGTGTCTGTGTGTGTGTCTGTGTCTGTGTATGTGTGTGTCTGTGTGTGTGTGTGTGTGTGTGTGTGTGTGTGTGTGTGTGTGTGTGTGTGTCTGTGTGTGTGTGTCTGTGTCTGTGTGTGTGTGTGTGTGTGTGTGTGTCTGTGTGTGTGTGTGTGTGTCTGTGTGTGTGTGTCTGTGTCTGTGTGTGTCTGTGTGTGTGTGTGTGTGTCTGTGTCTGTGTCTGTGTGTGTGTGTGTCGTGTTTATTTTACTTTATCAATTATAGACTAAAATACTCATTCGATCCTTTCCAAATTTTGCAAATTTGTATATCTAATACTCACTTAGACCCCATTACATTTTGAACGATATTTGAATAGTGCTTCTCAATTTTTTTAACTGTCAAATATTTCATGATCAAGTTTACATAACTAGTTGCATGTAACACATGACAGTTGGATAAAATATTTAAGTCAAAAATAATTTAACAAACAGAGATAGTATTTATGACAGGTATTATGGCGGACATTGGGACCTGGTTGATCTGTTTTGTATGAGCCCATATGTTTGTTGAGGTAATGATTGTGAGTGCAGAAAGTTGAGATTGTGTACATATTTAGTGTGGAACGGGAACAATCACCTGGTTCATAATTGCATATTATTGTCAATAAAAATTGTAAACTGCTAGCCCTAGAACAGGATTTCCTAGTTGGGCAGCAGTAATCTACTTATTGTTGTCATTATAAATATGGTGTGATAAAAGGTAAATATTTCAGTGACCCCAAGCTCAGGAAACTTAAAATTTTAAATTATTTATTTTCAAATTGGTAAAAAGTCACATCACTTTCATAAAATGGCATTGAAGAAATATCAAGTTTTCATAATAAAATATTGAACAAACTCATTTTCATAAAAATGTTTCCATACAAAATTTGAATACTTTATGGAGCGACTTGGGCAGTGAGGAGTATAGCGTCGGCTACAATCCATTCGTTTTATTTTGTTACCTAGCTATACTAAGGAAGCATGTTTCAGCGTGATGGAAAATTGGAAAAAGATATTGAAAGCAGAGTAACGGCAGGTAATAGAGTGAATGGTGCATTAAGACCGGTAATGGCTGACCCAATTATTTCGAGGCAAGCAAAGCTCGCGGTACACAATGGTATCGTCACACTGACTCTAATGTATGCTAGTGAGACATGGACATGGCAGAAGACGCATGAAAGTATAATTAACGCGGTTGAAATGAGGTCACTAAGACGAATGTGTGGTAAAACGATGTATGATAGAATAAGAAATGAGGATATTAGACGAGAATGTATGATTGAAAGAAATATCGTAAGTAAGATGAAAATAAATAATGCCCTAAGGTGGTTCGGCCACATAGAAAGAATGAGTGATGACCGTCTGACAAAAAAAATATACAAGGCTGATAAAATAGGAACGAAAAGTAGAGGTAGGCCAAGAAAAAGTTGGCACGATCACATAAATAGGATTTTGAAAGATGGAGATGTTAGAAGTAAGAATAATAGAAGAGCGTGTATGAGACGATGTATGGACGTGAATGAAGCGAGGAATGTGTGTCAAGAGAGAGGAGTCTGGCGTTCGGTTCTCTCTGCCTACTCCAAATAGGGAAATGGCGTGATGGTACGGTAGCACTTCATGATTTGACTCTCTTATGACCTTTGCAAGTTTGTTGACAAAATGTTCTGCCATGTATATGTAATGGTGCTGTTTCCAGAATATTATTAGGTGCTTCCTAGCGTGAATTAATTTTGATTTCGCCGTCTAAAAAGAACTTCCAGCTAAACCGCTTCCTAAGAAAACTTGACATTCCGCCATTTCTTTCAAAATATTAAGCCCGGAAATGGACAAACAGACGGGTACTAAAGGTTTAATTCCTCTACCCGCCACACATTTCATACCTCCCTAATCCTCTTTTCTCTCCTAATTATCTAATTATATTAAGAGGATATCATATTACAAGTTGCATGTAACACATGAGATCCAACTGTCAATAGCGATAGTATGTATAGTTGAAGAATAAGTAACAAACTATAAATCCATAAATACAAATTATTTAATATTTTAAGATATTTTGTTTTATATAGGTACAACACATGTAGGTATGTATGTCAAGATAGGACAGTATGGAGGTCAGTCCTTTTTTCCTACCTAGAATATGAAAACAGCATGATGGTATGTATATTTAGAGATTAAGTATCAAACTAATAAGTCTTCTTAGATATTGTGTATAAGGGACTGCCATACAAATTGTATGAAGCAATGTCGTCACTAAATTCAATTTTTATAAAAATTGTTAAAAAAAATTTGAGATGTGCTAATACAATGCTAATATTTTTTATAGAAAATTAAATTATCTAGTTGGGGTGTTTCAGCTTTTTTCGATATTTTTAAAAAAAAATGAAATATAGGCAATTAAACTCATAAATTTATCATAAAAAATTTTTTTTTTCTTAATAAAAAAAGTTTGAGAAACCCTGAAATAAAAAAAAAAACTAATTTGAGATTTTGTATTTGTCTATGTTTATACCAATTTTCAGCGTTCTAGCTTTTATGGTTTCTGAGGTATATGGAAAAATAAACCAAAATTTCAAAAGTTGATAACCCCTGACTGAAACAAAAATTCAAAATTCTGAGTAAAAAATTTTTGTAGGCCTATAACTGTTTATATATTCTGAAATTTTGGGCTCCGTAAATTGAGCGGATCAAAAGTAATATAAGGGACGGACGGACACAGACACACACACAGACACACAAAATGTTCTACTCCGAATTCTGAGTAAATCCATGTATGGGAACATATGTATATGCTGCAAAGCCTCAAAATTTGTGTTTTTTGACTTCAAAGTTGGAAAAGGCGTGAAAAAAGTAGACCCTGCATACAATTCCTTCATACACGCGTTTTGGATTTAAACTGCCTCTTCCTTCAAAAGAATTTCATTCTCTTGAACGAATCGACAGTTGGATTATAATATTTTAATTACTATTCTTGGTGTTTAGAAAAAACCTCTAAATTTTACCATTTTTTCGCGAAAAAGCATTGTATGTCACATATTAGATGATATACAATAATATATATTAGTGTTTCATACATTAGAAGGTAATTTGGTGTGCATTTTTGTGTACATCCGTATACCCAGGGTATACAAGGGCCTTAAATGAAAATGCTGAAAATATCCCATACAAAATTAGAATACACTGGATGACTCGATAGTCAGGAATATAGCGTTGGCCACAACCCACTCGTTTTTTATATTCTTCTTCCTATTCTCATCTTTATCCCGTCCACTCGACTGGACGAAGTCCTCCTCTACCTTACTTTACTTTACGTGTGACTCTGGTACTAGTAGCCTCTTCACCCATGATTACATGAAAATTCTTCAAAACACAATTCTTCGAATGCGCAATTGTACGAATAACAATTTTTCGAAAATCAGTTATCAGAATGACAATTATCCGAAAGCAAATTATTCGAACTAACATTTGTTGGAAAACCAATTGACCGAATTTAATATATTTTTGTGTCATTATGTTGCCTCCTTTGACATATTTGTTGCCAGTAATATATATTCGATGAAGACTATTATTACTTGTATTATTGTGGGTACCTACGTATGTTTGCACATTTTTAATAACTGATGTTTGACAGCGCGGGATAGACTAGTTTGTACACCAGTTTTTGATTTTGACACATCATGTACAGACAGTTGATCTAGTATTCACACCAATTTAGTTATTTTATTTTAATATTATAGTTACTTTTTTAATATATAATGCAACTGGCTCACGCCAGTCGCAATTATAACTACAAACAAACCTAACCAACCTATTTTTACCAAAGCTTTGTAGGTTTAGGTTTAAAAAATCGGTGTACATCCTAGAATATCTGACAGCGCGGTGCATCGCCATGTTGTTTATTCCATAGATTTTTATAATACATTATACTATGTAGATGTAATAAAAGTGAGTCATGGAATATCGCGCGTTTGACGTTTTGGTTATTAACATATTTCAGTTTTCCTTACATTTCAACACATCTTAAATAACTTTTTTCTAAATCTAAATTAACAGTGTTTTTTACGACAAGTTTTTTTTGTGTTTTTTACGACAAATAAATCCGAAAACAATTACGTAAAAACTACGTCAAAAATCCCCCGGAAAAATGCCTCACTTCGATTCATACAAAATTTGCTAACTACGACATCTAGTATATTATAATAAAAATCTATGGTTTATTCCTCTCACAATACTACCAACATGACGTCATAAAAATTCGAACAATTGTAAATTCTGATAATTGTGTGTTCGGAAAATGGTTTTTCGAAAAAATGTGATTCGAATAATTGCCATTCGTAAAATTGATTTTCGTACAATTGAGCATTCGAATAATTGTTTTTCGAATAATTTTCCTGCCACCTTCACCCATATGGGCAGAGTCTATGTTTTACAGCCTCCTCCGTCTTCTTCCAAGCCTCTCTATCGTGTGCTCTGAGTATCCAATTGACACCAGCATGACGGCTGATGTCATCCCTCCATAGCACTGGCGGTCAACACCTCTGGTCTCCAAGATAACATTATCAATGGCCATCTGTCTTCGTGCGACAATGAGACATACACCAAAAGCGTAATCTATACGATTATATAAAAATACTGATATAAAAAGTCAAATATTGATTTTGCTGAAAATACGAATATTAAAACGAGTGGGTTGTGGCCAACGCTAAGCTCCTCACTAACAAGTCATTCTATAAAGTATTCAAATTTTTCAGGAAAATTTCCAACATTTTCATGAAATGAGTTTGTTAAATTATTTTTTATTTAAATATTTTATTATGAATACTTGATAACTCTTCAATGCCATTTTATGAAAGTGATAAAGAAAATTATTATGAAAAATCATAAGTTTAAATTAGTAATTTTTCAAGTAATAATTATGGGTAAAATTAGGGTAATTTCAACGTCAAATTGAAAACAAAAATTTCATTGTCAAAAATTGCCTTTTTACCAATTTGAAAACAAAAATTTCAAATTTTAAGTTTCCTGACCTTGGGGTCACTTTGAAATATTTGACAGTTAAAAAAATTGAGAAGCACTATTCATATATCGTTCAAAATCTAATGGGATCTAATCGAGTATTAGATATACATATTTGCAAAATTTTAATAGAATCGAATGAGTACTTTAGTCTATAATCGATAAAGTAAAATAAACACACCGTACATAGCACACTGCACATAGCGTACACACACACACACACAGATACATTGTGATGAAATTTTCAGAATACAATCTCAGCATGATACTAGTTGATAATATACAATAAAAAATACCCTTAAAAATAGCGAAATCATAACTCCCCACTATATCACCTTGGGTTAGTGAGGAGTAAAAACTCATGTGTATATTTGTTATCTCTATACAGAAAAATCAACAAAGATAAAATGTGAAATTATGAACAGTCCCTTTAATAAAAATTACAATTATTGTAGTCCAGATTAAGTGTAGGTACATTATTGTAAATATATATACTTTTTGATTTTCATATCTGAAACACTGACCAAAAAAATATAGATGGGTGTAAGAGATGGAGTGAATAGTAGGGGTCGCCCCAGAAAGGGATGGCATGACCATGTGAATGATATTTTGAAAAAAGGAAACATAATAAAACGAGTGGGTTGAGACAACACTAAACTCTCCACACCATAGTAAACATTCAATTTATCTTCTTGAAATGTTGACAATCTCTAAATGCATTTTTGTGAAGTACATTTCTATTAGATTCTTAAACAAATATAAGATTCCCAGAAGACAAAATTTTTCACAATACACCATACACACAAAAATATTATCACGAAACTCATAGTATGTATTTTCTACATGACACCTGTTGAGAAATTTTAAGTAAAATTGCATTACTATCAAGATGAGCATGTATGAGACAGTGTATCAATGTTGATAAGGCGATTGATGTGTGTCAAGATAGAAGAATGCGGTGTTCGGTTCTCACTGCCTACCCCTTGAGGAAGATAGAAGAGGAGAGTAATAAATACACTTGTCTATAGACACATACAATATCAATATGATGTTAATCACTCAATTGTACAGACCCATACAGAAGCTATTTTACTTCTGTTATATACATTTTTCATACAAATAGATTTTTCTTTAAATTTTGAGAATCCTTGAATGCATTTTTGATGAGTATATTTTTGTTTAATCAAAATTTCTAAAAGTATAAATACATCGATTTTTCCAGACTGTGAGAGCATTTAGAAAATTTGGACAGATGAAATCATAGAGAAAAATTAACGGATATCTATGTAAAACTAATCAGCTCTAGGTCTATGCACTTTACACATATGATGTTAATATGAAGTCGATCGGACTTATAGTTTGGGTTGTAGAGAGGACACAAAAAGGATAATCCGTACGCGCCGTACGCCATACATACAAACACATCACGACGAAACTCAGTGTGCACACTCTACATGATACCCGTTGAGAAATTGATGTAAAAAATATGCTTAAAAATTGTGAAATCATGACTCTCCACTATTCCATAGTGTGGAGAGTAAAAATAAATAAGGGTGTTCGTAAACAATTTGGTGAACTAGTTAGTCACATCTTAGTATACGTTTATAAGTAAGATTTTTTAATAACGATCTTAAGAGGGTGACTGCTGCCAACGTACCTATTTTTTCAATATGAATTTGCATCATTACTACAAAACGAATCATTTTGAAAAAATAAGCTAGTTAATTTGGATATTATGAAAGAGAAATATACCATAACTTTTTGATTATGTTCTGTATATATTCTTGTAGGAAAATAATAAGCATACCCCGATTTTTGATATTAATCTGAAATTTCTAGAAAACTATAAGGTATAGAGAATTATATTTTTTTATAAATTAAAGAAGATCAAAATATCTAGAAAAATACGATGTAACTTTGCATTAATGCATCAGGTTAAATTAATAAACCAAAAAAACTTTTATTTCACAATGGCGCTGAATGGAAAATAAATGTTTTTTAGGTTTATTTACTAAACCTGAAGCATTAATGCAACGTCACATCATATTTTTCTAGATATTTTTGTCTTCTTTAATTAAAAAAAATATATATAATATGTTGAACTACGCCTTATATTTTATTAAAAATATAAGATAAACGTTGATAAACGGTGTATGCCATTATTTTTCTACAATAATTTATACAGAACATTATCAAAAAGTAAAGATATATTTTTCTTTATTAATACCCAAACTATCTAAATTATTTTTCTCAAAACGATTTGATAATAAATAATGATGGTATATCAAATTGAAAAATAGGTACGTTGGCAGCAGTCCCCCTCTTAACTAGTTAAGTCGTGTTTTAAATGTAATAAGCAAAGACCTTATATATACGTTATTATAAGGTCTTTGGTAATAAGTAAGACCGTTGGTTTATTATGACTTTATACTTTTGTACATTAAATATTTTTATATATATTTTTTTACTTTTATACCTAATTGAAATATTGTGTAGCAAAAATGTATTGCATCAGTAGGTATTGTTAGTATAACCTCAAAACAGGCTTCGTGTAGTGAGGAAATAAATAGAAAAAATATTTCATAGTAGTGCAGAATAACAACATAGCCTTAAGGGGGGACTGCTGCCAACGTACCTATTTTTCAATTTGATATACCATCATTATTTCTTATCAAATCGTTTTGATAAAAATAATTTAGATAGTTTGGGTATTAATAAAGAAAAATAAATCTTTACTTTTTGATAATGTTCTGTATAAATTCTTGTAGAAAAATAATGGCATACCGCGATTTTCAACGTTTATCTTATATTTTTAATAAAATATAAGGCGTAGTACAACATATTTTTTTTAAATTAAAGAAGACAAAAATATCTAGAAAAATATGATGTGACGTTGCATTAATGCTTCAGGTTTAGTAAATAAACATAAAAAACATTTATTTTCCATTCAGCGCCATTGTGAAATAAAAGTTTTTTTGGTTTATTAATTTAACCTGATGCATTAATGCAAAGTTACATCGTATTTTTCTAGATATTTTGATCTTCTTTAATTTATAAAAAAATATAATTCTCTATACCTTATAGTTTTCTAGAAATTTCAGATTAATATCAAAAATCGGGGTATGCTTATTATTTTCCTACAAGAATATAATATACAGAACATAATTAAAAAGTTAAGGTATATTTTTCTTTATTAATATCCAAACTAACTATGTAGGTTATTTTTTTTCAAAATGATTCGTTTTGTAGTAATGATGCAAATTTAAATTGAAAAAATAGGTACGCTGGCAGCAGTCATCGTCTTAATGTATATTTTCTTTTACAGTAACGTGCTGGCCGTTAAAATTAACATGTAAGTACATAGGTAGGTACCTACATAATACATATATGTCATATAACTAAACGTTAATTTAATATACAAAACATCAATACAGTGAAATATATATATACATGGAAAATCAATGGTGTTTAATATTAAATGAAGGTGACCATTTGTTGTACTAAATATTATATAAAGGGTGTACTTACTTGTGTAGAGGTCGACAAGTAAAAGAATGCTGGTGACAGTTTTATAAGTACAATATGGTTGCTATTGGGTGATGGATGCATTGAAAAAAATATTGTGACAACCGACCTGACTACCTGCGTTTTGGCCAAACATTTAATATCAGTAATAAAGGTTAATCTATTTATGAATGTACTGTTTGGCTGCGTGTACAAAACAAAATGTTTTGTAGTCACTAAAGTTTGGTTAATTTGAACATGAAATTTTGTTACCAATAACAAAAAAAAAATCAGTAATATTGTTAAATATTGTTCAAGTTTCTCACATTTCCCTTTTTCAGAATATCGTTCACATGGTCATTCCGCTCCTCTCCGCATTGTAAATTTTCTTCGTCGTGTGGCGTTCGGTTCTCTCTGCCTACACCGCGAGTTACATGACATGATATGTATCGACTGTTGAAATAGTGTGATCCAACTGTCGATTTGTTCAAGAGAATTCATTTCTCTTAACGTATCGACAAAGTTTCAAGCCAAGATACGAGAGATTTGTATGTCAGGTCCATATTTTTCACGGTTTTTTCAACTTTGAAGTAAAAAAAAACACCAACTTAGAAGCTTCGCAGCATATATTATGTTATTTGTATGGATTTACTCAGAATTCGGAGTAGAACATTTACTGTGTCTGTCTGTGTGTGTGTGTGTGTGTGTGTGTGTGTGTGTGTGTGTGTGTGTGTGTGTATGTGTGTGTGTGTGTGTGTGTGTGTGTGTGTGTGTGTGTGTGTGTGTGTGTGTGTGTGTGTGTGTGTGTGTGTGTGTGTGTGTGTGTGTGTGTGTGTGAGTGTGTGTGAGTGTGTGTGAGTGTGTGTGTGTGTGTGTGAGGGTGTGTGTGTGTGTGTCCCTTATAACTGTTGATCCGCTCAATTTACAGAGCCAAAAATTTCAGAATATATAGATAGTTATAAGACCAAAAAACTTTTGTACTCAGAATTTTCAATTTTTGTTTCAATCATGGGTTATCAACTTGAATTTTTAATTTAATTTTCCATATATCTCAGAAAGCATAAAAGCTATAACGCTGAAAATTGGTATGAATATAGACAAATACAAATTCTCAAAATTAATTTTTCAAAAAAACTCCAGAGTTCTCAAACATTTTTTACTAAGAAAAACATTTTTTATGATAAATTTATGTGTTTAACTGCCTATATTTCCAAAGTATTAAAAAATATCGAAAAAACCGAAACACCTGTATGTGTCTTTTCGATATATTTTATAATCCAATTTATTATTGTTAACGGAAATAGACAAATCCAGGAAATTTATACTTGAATCCTTACCAACCTCTAAAGTGAACTTGATATTTTTGTGTAATTTATTTAAAAAATTAAGAAACATCCCTGATACAATCTCACCAGCTTTCTACACTAACAATAGACTAAAAAATGCAATTTTAAACAATAAAGATAAAGTCAACAAATTAGATAAGTCCGGAGTTTATAAATTATCATGTAAAGATTGTAATCATTTTTATATAGGCAAAACTAATAGAAACGTTAAAACCAGAGTCAAAGAACACTTACGTTGCTTGAATAATAATAATTTTTCGTAATTTGCTGAACATCTCATAGAATTTAACCATCATTTTGATATAGACACGGGATTACAGATTATGCATACAGGTTACTCAAATTTAAAATTAGCAGATCTAGAAATTTTAGAAATAAGAAAAAGTGTAAATAATAAACAAAGTATAATAAATCACCACCACCCAGTGTCACTTATGTTTACCGTTCCGCCCCACTACTTTCTAAAATTGACTCCTCCCACAACTTAAAACCTAACAACAGTTTATATTTTATTTTTAATTTTTAGTACGTAAGTCTTCCTGATGAAGAAAACATTTAAAGTTTTTGAAACCGGTAGAAGTTAGTACTCATAGTTAAGTGGTGTAAACTACGTTAAGTGTATATTATAAATAATTTATAACTAAGTTTAGTTTGTCGATCGACAATTCTTGATAGAACTCCATTGTACGTTGATATGTTATAAAAATATAAAAATACTTGGTTAAAGTTCTATTATATTTATTGGATTATTGATTATATTTATTGATTTATTGGATAGTTAGATTGACGATGTGCTTTGCACGAAACGCGTCAATAATCCAATAAATATAATAGAACTTTAAACAAATATTTTTTTATATTGTTATAACATATCAAAATAATTTATAATGTCGCCACAAAATTATTTTCCTAACATTAACGATAATATGTTATACATCGTAATGACTAATTCTTTGAATTGATGTAAGTATATATGATAATTGATTGCATACAAAGATAATAAATATTTACTTACTATCAAACAATGCGACTTTTACATCCTTATAATAGGTATCTGATAAGATTTGTTTGACATAAACAAGTAAAGATTAGGTAGGTGGTTTCAATACTAATAATTATTTTAAACAAATTCCACTAAACATGAATACTCTCAATTCAAAGGACACCAGTCGAAATGAAGGATACAACGTTGAAAAGATTTTTTTTGTGTGGAATGAATAACCGTGGCGCTAGTATTTGATGAACAAATAATGCAATATCGGGATGGTCCATGGTCTTGCATTTGTAGCTGCGCTCCTCATTGGCCGAAATCTGTATATCCTAGACAGTTCTTGAAGATTGACGTTCATCGCCGTTCGGACAAACCAAACAAGTACTAGCATTCATGCGTCAGCCGTCTAACAAAATACGGTATCACGTTTATCATACTTTTATTTGTTACGACCATTAACATCACGATCAGCTGAATAATTAATCAATCAGTTTAAGTAATTACTAAATTAAATAGAACGAAAAATTATATAAGTACCTATTACATTTTCATTCATTCATTCATACCATCACGGCATATCCCACAATGTGGGGTAACCAGCGAAAGGTGTGCGGGTGTGCATTGCCTTATAAAAGGGAGCACAACATATCTATGTATACCCACACACCAGTCTCGTCTCACCTAAAAAGGCACTATATTAAGAATGGGTGGTGAACCTCATTGCTGAACTATGTAAGATGTTAGTGTTGCCTGTTGTATTTTCTATTACCCGGCTCTTACGGGACACTCCAAAACAATAATAGAAAAGAGTGGAAGCACTATTCTAAGCCGGTGCCACTACATTTTCATCAATATTATGTGATAAATGAGTTCTCATGAGTACATAGGTCCGAATGCAGAGTCCTACCTAAATACTAAATTCTAAATACTAACCATGTTTTCATTGATCACGTGGCTTCCTTACTGGAGGATGCTACGTTTTTCTATAAGAATTGCATTGCAGAGACATATCTAAATACTTAGCGCATGCGCATCGATGTAAACTAACATTTGCGAATTGTCAAAAAGTAAGTTTGATAGCGAGGAACCTTACGAGTGGTTTAATACTAAAATACGAGATTTTTTCGGTGGATGATGATTTTGTCGGCTTCGTTGAATACGTATTTGGTAATTTTGGCAAACGGAGTATTCAGCGATCCATACGAGATGCCGGAAATTCGGTGGAATTTCAAAAAAATCGTGACATCGAGCTGTCAGTGTGAAGTTGGTTAGGTACATAATATTTTTTATAGCAAAAAACATTTTAAACGCCAAACGTCAGAAAAGAGATAGATAGCTTTCTAAGCCCATAGAAAGCTATCTACCTCTTTTCTTCATACACAATAATGTGAAATTTTACTCCATTTACCTTAAGTTTGTCGTAGTATTTAGTTAGTGATGTCTCTGCAACGCAATTGCTAACTTAATTTATAAATATTTCAGTGAGGTTAGCAGTTAGTATCGGGTCATAGGGTGGCCAATTTAATATACTCAGACCTAATTAATGCTATTTAATCTTTTTAAAAGCATTTATTTTTATAATTATTTTAGTGTCCCATTATATTTTAAATATTCACAAAGGGGTCTATCAGGATTTTATAAAATAATTTTGATATTTTGGCTTTTTTCTTGGTGTTAGATCACATCCCCTTGCCATTCTACAAAAAAGTAAAAAATAATATAATATGAGTTTCATCTGATGTATGTACATATGTCCTTAAATAAGGAATTAAAAGTGACTAAAATTACCACACACACGATACACAAATATAATGTACTTATGTTATTGAAAACAATATTTATCCAAAAAGAAATAAATTAATTGACATAACAAAACATTTACAAAAACACGTTCTCGTACAAAAATAGCATGAACTGAACTAAGATATGTAGCCAACATCACTATGCAAGTATTATAATGTTGGTATCACTGAAAAATAAGAACAATGTTACTACTAATGAAAAATAGAATAAACTATTCCAATATTAACTCAATTACCAAAGTTATAGTAAGATATTTTTTAACAGATTTTTAATTATCTCAATAGAGACGAAGTTGGAATATTTATTGTAGGAGAACCGGGAAATCAAGGCACCTACAGGGCTTACGACCTGTCATCGGCTGGTTTACGTGATCACTTTATGCGCTTGCGCAACGTTCACCAATTATGCCTTTTAATGAGATCCCTATCAATTCAATTTTGAAAGTTCTATATATTGTAATACTGAAATTCTTTTCGCTTGAAAATAAGGAATTTTTACTACAGCCATCTATGGGTGAAATTATGAACAACAATCTTATTATTTTTTTTTATTTTGTTGGAACGCCATCTATTGAGAGAATTGGTTTTTTGTAAATAATGAAAGCTACAATTCTTATATCTGAGGTGACAATGCATTTTTCGCACCTTGATTTCCCGGTTCTCCTACAATAAATATTCCAACTTCGTCTCTATTGAGATAATTAAAAATCTGTTAAAAAATATCTTTGACTCCCGACAGGGAAAAAAATCCAATGTTTGCGCATATGCAATAATAAAAATATTCGATTATAGTAAGATATATGATTATACAATATTAAGCCACATCCCCCCCCCCCCCTTGATCTCCGTAGACAAGGTGCTCTAGTCAGAGAATACAAAAAGGTAATCAAGAACCCTGCACTGCCATCCAAATCGGACCTTGAACACCTCCTACTCAACAACAGGTTGAAATATCGCAGGCCCCCATTGACAACTGGGAAAAGTCTGTACGATGAGGAGTTCAAGGTCACCGAAACCTGGAAATCTAGATTGGAGGAGGCATCGGGTCCAGCGGCTCGCAGTTTGCCTTGTATCACGACCAAACCCCCTGGCTTTGACCAGCCCCGAAAATTATGGACAGGAATAAATAGAATCCGAACTGGCCACGGCAGATGTGCCGATTTCTTTTTTAAATGCGGATGGCTGGATTCTCCCGAGTGCGACTGTGGGGTGGACAGGCAGACTCTGAGCCATGTCGTGTCCGAGTGTACTCTAAGGGCATATGGGAGTGAAACATCTGATTTTATGTGCCTAAATGAAGCGGCGATAACATACAAAAAGACTCTTAATTTTAAACTCTGTCAAACAATTATATTGTGCAATTTATATGTACAGTGTCTAATGAACAGATAATGTGATGTACTTTTATAATATGACCATACGATAAATAAATAATACAACGATTTGTATACTTTTTGAGTGAGTACATTAAATTGGACACCCTCTGTATCATGAAGTGACTTTCATGTTCTTAAAATGCAAAAAATTTCCCTCGATTCTCTTCCTGGAATCCTATCGAGTCCTTGACTTGTTTCCCTTAAGACATGGCCAAAGAATCATAGTATCCATTGGATACAAAGAATTATAAATTGTACGAGACAAGACGAGACTGGTGTGTGGGGACAAACGCATGTGTAGCGCTCTCTTTTAAACAGTAATACATACCCGCACACCTGTCGCTGGTCGCCACAAATTGCGGGATATGCCATGATGATGGTATGAATAAATTAATATATCGTATTATTTTTTTCCCTTTCAATGCAGGGCCAATCTGTGAGGCACCGCCTTAGAATAGTGCTTCCACTCTATTATATTATCACAGTTTTCAGAGCCGGGTAATAGAAAATACAACAGGCGACAATAACATCTCATATAGACCACGAATGAGATGCACCATCACATTCTGAGTGTAGTGCCTTTTTAAGTGAGACGAGACTGGTGTTGTGTGGGGATAGACGCAGAATGTGTCGTACTTTCTTTTATAAGGTAATAGCACACCCTGTTAAAGTACTTACCTAAAGTGTGTCAAATAAAAGTAGAGAATGAATGGCTTGAACAAGTCGATGAGTATGTCTATCTGGGAAGTATGTTCCAACGGAATGGACGGCCTGATAAGGATATTGAAAGAAGAGTTATGGCAGGAAACAGAGTGAATGGAGCACTTAGACCAGTTATGAATGATCGCAACATATCAAGAGACGCTAAAGTTGCCATTCATAACGCAATCGTAGTGCCAACCTTGACGTATGCGAGACCTGGACATGGCAGAAGTCGCACGAAAGCAGAATAAATGCAGTTGAAATGAGATCGCTTAGAAGAATTTGTAACAGAACGATGTATGACAGAGTTCGAAATGAAGATACAAGGAAAGAATGTAAGATAAAGAAAGATGTAATTAACAGAATGAAAGTTAACACATTGAGATGGTTTGGCCACATGGGGAGAATGAACGAAGAACGCCTGACGAAGAAAATATACAAAGCTGACAGGAATGGAATAAGAGGTCGGGGGCGCCCAAGAAAAGGATGGCACGACCATGTAAACGATATTTTGAAAGATGGAAATGTAAGAAGCGTGAACAACAGACGAACATGTATAAGACGATGTATGAATGTTGATGAGGCGATGAATGCGAGTCAAGATAGAAAAATGTGGCGTTCGGTTCTCTCTGCCTACCCCGTGAGGGACATGGCATGATGGTATGTATGTATGTATTTATATAAAAGAAGACATTATTAACTATGTTTTTTAGCGTTCCATATTTTTTTTATGTTTTATTTTCAAATATAAAAGAATTACATAACAATATTAATACAAAATACAATAGGTACAAATAAAATATATATCAATATTAGTAAGTACTTGGATATATTGCCTCACTAGACAAAAGCCATAATTACATAACAATATTAATACAAAATACAATAGGTACAAATAAAATATATATCAATATTAGTAAGTACTTGGATATATTGCCTCACTAGACAAAAGCCATAATTACATAACAATATTAATACAAAATACAATAGGTACAAATAAAATATATATCAATATTAGTAAGTACTTGGATATATTGCCTCACTAGACAAAAGCCATAATTACATAACAATATTAATACAAAATACAATAGGTACAAATAAAATATATATCAATATTAGTAAGTACTTGGATATATTGCCTCACTAGACAAAAGCCATAATTACATAACAATATTAATACAAAATACAATAGGTACAAATAAAATATATATCAATATTAGTAAGTACTTGGATATATTGCCTCACTAGACAAAAGCCATAATTACATAACAATATTAATACAAAATACAATAGGTACAAATAAAATATATATCAATATTAGTAAGTACTTGGATATATTGCCTCACTAGACAAAAGCCATAATTACATAACAATATTAATACAAAATACAATAGGTACAAATAAAATATATATCAATATTAGTAAGTACTTGGATATATTGCCTCACTAGACAAAAGCCATAATTACATAACAATATTAATACAAAATACAATAGGTACAAATAAAATATATATCAATATTAGTAAGTACTTGGATATATTGCCTCACTAGACAAAAGCCATAATTACATAACAATATTAATACAAAATACAATAGGTACAAATAAAATATATATCAATATTAGTAAGTACTTGGATATATTGCCTCACTAGACAAAAGCCATAATTACATAACAATATTAATACAAAATACAATAGGTACAAATAAAATATATATCAATATTAGTAAGTACTTGGATATATTGCCTCACTAGACAAAAGCCATAATTACATAACAATATTAATACAAAATACAATAGGTACAAATAAAATATATATCAATATTAGTAAGTACTTGGATATATTGCCTCACTAGACAAAAGCCATAATTACATAACAATATTAATACAAAATACAATAGGTACAAATAAAATATATATCAATATTAGTAAGTACTTGGATATATTGCCTCACTAGACAAAAGCCATAATTACATAACAATATTAATACAAAATACAATAGGTACAAATAAAATATATATCAATATTAGTAAGTACTTGGATATATTGCCTCACTAGACAAAAGCCATAATTACATAACAATATTAATACAAAATACAATAGGTACAAATAAAATATATATCAATATTAGTAAGTACTTGGATATATTGCCTCACTAGACAAAAGCCATAATTACATAACAATATTAATACAAAATACAATAGGTACAAATAAAATATATATCAATATTAGTAAGTACTTGGATATATTGCCTCACTAGACAAAAGCCATAATTACATAACAATATTAATACAAAATACAATAGGTACAAATAAAATATATATCAATATTAGTAAGTACTTGGATATATTGCCTCACTAGACAAAAGCCTGTTCCGAGGCAATCATCATCATCAGCAATGGCGCTACAGCCCGATGTGGGCCTTGGCCTCCTAAAGAAACTGCCTCCATCCCGCCCTGTCGACAGCAAGTCTCCTCCAATTTGTCTATCCGATCGCTCTTATATCACCCTCTATGTCGTCCAGCCATCTCATCCTAGGTCTCCCTCTGCTTCTTCTTCCTTCAGGACAGGTGTCCAATACTTTCTTTGGGGACCCGGCTATCCTCCATTCTACAAACGTGTCCGAGCCAACGTAGATGTTGTATTTTGATGTATTGGACAACGTTTGGTTCGCCATACATTATTTCTAGCTCGTGGTTAAACCGGATCCTCCAAGATCCTCCTTCACAGGTAGGACCAAATATTTTACGAGGCAATACCTATTCAAAATGAGTAGCTGTGCAAGTATTTAGTCAGTCAAAATTTTATTCCGTGCATATTTGTATGTAGGTACATGTGTTGCTTGATATTAAGGCCCATATTATAGAATAATTCTCAAGACCGTTCTCCAAATGTGTCATCTCAAGATCATGCTCGAAAATCCGTATTAAAAAGAAAATACGTACGCCGTCTCATTCGAGAATGCGTACTCGAAAAAAATGTGCATGCAGCTCTATAAATAAGTACTTTTTCTCGTGAATGGCAATAATTTCAGCGTTGTTATGTTGGTAGCAATGAGTTGGAATATGTATTTATAGATATTTTGACAATTTGTTGTCTTGGTAATTTTCGAAAGAGTAGAGAAATTCATGCATCATAATATTACGATACGTGATTAAATAGTGAAAATATCGACCATTTTATCCAAAAGAGGAAATGAAATACTTCTTCGTTTATCTGTCATAATAGTATATTATGTGAATATGTGTACCTACAGTGAATAGATCCAGGAAAGGCAGCCATTTCAAAATATGATACAACATGCATAGAATAACAACATATTATTTCCTGACTGATTTCCTGATATTTCCTGGATGTACCGGAAATTTTATGAAATCTTTCAAAATTTAGTTCACATGATTATTTTATGAATGATTGTACGTTAATTACTCCCAGAAGATTCTAAATAAGATTCTCGATCCATTTTGATCCATTTTAGTACCGCTAACAATGTTAACGTCAAAATAGTAATAATGCGAAATTCGTCCGTGTCTATATGCGTCTCTTTTTCGTGTGAATCGCTGTCTCCTTTTCTCTCGTTGAGACCGTTCTCAAGACAGCGGGATAGCTGTCTCGAAGCAATTTCAACTCTTCTATACATTTGGAGACCGGTCTTGAGATCAAGCTCAGTGACTTTTGTTTCTTTAATACCATTTTGGTTGAGAACGTGTTCTCAAGACCAGTCTCAAGCTGGAGAACGAATCTATAATTCGGGCCTAAGACATGAGAAATTTAAAAGAAGATAGAGTTGGTCACTATTTTTAAGATGTCAGATTAGAAAAAAATCGTATTAATTAAATATATACTATGCAAAAAACAGTATTTAAAACTCCATCACACCCGTCGCTGGTTAACCTACTTTGTGGGATATGAGGCGATGGTACGAATGAATGCGGGACCAAAAGAGATTTTGTCCGAAAATTACCGTGGACTGGCTAATCTCCTTTTTTGGCGTCCGCTGGTTCTGAATGACCTTGGACAGTGGTGAGGGGGGTGAGCGGGTGGGGGCGTGTTCCGTCAAGGAGAGATTCGCATGGCGTCCAGCAGATCATGTTGAAGCGTCGCGACGCCTCGGCGCCAAACCAACATCTCGTATACACATATATAACTATTACATCATACAGATTACAAAGTCACTTAACACAGAAGTACTTGAACAATTGACACAAATTATGTAAGATTGTTTTTTTTTAAATTCATATAACAATTTTTCTGACAATTTTATTTACATCTCAACAGAGACGAAGTATGAATATTATTGAAGAACCAGGATCTCAAGCCACCTTACGACCTGTCATCGACTGGTTCATATGATCACTTAATGCGCTTGTGCAACGTTCACCAACAATGCCTTGTTTATTTATTTATTAAGAGAAAAAACAATTACACAACACACACCTATACATTATGTTTTATACATATAGTTGATATACCTATATGTGTAATCACATTATTTCCTATGGAGAAGTTACATAGAAAAAATAGACGCGCTTAAGATAGAGATATAATATATGTAACAATACATCATAGATTTTCATATAATATACTAGGACCCGAATGCACAGTCCTAGGTACCTAAATACTAACTCCTAACCTCACTGGAGTATTTAGTATTCTTAAGTTAGCAATTGCATTACAGAGATATCACTAACTAAATACTACGACAAACTTAAGGTTGATGGCGTAGCATTGCACATTATTGTGTATGAAGAAAAGAGATAGATATCTTTCTATGTGCTTAGACAGCTATCTATCACTTTTCTGACGTATGACTTTTAAAATGTTTTTTTGTCATAACAACACAAACATAATATGTAACCAAATTCACACTGACAGCTCGATGTCACGATTTTTTTGAAATTCCACCGAATTTTCGGCATCCCGTATGGATCGCTGAATACTCTGTTTGTTATTTGATTTGACAAAATTACCAAATACATATTCAACGAAGCCGATAAAACCATCATCCACCGAAAATATCTCGTATTTTAGTATTAAACCACGCGTAAGGTTCCTCGCTATCAACCTTACTTTTTGACAATTCGCAAATGTCAGTTGACGCCGATGCGCATGCGCTAAGTATTTGTATATGTCTCTGCAATGCAACGTCGTAGCATCCTCCAGTTAGGAAGCCACGTGATCTCCTAACTTAAGTGAGCGACTGTGCAATGAAAACATGGTTAGTGTTTAGAATTTAGTATTTAGGTAGGACTCTGTATTCGGACCTAGATGTCGCAGTTAGCAATTTTGTATGAATCGAAGTGAGGATTTTTTCCGCGGGACTTTTGACAACAAGGTGGGTAGACCGCATCGTTTTTCTATAGAGAATAATGACTAATGTGAATTGTTTTCGGATTTATTTATCTAAAAAAAACACATTGTTCGTAAAGATTTAGATAACAGTTATCAAGGAAGTGTTGAAATGTATAGAAAACTGTAAAATGTTTACAGCCAAATAATCAAACGCGCGATATACCATGACTCACTCATTGCACGGAGTACTAAATCTAGTATACTATATGGAAATTTTCGCAAAATATAAAAATCAACTACAATTTTGAATTCACAAGAATGGCGTTTAAGATCATCCATATAGAATCGGTTCGTCAACAGCGCATTCCAGCCATATCCAGGTCATAAGAGGCTGTACGTAAAAGAGGAATGGTGAGGCAGTTGTACCTATGTAAAAGAGGAATGGTAATACATCCTTGTGAATTTATTCTGCTGCTTATAGAAAATGACAATTGGTTTGAATTTGTTAGAATATCTTTATGAATTTAGAACAATGAGATTTTTAATAATTTATAGATATTTAAACAGATAAAACTTTAAATTCTTGAAAAACATTAATACCTAGTTGGATAATCAAATCTCTTTTTAATAAAATCTTACAGTTATCACGATATAATATATCTATTTAAAAAAATCTCGGTTTTACGCTATTATTTACAGATACAAAAATATAATTTGAATTATATTTGTGTTCCTTGTATCATCAATATCTATATCATTCTTATATTATCAATGTTTATCTTCTAGAGTCAATAAATTACCTTATCGATAATATTTGATACCAAAAATATATTTGTAATATCCATAAATAGGGTTGCTATTGTAACTAAAATAATTTATTTAAAAAAATTTGTTTTTTTTTTTCAAATCGAAATAATAGCAATGATAGTGTGTGTTAGGGTGTGTTTGACTCATGCCTCTTGGAAGTATAAAAACATGTAATTATGTGCGTGCATGTACCAGGATACCTGACGCAGTAATAAAATAAACACTTCCCTATCTTGCATTCTCTCATAATATCCTCATTTTTAACCCAGTCACGTGTATATTTATGTCAAACTCTTCTAAGCGATCTCATCTCTTTATTTATTTATTATATGCCTTCATTTGTCGTGTCTATCCAATGTCCAAAACTCCAATGTCACATATTCAAGGTACTAGAGCTTGAAAAATGCACTTATCATATTAGCAATGTCGGATGAGCTGTCAAAGTTGACATAAATCGCGATGATTTAAACATAAGATATAACAAATAGTGTTCAAAATCGTAAAAGTAGATAAAAATAAGTTGGCATATATCATTTATTTGAAAAATGTGATCAAATGCGAATACATAATAATCTTTTTCCTAACCTCAAATGGCAAAGGTGTTGATAAAATTATTCCTGCAACCAATTTTCATTTGATTTATAAAGCAACTCGCTCACGCGAGTCGCTGTTATCATTAAACATTACCTAAAGCCAACCGTTCCCGTTAATTTTTGGTTAGGTTTAGTTAGCCTTTAATGAAAATAGCGACTCGCGTGAGCGAGTTGCTTTATAAATCAAATGAAAATTGGTTGCAGGAATAATTTTATCAACACCTTTGCCACTTGAGGTTAGGAAAAAGATTATTATGTATTCGCATTTGATCACATTTTTCAAAAAAATAGTTTTCTCAACATATTATTTAAGTAAGTGCATGATACCTACTTACTATTTTTAAGTGTTGAAAATTTTCGCGTTAAATATCAAATTTGAAAGCTCGTCCGACATTGGTAAAATGAATAGTGCGTTTTCTAAGGTCTAGTATTCAATGTTGGTAATACTTTTGCATTGTGGCAACCCTACCGTTATTATCAGACTCGACAATCATATCTAAATATTGCATATATATTGATAGTGAAAATAACGATTTGAATGTGGCCAGTCAATTAATTTAGACATTAAAAAAAATTTACATTTCTCAATATTTTTTTAATATTTCAATAGAGACGAAACATATATTTATAGGAGAAAACATCATCGACTCCCGACAGGAAAAAAATGCAATGATTGCGTATACACAATACGTAATAAAATAACTGATAAAAATAATGACATTTTTCATATTCAATAAAGTGTGTTTTTAAAGTTCTTTCGTGAATAATGGTGTCTAAATGTTCATTTAAAACAATAGTTTGTGGATAAGGTGAGTTATTTATTAATTAATTATTTACATACATTAGGCTGGCATTACGAGAGATATCTTAGGAAATGTTTTAAGTAAATGTGTTCCTTACCAAATAAAAAATGACACATCATTACAAAATGCAAACTTCTTGAACCCGTCACGCGAGCGCGTATGGCTGCGTTCAGATAGAACACCCGACGTCGGGTGTCGGATGTACCTGAAGTTGCAGATAATGGCGTTTTTTCACACCAATCTCACTGAACGCTTTCGAGCGACGTTTCAATCCGAACGCAGCATCGGGCGTTTTAAATGTCAAATGTCATTTATGATACACGTGTCTTTTTAGGTTATATTTTCATTGAAAGACAACAATTGGGCATTGGAGTGAATAATGCTAATTTATTTATTTATTTATTTATTTATTTATTTATTTATTTATTTATTTACTTATTTATTTATTTATTCACTCACTCACTCACTCATTCACTCATTCACTCACTCATTCATTCATTCATTACTTAACATTACTTCTCGGGCAACTAACAGGTGCTATGTCAAATATTAATTTAACACGCACCCAATAACAAGTTGCCACATTCTGGAGACTTGCGATATTAATCGTCTCACAGATCCAGACTGAAATCACAATTAAAACTGTGTCTCAACCGGGAATCGAACCCGGGACCTTTAGATCAGCAGTCAGATACCCAACCAACTGAGCCACGAAGGCCGACAAAAAAAAGGGATGTCAAAAAGTTTACATCGAGGATGTAATATATTGGGCTTTTAGGAGTACCTACCTATAAAAAAACTCGCCACTTGAGTAGGGTGCAAGGAAATGTTTCCTATTATATTTGTAGTGCGTTATCAATAAGAAACCTTATGTTTTTTTTTTATTGAGTAACACATAATATGAACATACACATAGTACAAATATTTAAACTAATACAGTTTTTTTTTTTCAATAGGTACTGTCCCAAAAAAGTTAAAAACCTTGTGCTTGGGGATCTATATGTATGTATCTGTATGTATGTATGGATGTATCTTCACTATATTCTAAATTATCTAGTTGACTCCCCATATTTACTGGGAATAATAAATATAAGAGTTCTTATGCGATTTACGAGAAATAATGATCTCTTTAGTATTCAATATAGGCAGTACGTAATAATTACAGAATAAAATTGTTTACCACAAGAGCTTGCTCCAAATTTAATATACACTATGGAAATATTGACATTTTTCTTGAATCTTCAGGGGTATTTAAGCGATGTATACAAAGCAATTTAACGACGTAATAAACTTACTTCTAATGTATGTATGTGTGTGTGTATGTCAATATGTAATTATTCTGTTAAATCGTTATGGCGAAATCGAGTTCTCATCATGGTGACATGTAGTAATATTGTAATATTTAAAACTCTGATGGAACCGGTTAAAAGAGCCCAAAAGGCTGTAATTAGAATAATTAATAAACGTCCAATTAGATACCCATCTGATCAACTTTTTAAGGAATATTTTGTACTGGACGTCAGGCAAATTTACATCTTAAATTAGGTACATATTTCTTTTCACACAGGACAATTCATAATCATGCAACACATACATACACATAACACACGAACAAATCTAAATCTTATAGTTCCAATAATTAAAACCACTTTTAGTCAAAGATTCAACACTTTCCTTGGACCAAGACTATTCAATAAACTTACAAACTACATGAAAGAAAAAAAAATAGAACCCCATAACACACACCAATTGCGGACGATACTAACCAAATGGCTAATCCATTTGGGTAGGAACGAATCGCAGGACCTTCTATGTAGTGTGTTAGAATAGATTATGAGTACTATGCTGCACGACATAAGAATCAGCTGTATTGCAAAGAAACGGAAAGCTGGGTGATTCGACACAGTCAATGGACTAGTGAAACATCCAGGTGTCATCAATAAGAAAAACATACCAGTTACTACTATTATTTTTAAGTTTTTAACTTTATTATATTCTAGAAACTTTTGTACTATTTTTGTTTTTGATTATGTTGTTATTTTTTGTTTATATTTTTATTTTTGTTTTTATTTATATTTTTTGTTTATTCATTTTCTCATTACTTTTTGTTATTACTTTTTGTTTTCTTTACTTTTTGTTATTACTTTTATTATTTTTGTCTCTTTTGTCGTGGTTACTTTTTTTGATATTGTTTATATTTTTTATCTATCTTGTTTATTTTTCTTTTTCATATGTATGTATAAAAATGTAGTAGTAAACCAGATAATAAATGAATAAATATTGGTAATATTCCCTTTCAATCCTCTCCTAGATCCTTTTGATTCAGATACACCATCATTCACGTGTTATTATTCTTCTTCTTCTGCTTTAGTTAGGACTGTGTCCTGTTATTCTCGGAGCCTGCTCTTGTGAAGTGGACGTCCAGCTATTCTTCCATCGTTTGGGTGGTCTTCCAGGGGGTCTGCCATTTGTTATCTCCCCATCCGCTGCCATCCTCACCACTCGATCCGAACTCGCTCTCCCCACATGATCTCTCCAGAATAGACTTCGTGTTCTTCCCCATCGCACAACATCTTCGACATCACAGATTCTTCTTATCTCCGAGTTCCTTACTCTTGTCACGAAGTGTTACGCCTGCGATGGGTCGTAGAGTCTTCATTTCAGTGGTTCTTAGGAGGTCTTATATAGATGCTTACCTTACTCTCCTTCAGCATGTCTCTGTTTCTCCATACAGCATTTTTCAAGCATCCAGCCACGACGGCGGCCTTATTCGCTTGCTCTCTTACTTCGTCAAAGAGGTTACTGCTGCTGGACACTTCGACACCCAAGTACTTAAATCGCATCACTTGTTCTATGGTTTTATTTTCGATTGCAAGTTTGCATCGTACTGGATGTCTTGAGGTGACCATGCTTTTTGTTTTGTCTACTAAGATTTTCATGTTAAATCGTTGAGAGGATAAATGGAATCTATACATTAGTGTTTTTATTAATTTTGTATTATTGAGCCCGCTTCTGTTTAACCTGACGATAAATTATCTTACAATACATATACAAAAGCAAACCCCATGGGACATTCTATATGCAGACGACGTGGTGCTAATTTGTGATACCATACAAGATCTACAGCAATCACTGAATCAGTGGCAAATAGCACTAGAAAAAAAACGGACTGCGAATTAGCAGAAGTAAAACAGAATACATGTATTGTAATTTTTCCGGAGATACACAGCCCATAACCACACTAAAATTAGATGACACTACAGTAAAACAAGCAGAGTAGTTTACATATCTAGGCTCCGTTCTCACAAAGGACGGAAAGATCGAAAGTGATATAGAGCATAGAATCCACAGGCTGGTTAAAATGGAGGTCCCTAACAGGGGTACTGTGCGACAGAAGAATCCCAGTCCAGACTAAAGGCAGAATATATAAGACCTGTGTGAGACCATCTTTGCTCTATGGATCAGAGTGCTGGGCTTCTAGAAAGCAGGATGAGCAGAGACTCCACGTCACCGAAATGAAAATGTTGAGGTGGGCCGGTGTGGTGGTGTGACATTACTGGACAAGGTCAGGAACGACTACGTCCGAGGCAGCTTCAAGGTAGCTCCCATAGCCGAATATATTAGGGAGGGTAGATTGCGGTGGTATGGGCATATATGCAGGAGAGATGACTCCCACATTGTTAATAAGGCTCTGCATATAGAGACCGAAAAGCGACGCCCGGGACGACCGCCTGCAACATGGATGTCCACGGTTCACAGCGACATGAAGACGCGGAATGTGACACATGAAGAAACACAGGAGAGAGCAACCTGGCGCATGCGGACTAGGAGAGCCGACCCCAAATAATGGGAATAAGGCGAGGGAAAAGAAGAAGAAGATTAATTTTGTATTATTAGTGTTACATATTCTGGTCCTTATGTGATAATTGTCTTACTTAAAGTATTTTTGTAATTGTGACTGTAACCAAAAATAAATAAATAACTATATAAAGGAGTAATTCGGTTCCCGCCACATACCGTACCGTAATATTACAAATAACATTATACAGAAAAATATACCTATAGTCTACCCTTCAAAATTATATGTTGACAGTCACAGTCCTCAGACGCAGCTGAGTGCATTGGCAACAGAAGCAAACAAAACACATGTATGTATATATCCCCACACACCAACCTCGTCTCACCTAAAAAGGCAATAAATTCAGAATGAGCGATGAACCTAATTTATTGCTGTTACCTATCATTTTGCCCGTATTATTTTCGATTTCCCAGCTAACCAAAGAAGCGGAAGTACCTACTATTCTAAGCCGGTGCGTCGCGACAAATCTAACCAATACAAAGATAAAAAAATGAAATATCAAATGAAACGGACAGTAGGTATAATAAGCGCATCAATAGAGTCCGGAGTAAATAAATAATAGACGGGGACGGCAAAATTGGCGGGAAAAGGTAAGTGAAATATCCCCGCCATTTTGGACAAATTTGGCGGGAAATGGAACGAGGTCGCACGCACTGGCGCCCGAACGGGACCGATACCACAATCTATCGCGCCCAATGAAAGCTACAAGTTCTTATATCGCACATATTAAAACATCTTACATAGAGGTATATCAGCAATGACGTTCACCATATTCTGAATGTACTAAGTTCATTTTATAAGGACGTGCACACCCGAACACCTGTCGCTGGTCATCTCAGTTTATGGGATATTTTTATTTTATTTTATTTTCGGGAAATTTACTGTATATTTATTTATTTATTTATTTCATTTATTAACTGAAATAAATAATAACATTTCTTATACACAGATGGGTCGATGGCAGAGCGGTTAGCACGCTGGGCTAGTAATCCAATGGTCGCGAGTTCGAATCCTGCCTCGACCGATTTCGTTCACCTATATCACAAGCATTTATTTATTTATTTATTTATTTATTTAGGGACAAATACAGTCTTAAAATACTAAAATGGAATAATACACTATAAAATAAAAACAAACAGACCAATTACATATATTATGTCCACAGATATTAAATATAAAACATTTCAAACATCATAAATTTAAATATAACTAAAATGTATGTTTGCTATATATGTATGTTTTTATGCTAAATTAAGGGAATGTAGGAAGATGTATATGTACTTGTTTATCAAGGACATATTAATTTTTTTATTTTAAAAAAATATGTATTATGCTAAAAATAACTACCTAAAACCAATTAAAAATTTATTTATTACATATATTTTATCAATCAAAGATTAAAAACGACTAAATATTTGTCGTAATTTTATTTAATAATATTATTAATAATTGTTTTATTTCCTTTTAACATTGGAACAATATTAAAATATTACAATTTTGGCGCCAGCCCGTTCACTATATTACCGGGCGGTCGCTCGCGCGAGTCGCGCGCAAACGCCGCCACTGGTCGGGATGACCATTAAACTGCCAAGTCGTGATGTTGGGGAGGTGTGGCCGCCAATAAATGCCAGCTTTTGATACGTAGGAAAGTACTTACTTACAATCACACACCTTCATACCTCGTACAAAGCCCTTAAATAGACTAAACGTGTCCCAGTTTCTGTGACATTTCGATAAATAAAACAATGGGAGTTTAATGTATGTAGTTACATAAACAAAAGAAAACATAACATTTCACCGTGTTAGAATAGTGCTTCCACTCATTTCTATAATCATCATATTCAGTGGCGTGCAAGCCATACATGCCTCTATGCCTGGCATGACTATCAATATAAAAAAAAAAAAATCTTGTACGATTTTTTTTTATATATCAACGAGTTGTAGGACGTATAACGAATCAAAAAAACAGTTTTTATCTTTTTTCTAACGCAAATATTAACGGAGATATGAATTTCTTAAAATTTGAATAATTGTCCTTTGTAGACTCAATTTGCCTGTAATTATTTTCGTCTACACTGAATTTAAAACGTATGAAACATTGACAGCTTTGATAACAGTAAATGTATTCATTAATCGAATTGAAATATTTATAAAAGTATGCAATTTGGATTATTTGCTCTTACCTTCAGGCAATGCGTGTAAATCTGTATGATTGTAATCTTATTCAAAAAGACTTGAACTCTCTAATGAATTGGTGCACTGCAAATGACCTTTTTTTTAACGACAACAAATGTGTATTCATTCAATTCACTAACAATATTCACTGAATTAAAGTTGGTCCAATCAGTCAATGATCTCGGTGTAACCTTGGACTCCAAATTAAAATTTAATATTCATATAGATAATATATCTAAAAAGTCTTCAAAGGTTCTAGGATTTATACTGAGGTCATCGAAAGAGTTTCAGTCCCCTATCCTATCGATATCTTTGTACAAAACGTTTGTCAGAAGTACTCTCGAATACTGCTCAGTGGTTTGGTGCCCTAACTAACAGATACACTCAGGAAGAGTTGAAAGCATACAGAGAAGATTCACACGAATCCTTGCCTATCGTACTGGAGTCTCAGATCAACTCGAAACGTACAATGATAGATTAAATTATTTCGAAATGCAATCACTATCATATAGGAGGAACATGACAGATTTAATTACAATTCACAAAATTATTCACTGTGACTTAAGTGCCCCCAATTTGCTCAAACTTGTTAAGATAAATATACCCATAAGAACATGCTCCAGATTACGAAACATTTTTAACATCTTACATTAGAATACAAACCTGGGCTTCCATGCTCCTTTACCACGGTCACTCAGACAATACAACAGACTACACTATCAATATGATAATGTCGATATATTTACATACACAATCATGCTCCTTTACCACGCTCCTTCCATGCTCCTCTACTACGGTCACTCAGACAATACAACAGACTACACTATCAATATGATAATGTCGATATATTTACATACACAATCATGCTCCTTTACCACGCTCCTTCCATGCTCCTCTACTACGGTCACTCAGACAATACAACAGACTACACTATCAATATGATAATGTCGATATATTTACATACACAATCATGCTCCTTTACCACGCTCCTTCCATGCTCCTCTACTACGGTCACTCAGACAATACAACAGACTACACTATCAATATGATAATGTCGATATATTTACATACACAATCATGCTCCTTTACCACGCTCCTTCCATGCTCCTCTACTACGGTCACTCAGACAATACAACAGACTACACTATCAATATGATAATGTCGATATATTTACATACACAATCATGCTCCTTTACCACGCTCCTTCCATGCTCCTTTACCACGGTCACTCAGACAATACAACAGACTACACTATCAATATGATAATGTCGATATATTTACATACACAATCATGCTCCTTTACCACGCTCCTTCCATGCTCCTTTACCACGGTCACTCAGACAATACAACAGACTACACTATCAATATGATAATGTCGATATATTTACATACACAATCATGCTCCTTTACCACGCTCCTTCCATGCTCCTTTACCACGGTCACTCAGACAATACAACAGACTACACTATCAATATGATAATGTCGATATATTTACATACACAATCATGCTCCTTTACCACGCTCCTTCCATGCTCCTCTACTACGGTCACTCAGACAATACAACAGACTACACTATCAATATGATAATGTCGATATATTTACATACACAATCATGCTCCTTTACCACGCTCCTTCCATGCTCCTCTACTACGGTCACTCAGACAATACAACAGACTACACTATCAATATGATAATGTCGATATATTTACATACACAATCATGCCCTTTACCACGCCTCCTTCCATGCTCCTCTACTACGGTCACTCAGACAATACAACAGACTACACTATCAATATGATAATGTCGATATATTTACATACACAATCATGCTCCTTTACCACGCTCCTTCCATGCTCCTCTACTACGGTCACTCAGACAATACAACAGACTACACTATCAATATGATAATGTCGATATATTTACATACACAATCATGCTCCTTTACCACGCTCCTTCCATGCTCCTCTACTACGGTCACTCAGACAATACAACAGACTACACTATCAATATGATAATGTCGATATATTTACATACACAATCATGCTCCTTTACCACGCTCCTTCCATGCTCCTCTACTACGGTCACTCAGACAATACAACAGACTACACTATCAATATGATAATGTCGATATATTTACATACACAATCATGCTCCTTTACCACGCTCCTTCCATGCTCCTCTACTACGGTCACTCAGACAATACAACAGACTACACTATCAATATGATAATGTCGATATATTTACATACACAATCATGCTCCTTTACCACGCTCCTTCCATGCTCCTTTACCACGGTCACTCAGACAATACAACAGACTACACTATCAATATGATAATGTCGATATATTTACATACACAATCATGCTCCTTTACCACGCTCCTTCCATGCTCCTTTACCACGGTCACTCAGACAATACAACAGACTACACTATCAATATGATAATGTCGATATATTTACATACACAATCATGCTCCTTTACCACGCTCCTTCCATGCTCCTTTACTACGGTCACTCAGACAATACAACAGACTACACTATCAATATGATAATGTCGATATATTTACATACACAATCATGCTCCTTTACCACGCTCCTTCCATGCTCCTTTACCACGGTCACTCAGACAATACAACAGACTACACTATCAATATGATAATGTCGATATATTTACATACACAATCATGCTCCTTTACCACGCTCCTTCCATGCTCCTTACCACGGTCACTCAGACAATACAACAGACTACACTATCAATATGATAATGTCGATATATTTACATACACAATCATGCTCCTTTACCACGCTCCTTCCATGCTCCTCTACTACGGTCACTCAGACAATACAACAGACTACACTATCAATATGATAATGTCGATATATTTACATACACAATCATGCTCCTTTACCACGCTCCTTCCATGCTCCTCTACCACGGTCACTCAGACAATACAACAGACTACACTATCAATATGATAATGTCGATATATTTACATACACAATCATGCTCCTTTACCACGCTCCTTCCATGCTCCTCTACTACGGTCACTCAGACAATACAACAGACTACACTATCAATATGATAATGTCGATATATTTACATACACAATCATGCTCCTTTACCACGCTCCTTCCATGCTCCTCTACTACGGTCACTCAGACAATACAACAGACTACACTATCAATATGATAATGTCGATATATTTACATACACAATCATGCTCCTTTACCACGCTCCTTCCATGCTCCTTTACCACGGTCACTCAGACAATACAACAGACTACACTATCAATATGATAATGTCGATATATTTACATACACAATCATGCTCCTTTACCACGCTCCTTCCATGCTCCTTTACCACGGTCACTCAGACAATACAACAGACTACACTATCAATATGATAATGTCGATATATTTACATACACAATCATGCTCCTTTACCACGCTCCTTCCATGCTCCTTTACCACGGTCACTCAGACAATACAACAGACTACACTATCAATATGATAATGTCGATATATTTACATACACAATCATGCTCCTTTACCACGCTCCTTCCATGCTCCTCTACTACGGTCACTCAGACAATACAACAGACTACACTATCAATATGATAATGTCGATATATTTACATACACAATCATGCTCCTTTACCACGCTCCTTCCATGCTCCTCTACTACGGTCACTCAGACAATACAACAGACTACACTATCAATATGATAATGTCGATATATTTACATACACAATCATGCTCCTTTACCACGCTCCTTCCATGCTCCTTTACCACGGTCACTCAGACAATACAACAGACTACACTATCAATATGATAATGTCGATATATTTACATACACAATCATGCTCCTTTACCACGCTCCTTCCATGCTCCTCTACTACGGTCACTCAGACAATACAACAGACTACACTATCAATATGATAATGTCGATATATTTACATACACAATCATGCTCCTTTACCACGCTCCTTCCATGCTCCTCTACTACGGTCACTCAGACAATACAACAGACTACACTATCAATATGATAATGTCGATATATTTACATACACAATCATGCTCCTTTACCACGCTCCTTCCATGCTCCTTTACCACGGTCACTCAGACAATACAACAGACTACACTATCAATATGATAATGTCGATATATTTACATACACAATCATGCTCCTTTACCACGCTCCTTCCATGCTCCTCTACTACGGTCACTCAGACAATACAACAGACTACACTATCAATATGATAATGTCGATATATTTACATACACAATCATGCTCCTTTACCACGCTCCTTCCATGCTCCTCTACTACGGTCACTCAGACAATACAACAGACTACACTATCAATATGATAATGTCGATATATTTACATACACAATCATGCTCCTTTACCACGCTCCTTCCATGCTCCTTTACCACGGTCACTCAGACAATACAACAGACTACACTATCAATATGATAATGTCGATATATTTACATACACAATCATGCTCCTTTACCACGCTCCTTCCATGCTCCTCTACTACGGTCACTCAGACAATACAACAGACTACACTATCAATATGATAATGTCGATATATTTACATACACAATCATGCTCCTTTACCACGCTCCTTCCATGCTCCTCTACTACGGTCACTCAGACAATACAACAGACTACACTATCAATATGATAATGTCGATATATTTACATACACAATCATGCTCCTTTACCACGCTCCTTCCATGCTCCTTTACCACGGTCACTCAGACAATACAACAGACTACACTATCAATATGATAATGTCGATATATTTACATACACAATCATGCTCCTTTACCACGCTCCTTCCATGCTCCTCTACTACGGTCACTCAGACAATACAACAGACTACACTATCAATATGATAATGTCGATATATTTACATACACAATCATGCTCCTTTACCACGCTCCTTCCATGCTCCTCTACTACGGTCACTCAGACAATACAACAGACTACACTATCAATATGATAATGTCGATATATTTACATACACAATCATGCTCCTTTACCACGCTCCTTCCATGCTCCTTTACCACGGTCACTCAGACAATACAACAGACTACACTATCAATATGATAATTTCGATATATTTACATACACAATCATGCTCCTTTACCACGCTCCTTCCATGCTCCTTTACCACGGTCACTCAGACAATACAACAGACTACACTATCAATATGATAATGTCGATATATTTACATACACAATCATGCTCCTTTACCACGCTCCTTCCATGCTCCTCTACTACGGTCACTCAGACAATACAACAGACTACACTATCAATATGATAATGTCGATATATTTACATACACAATCATGCTCCTTTACCACGCTCCTTCCATGCTCCTTTACCACGGTCACTCAGACAATACAACAGACTACACTATCAATATGATAATGTCGATATATTTACATACACAATCATGCTCCTTTACCACGCTCCTTCCATGCTCCTCTACTACGGTCACTCAGACAATACAACAGACTACACTATCAATATGATAATGTCGATATATTTACATACACAATCATGCTCCTTTACCACGCTCCTTCCATGCTCCTTTACCACGGTCACTCAGACAATACAACAGACTACACTATCAATATGATAATGTCGATATATTTACATACACAATCATGCTCCTTTACCACGCTCCTTCCATGCTCCTCTACTACGGTCACTCAGACAATACAACAGACTACACTATCAATATGATAATGTCGATATATTTACATACACAATCATGCTCCTTTACCACGCTCCTTCCATGCTCCTTTACCACGGTCACTCAGACAATACAACAGACTACACTATCAATATGATAATGTCGATATATTTACATACACAATCACGGGCATTGTTCAAGAGTGCTCTAAGAACGTGCCAATTTTGATAAAACTTTGAATGTTTCTTGTTATATTAATGTTTGTTTGTTTTTTTTTTTTTTGTTTTCCTGCAGAAAATAATTTCTTAAATATGTATTTTTTGTGTAAGAATGCTGAATGTATGACTGAATGAAAATTATGTACGGGCATTCATGTGTGGGGTATGGATGATAATTCAATCGTCCAATCATTCCATACATTATATATATGTTCATAAATGCATGAAAATTGTGGGCTTCTAGCCTGTTTTTCATGCTTGTATAAATAAATAAATAAATAAAATAAATTAACACGAGTTGAGTAGGTACCTATACAGAAGATAAGACTGAAGAAGGTGGCCTACTCGCGCGCGGACAGACGCGAGATTATTGTTGCCACGTTCAGGTATGGATGTAGGTATGACAGAGGTTTAGGTATGTCAGGAAGATGAGGATAGGTACGAATGGGAAGTATCTGTCATCTGCGCTAACAATATCTAATATATTAAAATTTTTGTTAATTTTTATTTATTGTATTGGATATTTTTTACTCATTCTGAATTTATCATAACAAATAAACAGTTCAAAATTACCAAAACGATTTTCTTGATACGTTGGCATATTGCTTCACATTTACCTTCTCGGGCAACACCGGGTATACAAGCTAGTATATATTATTATAAAAAGAGCCTTAAAAAGGTTTATAACATAATTATATCGTATATTTTACTTTATCGATTATATACTAAAGTACTCATTCGATTATTTTCAAATTTTGCAAATATGTAGGTACATCTTATACTCACTTACACTCCATTAGATTTTGAAGGATATCTGAATAGTGCTTCTCAATTTTTTTAACTGTCAAATACTTCAAAGTGACCCCAAGCTCAGGAAACACAAAATTGAATATATTTATTTTCAAATTGGTAAAAAGGCACATCACCTTCATAAAATGGCATTGAAGAAATATCAAGTTTTTGAAATAAAATAATTAAATAAAAAATATTGTAAAAACTCATTATCAAAAAATGTAGAAAATATTCCATACAAAATTTTAATATTTTGTGGAGTGACTTGCGACTTGGTAGTGAGTAGTAAGTATAGCGTTGGCCACAACCCACTCGTTTATAAATAACACAGTAAATGATTATATATGAGAGGAAGATGAGTCAGAGTTAGAACAATCAACGTAAGAAACTCACCACTTTGTAGGCGTTGATGTTGGGCAGCACCCGCTTCTGCGGGGCCTCCTTCTTGACGAACAGCGCCTCCTGGATGCAGTCCGATATGACCTTGGCCCCCGCCTGTATGAGGGCGTCGCCCCCCTGCTTCAGCACCCCCCTCAACATGCCCCCGAAGTCGAAGGCACCACCGTTTGACGCCATCGCGGCGGCGGTGGCTGCAGCGCGTCAAAACAGACGGACACGCTGTCCTGGGTTTGTTTATAAAACAATTATATCACAGCACAGTATAATATAGCGTCAAGATCCGGGTCAGATCACTATACGATTGCAGACCTACAGACTACTAGATAAATTATTTTTAATTCTCGATTAACGAGACTAATGGCGCTGACGGCTGATGGGTATTTTTTTTTTCGTATTACACGGTTGTGAGACATGGTGCATAGGCGAAAGAGACCGTAAAAAATTGAAGGCCTTTAAGATGTGGACACTAGTACTTGGAAAACGCACTTATCATTTTACCAATGTCGGATGAGCTATCAGAGTTTACATTAATCGCGATAATTAATTATAATTTTTTAATACATATATTTTTTTTGTTCTTATTTGAAGTCACTCGTTGCTGGAGATGGGTTCGCCGCACTACCGAAATAGTTCATTTCAAATAACACGAATTTGACTGGGTCCATAAAACTATACCTATATAAATAACTAGCGGACCCGACAGACGTTGTCCTACACGATCGATGGCATGCCTATTATTAGCTGGTTTAACGAACACAAAAATACCACACGCTATCACGGCATATCCCACACCGACAGGTGTGCGGGTGTGGATTACCTTATAAAAGGAAGCACGACACATGCGTGTATACCTACATATCAGTCTTGTCTTACCTAACAAGGGCAACATTCAGACAGCACGAGCGTTGATAAAAACATCAAGTTTTAATGGCATAACCAACATTGCATAATATTATGACATATCGAAAGCAATGTTGCCAGTATTCAAAATGCATATTACGAAAATATTTATAACGATTCCCATTTTTATTATTCTTTTATTAAATTCCTTTTTGTGAATCTAATCCATTCAGGGACTAACATAAACACACACAAAAAGATTCATCAAAATCCGTTCAGCCGTTTAGGAGGAGTTCAGTGACATACACACGTTCGGAAGAATTATATAGGTATATAAAAAGATAAAGATTACATACGTATAGCCGCGTAAATATTCTTCGGATATTATACATTTATTTATTTATATACACGTAGGTGGGTACTGGGTGCGTACTGCGTGAATTCTGCAGAACCGGGAAGGTTTCAATTAAAAACTTTTCAAAAAAATTCTTAACCAGTGTATAATTAAATTATATTTATAATGTTCGTCTATAATTGGCTTTCTTTAAATGTAAAATGTTTATTGGTAATTTTTTTCATAGCTGTTGACAAACTGTTAAATAAAATAAAAAATAAAAATTTTAACATAAAAAATAACAAATAGTGTTCAAAATCATAAAAGTAGATAAAAATATGTTGACATACATATATAATTTATTTGAAAAATGTGATCAAATGGCTTGACAAATACGAATACATAATAAACTTATTCCTAACCTCAAATGGCAAAGGTGTTGATAAAATTATTCCTGCAAACAATTTCAATTCAATTTATAAAGAAACTCGCTCACACGAGTCGCTATTAATATTAAACACTAACTAAACCAAACCGAATATTATACGGGATGTAATAAACGAAATAATAGTATGGTGTAAGTAAATCTACATTCCCGTTAATTTTTTGGTTAGGTCTAGTTAGTCTTTAATGAAAAGAGCGAATCGCGTCAGCGAGTTGCTTTACAAATTGAATGAAAATTGGTTGCAGGAATAATTTTATCAATACCTTTGCCATTTGAGGTTAGGAAAAAAGATTATTATGTATTCGTATTTGATGACATTTTTCAAATAAATTAGTTTTCTCTTGTATATTATTTAAGTAATTGTATGATACTTACAATTTTGAACATTTTCGCGTTTCATATCAACTTTGACAGCTCTTCCTACATTGGTAAAATGAATAGTGCGTTTTCTAGGGTCTAGTATTGTGGACCTACCGACGAATACTCGGCGTATCTTGAAGGTACCATACTACAAATGATGAGGTCCTCAGCAAAATTGAAGAAACCAGGCACAATGTGCCTGTGAAAATTTGCACGCCTTTTTGATGTTAAACACCACATCAAAAAGGCGTGCAAATTTTCAATAATTTCGATGTGGATATATTCGGGGATAGCTTCCCAATACTCAAAAAAATATTAATGGGTCTTTCCTATATCGATAATTGTCAATTTTGCGGTTGATTTATAATATTTTTTTAACAAATATTTTATAATATTTGTATTTTTTCTTCTGTATTTAAATAATTTTACTAACCTTAAAGCGACGGAACACACTTCAAAAAACTGGTAAAAGACTGGCTGAAAAGTAATGGCAGAATACAATCTGCTCATATAGGTACCTACTACTAAATAATTTAACATAATTCACTACTGCCTGCCTTCATAACCTGATAATCTCCACCATATCTTAGTGCCATTCATCATTTCCAATGCAATTATATGTGTTCAAATAACAGAGAGGTTACTGTATATTTTTCTGTTTAATTTTGATTCTGTAAATTATTTTTCATTTTTTTTTTGCCTTCATAACCTGATAATCTCCACCATATCTTAGTGCCATTCATCATTTCCAATGCAATTATATGTGTTCAAATAACAGAGAGGTTACTGTATATTTTTCTGTTTAATTTTGTTTCTGTAAATTATTTTTCATTTTTTTTTTTGCCTTCATAACCTGATAATCTCCACCATATCTTAGTGCCATTCATCATTTCCAATGCAATTATATGTGTTCAAATAACAGAGAGGTTACTGTATATTTTTCTGTTTAATTTTGTTTCTGTAAATTATTTTTCATTTTTTTTTTTGCCTTCATAACCTGATAATCTCCACCATATCTTAGTGCCATTCATCATTTCCAATGCAATTATATGTGTTCAAATAACAGAGAGGTTACTGTATATTTTTCTGTTTAATTTTGTTTCTGTAAATTATTTTTCATTTTTTTTTTTGCCTTCATAACCTGATAATCTCCACCATATCTTAGTGCCATTCATCATTTCCAATGCAATTATATGTGTTCAAATAACAGAGAGGTTACTGTATATTTTTCTGTTTAATTTTATTTCTGTAAATTATTTTACATTTTTTTTTTTGTTTTATTTTAGGTAGCTTCCCGGGCGGCGTATTCACCTTTCCGTGTTGATTAGGAGGCAAGTACAGACTCGAATTAGGCACTAGTTTGTTGCGCTAATGCACTTAAAAACTCGTGTTGAAAACAAGACACGTGTCCTCCAAATGCACACGGTTTAACAAAGCAAACTGTTCCTGCTAATACGTGTTCAATTCAAGGCAATTCCTTATTGAATATGGAACATAATATATAGCCATGAATTTCGCGCGCTGTTTCATTTCGTGTACGCTGGCAGCAGGCGCCCTCTATATGTATTTTGCAATTGGGACTGTTTGTGAACGTACATAAATAAAAAAATAAATAGGTTATTTTGATTGTAATCTGAGGAAGTGGACTGAGCTAATTTCCTGTTGCATAAATTTGCATAACACCAAGCTGTGTGCGGTTTTATCTGTGCGCTGTTTAACCGATAATAATATTTAAAATCAAAATGGCGTCAAAATATTAAATCAATTATGTCATATTATTTTCGATCGAACCTTCTACTGAATTTCTCAGTTCCTCTATTGAAGTACAATCAACAAGACTATGGAACACTTCAAGTGATGATATAACGACGTCTCAATCAATTCAACTCTTAAAAAAAGACTAAAGCTGTTATAACTCTCTAATAACTCTCAATTGACACTACTAATCCATAATAATAATAATAATAATTAGAATTTATAAAGCGCCGTTTAGTGATACAAGATCACTCCAAGGGCGCTGTGGCTTATTTGTTGGCTCTACTAAACAAAGCAGTCTTAAGTAATTTACTGAAGGTGTCAACGTTCTGAGCTCCACGTATATCAGGGGGCAATTTGTTCCATTTTAAAGGCCCGTTCACACTGAAACTACGATCATAGTAAGCCGCTTTATTGACTCTGTCCAACTCTTTTAAAGAGTTGGTACTCTGTGATCCCGATGATCTCAATGAGAGTTGTCTTCCTGATAGAACATTCTTTTGACATAGTTCTTGTATGTAGTGTGGAGCCAAGTCGTTCAGAGCCTTAAACACCATCAAGCACACCTTATAGTCTACTCGTTCTGGACACTTCAACCAGTGCAGTTCATTTAGAAGAGGTGTTATGTGACATCTTTTGTTAGCTCCATATATCAACCTCGCAGCCGCGTTGAAAACCATCTGCAGTCTATCCAGCTGATACTTGGGCAAACCATGGTTCTATTCAATTCTAAATTTTAAACAATTCTAAACATCACTTTTCTTAAAAAATAACACCGCATTCACAAAAAATAACACCCCTTTCTTAAAAAATAACACCGCTTTTCTATAAAAATAACACCGCTTTTCAAAAAAAAAAAAAAACCACCGATAAATTCAGGTCTCTAGTCATGACTCATGCTCATAGCACATCGACTAGTGTGCACGCTGCACGCTCCAGTGCTGTGTTGTTACGAATCAGAATCGCTAGTATTTTTTTTCTATCTATAATAATAATACGATACGCCATCTTTTTTGGTTTGTCCGAACAAACAATTAAAAGTAAAACAAATTTACCTCAAATAATGTTCGCGTTCAAAAATATTCATTATTAATTTAATAATGATACAGATATGGCTGACAATTTAGGCAGCGAGAACCAAACGCCACATTTTTCTATAACGATTGTCATTACAGTGATTTTAAAAATAGAGGAATTTGGGCATTTTTTTTTTTAAATAGAGGCATTTGGGATTTTAAAAATAGAGGCGCGAAGCGGCCCAATTAAAAGCCGCGGAGCGGCAAAAAGGCCTGGGCCGCGGGAGCAGAAGGGGCGAAGCCCCTAGTATAATATACAATTCAGTTGTTTTTACATTGCGAACATATGAACACTCCGAGAGCTACGACTAAATGATTAATAATAATATATTTATTTTCTTTACAAAAAGACCTAAAGGAAAACAAATAGGTATCTCTGATTATAAATAATTAAAAAAAAAAATAAAGTATGAAAATATAATGATGTAGGTATTTGAGGTATCATGTTAAGTGTTCAAAAAAAATTCTATTTGTCAAACTAAGTAGGAAAAATTCCTGTTTAGGTAGACAATCAATACACATTACTATTTATTCATATCAGATAAATACGAATACGGCTTTAGATGAACTAATTAAACATAGTTAGAAAGGTATCATAAACTAAGAGCACATTTCGCTCATATATTTGGAAATGAAATATTTAAATAGGTAAATAAAAATATTTACTTGGAGTTAGGTTTTATAAATTAATTAACTTTTTCACTTTTCTGTAGAAAGTCGATGACTGACGGAATCGTTTTGGTTGTTTGCTCATAATGAATGCAATTTTGATGACAATACGTGGCACTCTATCGAAACAGTTTGAGAAGCTATGACATTTTCTTTACATTTAGCATTGTAATGATCGCGACTAGAAGTGTGGTAACAGTGTGGTAACGTTACCACACATTGTGTGTAGATTTAAATATTCTGGTAACAATGTTTCCACACTGTTACCACACGTTACTACACTTTTTCCCAAAGTGTACACTAGTCGCAAACTAGTCGCAAAGTGTATAGAATGAAAGTCTACACAATGTGTACACTTTGTGTCGACACGGTGTCGACACAAAGTCCACACTTTGTTACTTTGTTACCACACTTTCAGACACTGCGACTACTTGTGACTACTTTGAAAATTTTGTGACCGAAAATGGCTATATGGGCAGCATATATAGCATTACAGTAATCCAGCATATATAACATTACAGTAATACAGTAATCCAGTAATCCATCCTCTCTCTCTCTCTC